>OX030956.1:1858411-1890911 GCA_943735955.1 Piscicola geometra
TGTGCAGTGCACCACACTCCCGTATATGTTCACTGAGAGGCACACTGGATGGAAACTCTCTCGCAGGTCTTTGCGGTCGTTGTATGTGAACCTGGGTGTGTGTGTGTGTGTGTGTGTGTGTGTGTGTGTGTGTGTGTGTGTGTGTGTGTGTGAAAACAAATAAAATAATAATAAATAATAAACGACAAAGGACAATAATAGAAGGAGCACCTGCAGAGCTTCGAGTCCCTGCCACACGTGTAGAACATCTCGTCTGTCTTCCACAATACATCTGTGTCGTCATGATGATAATGATGATGATGACGATGATGGTGATGATGATGATGATGATGCGGTACCTCCGATGGAGTCCTTGTGCTCAACGAAGAAGACATCTGCCAGGTAAGGCCTCCTCACGTCCCAGACACTGGCATGAGACTCTGTCAGCATGGGAGTGATCAACACCTGGGAGGGTGGTTGTTGTTGTTGTTGTTTGAGGTGGTTGGCAAGGAATGGTTGGCAGCATCAACAACATCAACAACCTGGTACTTGTAGTTGGGTCTCCACTTAACCTTCCCAATGGAAGCAACAGTCTCAGCTGAGTACTTGGAAGTGGTCTTGCGAGAGCAGTCGCTGAAGTCCCATACCTGAGGTGTGTGTGTGTTTGTATGTGTTTATGTACGTGAGTATATGTGTTTGTATCTATGAGTGTGTCTATGTGTTAACTCCTGACACATTCCACCACCCTCCTTGCCACAAGCCCCTCCCACAAGCCACCCACAGCAGCAGTCTTATCCCTGCCACCAGTGATGAGCCAGTTCTCGCTGTGGTGCCAGTCCATGCACACACAAGGACCCGAGTGAGCCAGCCAGTGCCGTATGTAACCTCCTGTGTGGCGCATGTCCCAGATCTGTGTGTGTGTGTGTGTGTGTGTGTGTGTGCGTGTGTGTGTGTGTGTGTGTGTGTGTGTGTGAGTGTGTGTGTGTGGAAGTACCTACCTGGCATAGACCATTTTCGAATGCGGCTGAGAAGTGCTGGTGGTTCCTGGGGTTGAACTTCACCTCCCTGGCTGGACTCTCAACACTCGGGCCGAACGTCGATGCGTTTTCCTGCTGCCGCAAGTCCTTCAAGGAGTTTTGTTGTTGTGTGGTTTTGATAGTGGAACCCTAAATGCCTCAATGAACCAAACCTAAACCACACCGCATCCACACCCCTACAGCACACACATCACCTGACCACACAACGCCCACGAACAATGACTCTACAAGAGCCGTCTTGAGAGGCGGTCATCAGGAGGTTGCTGCTGTGTGGAAGGAACTCCAAGCAGTTGACACTCCTCTGGTGCTCCGAGATCACAAACACTTTTATATGGTATGTGTGTGTGTGTGTGTGTCTGTGTCTGTGTGCGTGTGTGTCAGTGCGTGTGTGTGTGTGTGTGTACGTGTGTGTGTAGTGCAGTTCTCACCCTGCTTGGCCTGTCCTGAGGCACTCATGTCCCATATGACAACTGCTCCCTGGATCGACGCTGACACCAGGGTCTTCTCTGAGTGGTTGAGAATGAAGATTAAGAAGATGATGAACTAAATCAGCAACAGCAATGATGATGCATGTGCAACAACCCACCATCCGCCTTGCACCAGTTGACATCATTGATGCTCAGATGCAGTTGTGGTGCAATGCCATTCCGCAGGTTCGCCACTTCCTCAAAGCTCTGCTTCTGACAGTCAAAGATCTTGAAGACTGGTGGTGGAATGTTGCTTTTAATGAAGACTTGAAAATATGGTCATAAATGCATGCATCCTCTTATCGTTAAATTAAGGCTCAGTGTATACTGGAATAACAAGATTCCTACTGTTTCTTCCTCCGACTGCCAGCTGGGTGAAGGCAACATTCTCTGACAAACAGCTCAGTGGCCCATCCAACAACTTCACTTCTTTCTTCAGCATTCTCTCAAAACAAACATCAACATTCCGCAGATATGTTTCTTTTTAAAGTGGTTTATTTTTTTAGAAGTTAGAGACTCTTAATCAAGACTTGAATGTGATCTATGACTAAAAGTTAAGATTATAACCTCGTAAAAGTGAAGTTAAATCTGGGAGTTTAAAATTATTAATATAATTATTTTTTTTAAATAGTCAAAAAAATGAAATAAAATTTTCATTAATTTTCTATGTCATTATTTATTTAGAAATTATTTTTATCTCTATTAACTTTCAGCGTAAACAGTCTAATATTTAAAATGGCAGCTAAAAGGCTCAACACTCATGAAATCTATGATATTTCGCAGGAAGAGAGGCTCTTGATGGAGAAGAGGAGGGTGATGAGGGAGAATCTGAAAAAGGAGTTTCAGAAGAAGAGCACCAACCCCTTTAGAGGCGTTGGAGGCTACATTGTGAGTGTTTGTGCCTGCATGATGACCTTGGTGCTCTGTGTTGCTTGCCTCCACTTAAAATCATAAACAGAACTTATGCAAGTTGCAATAGTTTTTTATGCGGTAATGATATATGATGGCTGACTCAAGTTTGCAAGAAGATGAAGGTCTTTCAAGTTCTCACTATTTTTGTTTAACGGCTGATTTTGAGAATATATATTTTTTGTCCAATGCCTATTTTCCTGATGTCTATTTTGCTTCTAATCGGATTGTTCATTGGCACCTCTTCCTGCATGCAGTTCGATCCAGCAGTGCAGAGGTTCCTCTCGATGAAGACGAGCAACTACGAGCTCTTCAAGCCCGCGCCCAAGAACGCTGCCTTCGCCTTCTTCGGCTTCGTGGTGCCTGTGGTTCTGCTCGCCTGGCGATTGGAATGGGAATCGGTTGTTGTTTTAATCGTCAATTTTCATCACCACTTATATGCTTTTTGTTTTGATCCACAAAATTCACATTTAAAATTGCTTTTTCATTAATTCAAACAGAATATTTAGTTACTTATAAAGCAATAACTAATCATCAATCAAAAATTTAGCAACTTATAAACAATACATTTGCAGAAAGACTTTGAGAAGAAGTGTAGATCAGGGCAGATCGCCTACAAGGACAGGCGTTTCAAGTTTGTGTGAGGAAGCAGCAAGCCCCGTTAAAAGAGATTTATTTAGTGGAGGTGATGGAGTGATGTTCACTCAGAAAGGAAGAATGGAAAAATTGTTTGAAGCGTTTGACGTTACTTTTATTGGTGATTTTTGTTTAATAATGATCGCAAGATGGCGTTAAATCTTTCTTAGATTGGTGTTTGAGGATTGAATAAATTAATTTGCATAATTATATAAATTCAAAAGCTTATTATGGTTGAAGTTGAACGTGAATTAGTAGGATTGGATTATTTAGGCCTTGAAAGTTTCTTTTTTTTATTAATCGCTAAAATATAATAAAAACTTTTTTACGTATTGTTTATGACATTTCTCTGACGTAAGCTTTAAATTATAAAAACTTCGATATCAATCACATAAGCCTTATGTCATAAAGCCTCTTATTTTAACGCATACGAACAATCATAAGTTATAAGTGGCAGTTGCGAATTAGTCTACAGAGATGAGTGCCAAGAACAAGAAAGCAACCAAACTGCAGTGCGACATGAACCGTGTGGGACTCTTTCAAGAGATGGGCTACCTATCGAGCTGTGTGTAGATGTGTGTCTGTGTGTGTTTGTACGTGTGTGTCTGCGTGAGTGTATGTAAGTGTGTGTTTATACGTAATCATGAGCCTAAACCCACATTTCTGCTCCAGTGCCTGACAACAAGAAGAAGAAAAGAGGTGGTTTGGTCTTTTCTCATTTCTCCATTTACGATAGACTGGCATGCATATTGCCGAAAGCTGAAGTAATGGCACGAACATGACAGTCGTGAGAGAAGAGAAGAAGGCGTACCTGGTGTCACAGCCTCTCTTGCCCTCAGGCTTCAAGACCAAGGGAGCCGATCAGGCTGGCTACTTTGCCGAGCGCTTCCTGCGACTTTCGGAGGGAGACCCATACAAGGACAGGATGCTGGACTTCCATGTGAAGGAGAACGCCAAGAGCTTTCTCAAAGGGCCCTTCCACAATGCTGGTCTCATCAGGATGGAGTGCGTTGGGTGGTTCTGGATTTTGCATTGTTCAAGTCGGGCAACTTTATAAAGTTCTGTCGAGTTTTTTTGATTTTTGACGTTGATGAGTTTTTTGTATTTTGGTTTTTGTATGTTGAAAGAAGAAGAAAAAAGGCTGTTTGATGAAATAGACTTGCAGGAGCGGGATTAAGCACGGAGTTAACATTACACAATCTACATTACATTAACATCAAACCTCTACAGAAACGGCAAAGGCAACTTCTACGTGACGATCAACCCTTGTCCCGAAGCCATGAGTCCTGAGACGAGACCACAAAAAAGCTCCGAGTTCAAGAATGGTCTGCTTATCAACCCTGGAAAGAAGGGAACAGGCTACGGGTAAGCAGGCATTTAAACGGCTAGTGTGTCATGTTGAAAAATATAAGTGATTGGTTTTAAGAATTTTCAAAGCAAACATGTTTTCCCGCAGTTATCTGGACGTCACCATCAACAAGTACATCCCAAGTGCTGAAACGAGTACAGACTACGGCGAACTGAACAAGGTTGGCTCCATTGGAGGGGGTCGTATCACATAAAATTTTCAAAAAAAAAATCATTTTGATACTTAATTTATAAACCATATATTTATTTAGTATTTGAAAACAACTGCCAATTAAAACTGACTTATTGAAACATCTCACACATCAGTTATCTCAGCAAGAAAACGTCAGCAAGAGATTGGCAGGGAACTTCCACTTCCACCTGGCGCCGGAAGTGTTTCATGTCTCCGCCATGGACCGCAGTGTGAGGAAACAGAAACCTCTCAGCAGCTACAAGCCCTTCCCACATCCCACACGCTTCAAGTATCTCTCGTTCCCCAAAAAAGTACGTTCAAGACTTCGTAATACTAGTAATCATAATTTATAAAGAATTTTTCACTTAATTAATTATTAGATTTTAGTTACAGCACATCATTTGAAACACCATCATTTCAATCATTTCAACGACAGGATGGTGGCATGAAGGCAGGCACTCTGAACCCGTTTCCTTACTACGACGCCGGTGTCTACTCGAACCCTCTCTCGGCCACCACACCGCTCAAGGACGTCCGAAACAACAAACACATTCTCTACAAACCATCCAACAGAGTTTCATTCGACAGGGCCTGGGCTCATCCCTCCGTCATCACCACCAACCTCAAAAAGTACTCCATAGTGGCAATTCAGTTGTGTTTTGTTTGCATTGAGTTTGATTAATCTTGATGCATGCTTCTCAACTAAATTTCACTTCGTAATTGATATGAATGTTGCTTATTCTTTTCCTAACTGCATGACTGCAACCACACTCCAGGGCTCTAAACTCTGGCAACTGCAGGCACATCGGGTCGGTGATCGGTTTCAAGACCTGTCCTTGTTGATGCTCATGCACTTTAATGGCTCTTTTTTTCGTTGATCTTACATCTGTTTGGTCATTTTTTAATTTATTATTTATCAAAAACTCTTTTTCAATTTGGTTAAATTACTGAATAAAAGATTACTGCAATCATATAAACTCAATAGAACTTCATTTTTTTGTGGAGCGTTATAGTTTCCACCCAATGTAAAACTAAAAGTAAAAACTTAATACAGAATAAGGTCGCTTAAAAATGTATTAAAAAAACGTACAAGTAAAATAGAGTTAAATATTTAAAATAAAGTTTATGTATGGTAAGATAATCTCCACATCCAAAAACTTTTTAATTTTTGATGAAGATGACCATTTAAGAAACTATTTAAGTCTCCAAGAAAATGTAAAAGAATTAAAGACGTTCCAAAGTTTTGTCTAACAAACGCGACATTCTCAACTTGCAAAATAGTACATTTAAAATTACTTTTAACAAAGGATTTAAAAAGAAATTTTAAAAACCTCTATGTTTAAATAGCAAAACAATGTGCTTAAAATCTGTTGCTTCAGTCTTATATATTTGAAGGCACCAAATCCCATTCAAAAGCCCCAAAAGTCTCAAGAAGATCTCTTAATTGTTTTTAAAATACTAATCCTTTGAAAAAGCAATTGAAGTAATGTTTTTTTGCGGAAGCTTTATGGAACAAATTCGATTTTATTATTCTGAGCCTGTTTCTTGCCTTTATGTGAATTTAATTATGTTTCATAAAATTAGTTTTAAAAAAATAGGTTGTAGAACTCAATTGAACCTATTGAAAACTTTAAACCTTCTATATATTTTCAAGCTTTTAAAACGAAAAATGAGTTCTGGAGTTAGAGCAGATTTGTGACAAGCACTCGATCAACCTGACTAAAGGTCAAGCATAAAATATTCAGCGAACATGTGTTTTGTCATAAATATCGTGACGTTAAGCGAAAACATTTTTTACTTCTAAGATTTCTCTTTGAATACTTCTCTTTTGCCAAGCTTTTAAGCAGACCTAAAGATGTGATAATATTTTTATTTTGTCCGTTAATTAGTTTTTCTTTTTAAATGTCAAAAGATTATTTTCAAAATCAGATCACCGTAAAACACCATAAGGAAAGTGGGTGACCAACGCTTACTTACTTAAAAAACAAGTTTAATGTATCTCACATTATAATGGCGACATTTATTTATACTTTCCTTCATTACCTTAGTCCAGAGCATACCGCTAATAAAAACGATAAAATTTTGACAAATCGACATAATTGCTGCTGAATTCTAAAGAATATCCAAAAAAGATATAAATTCAAAATTGTTACAAAATCTTTTACTTTCTCTCTATTATGGGTACGGAAATGAAGTTGACGGAATGTAGCAAAAAACTTGGAAAAATGAATTCTAATTTTTTCAAAACTTTCAATTTTTCCCCTTTTAATAGAATCTTTATTTCTCAGATTTTAAATGTTTTGACTCTTTAGATTTAGAGCATCTAATATTGCTAATTATTGTTTTTGAATATCACATTTATTTTATAAAACTTTTGTCACGTTTTTTCTTCTCCATTTACACTCTTCGTTTTGCCTTCTCTCGAGTACAAAGGCTTTAAATGCAGGCACACAGCTCGATCTCCAGTCACTCCAACACCGTGACAAGTTCAGCTTCGAAAGTCGAAACATAACTCTAAAATGAAGAGATTCAAAAATAAAATTTAAAAATTTAAAATAAAATCTTTAAATAAATTGGTATAAAAAAAATTAATTTTATGATTCCTGTTATTTCTTGACGTTTAGTTTTTATACATCGCATTAAAAAATAGAAAGTTAATATTAAAATATCAATGGCAATGTCTGCCTAGTTGAAATATGTTGCTATAGACACTAAATGTGAAAACCCTTAACGAAATGAGATTTGCTTGTTTTATGGAATTTATCTGGCATTGCCTACCAACACATTATTTCGTTTAGAGCGAACGATTTCTGAGTTAATAAGCACCCTGACAGATCGCCATAAAGAGAAAGTTTCTAACGACTATGATTTGGGACAGGCAAAAGTATCTTTAAGTCGTCCAAACACCCACTTTCGCCCAATTCTAGAGCCGATACGTCAACCCGCTATAAAAACAGCCCACATAAAAGACCACTAAATTTTTATTCGACGGATAAAGATGAGACTTTAAAACATAAAATGCCTTCTCATTTCTGCTCGCTCGTCAAATCGTCACCAACCAGTTTACCACTCCTTCTCCTCCTTCTCTTCCTCATCCTTGGAGCCATGCTATGTAAGCTTTCGCTTCTAATTATTATCGTAGAGTTCATTTGAAAGCTGATAATGTTAGCAAATACACAAAATTATTTTTAAAATATATTTAAAAAGGCTTTTAGGGACTTCCAAAATTAGTGAGCTAAAATGTTTTTGCATGCTAAATTAAAATAATTAATGTGGAGTTCACTGCATTCTGAGAGACTATTTAGGCACTTGTTTACTCAGACTCTTCATGCAGAGCAATTGACACTTTAAAAAACGTGCAAGAGCGCTTTGAAACTCACGAATGGGTGGTCTCCAATCGATGTCTTTTCCTTGGTAGAGTTCTTGAATCCTATAGAAATTTATTTGATTGATTGATAAAAGATCCTCAAAACTAATAAGCAACCTCTAATTCCTGCATAATCGAAAATTTATAAGAAAAATTATATTGAACTCTAAAATATAGCTTTCGTGAAAGTTATAGACAAGCAGCAATTCCAGAACGTTTTCAAACTTCCCCAATAAATTTTGTTTTCCTCGACTCTGCGCTGTTGTGAACTGCCACGCTCTAGAGAGTCCATTCTGATTTAAGGTTTTTACAGCACGCTAAATTGTTTTCCATGCCTTTTACCTCTATGCTATTTCGCCTTTCAAGACTCTATTTATTTATTTTATTTTGTAATTTAGGCCAATCTTATGCTCTGCTTGTAGTTATTTCTCACAACGTCCTCCATTCATAAATTAGTGATAATTTATCGAAAACTTCAAATCAATCTTATTTAAAAAATGGAAATTAGTTTCAATAAACCTTTCTAGCTCAGTTTTTCGGAATCGTTAAAAGAATCCACAAACTTTCATCTTTTTCGGCATGAAAAAGTTTTCAAATCTTCGCATTGTCTGTTCGTCGTTAGTCGAGGCTCCTAATTGTCTGAAAAGTGCCAATGCATTCAATACATACAGCCTTTTAAATGCAGTTATGACGAAAAGACGTGGACCTGTTTGGTTTCTAAGACGGAAGAGCCGAAATGGAATCCGCTTGGTCAGTCCATAAAGCCGACGATTACTTTTTTAAAATATTTTTTACAAATTTTGGTTTGTTTTGTTTTAAAAATGTAATATTTCGTAGTTGCCAGAATCTTTTTTTCTAGATTCATCGATGATTTTGTTTTCGTAACAATTTTCGAGTTATTGAAACGAGCAGCAAGAGGACAGTCCAGTTGTGGATTTGAAAAAAGAAAGATAAAGGCAGTGATTAACTAAAACTTCCATTTGTCTTTCTGCAGGTTCTTTCACTTGCGAACGCGAGTTTCGACCAGCATGATAACGTCTTGAAAGGGATGCGTAAATCCAAATGACTTTTTCAGCCATCTTTCTGTACATGGCTTCTTTTCAACTGGCTTCAAGTAATGATGCGCTGAAAAACACTATCTGATGATATCAGTTTTTAGAATTACTCTTATATGTGTTTTTTTGTTTGTATGTGTGTTTGTTTGTTTGTTTATGTGTGTGCGTGTGTGTCGAAAAGTGATTGTGTGTGCGTGTATGTGCGCGTTTGTGTGTTTCGAGTGAACTTAAAAATAAAATAAATACTAGAAAAAATAATTTGTACGTGGCTGATTCAATCAAAGCAACTCTCAAACATTTCCGATTCTTCAACTTTTCCGAGGCGATCCTCCTGCATGAGTGGCTTCTAGTCAAGAGAGTGACGTCACAAAAAGAACATTTTCAGCATTAATAGAGTAATAATAATAATGAAGTAAATAACAATAATGACGAGCATTGGCGAATAACCCTTCAAACCACTTAGTCTGCAAAATGTTCTTCGCGCCAATGGTTTACTAGGGCATCGGTGGCATTCGAACATAGGAGCATTAACCGTTGTTCAAGTCGAGAGTTGTTGTACACTATAGTATTGTTTGTGTGGCATTGCTATGTTAATAGCACCTGAGAGAGGACAACCTTTTATACGTGCAAGCAAAAAACATTAAATTGGAAAATTAGTTTTTGTTAAAAGAAAATTAAAATGGAAAATTAGTTTTTGTTGAAAGAACATTCAAATGGAAAATTAGTTTTTTGTTGAAAGTGTTTTATGAAGTTTAAGTGAAATTTTTCGGTCCATAAAAGCAGCAATACGACTGCATTAGGCGGCTCCATCTTTCACTCCGATTCAATTGGCACTGCTAACTTTTGTTTGATGTCAGAGAAATGAATTAAAGTAATAACTAACTTGTTAAGGCAATCACTGAGTCTAGAATTTTTTTTCTTTAATCAATTTCAATGAGTTTTCAATTGTCTTTCATGCCAGCCGTAGAACTAGGTTTTTATCACAATTGAAGAGTCACGAAGCTAAAGCGCAATCAACTCGTTTTCGCCAGAGTGGGATTTTAGGGGGCATTTTGTGAAGTGAATCTTGCAAGTTTACAGTCCATTTTCTCTTTTGTTATCACCTTCCCATTGTTTCCTACTTACCGCTTTGATTAAGCATATTTTCTCTATTTTAGTGACCTAAGCTCATTTGTATTCAAGCTCTTATCATTTTGTTCCACAAGGTTGAGGGAAACAGGCTGAAAGAACAGAGTAATGACATTTATTCATGAAAGTGAAAAAAACAAAACAATTTGAAGCCGAAAATGTCATAAGAGCAAAGATTTTGTGAGAATGATAGAATATTAGGGTTTGTATGATGTTGTTTAGGAATATACTGCGAAACGCATTCAAATGTTTTTGCGTCTTTACCTGCAAAAACTAAAAATTATCAAAACTATTTTTCTCAATTGAGTTTGCAAGCTGAAAGTCGTTCATGGAGAAATTCGGATAAAAGTCCCCCACAAAGGAGAGGATGTCTTGGAGGCCTACAGTGAATCAATCACTACTATGACCACCACACGACATCATTATCATCATCAGCTTTCTTCTTTTTTTTCTTTCTCATCAACATCATCTTCATTGTTTCGTATCATCTTCTTAGGTCTTCCATCCACATCAGAATCAGCAGCGACGAAATCAATAGAGAACAAGCGCTGCGTCTAATTGCAACATTCAGACTGCCGAGTGCATTAAATGAAAAAATTGCGATAGAACAAAATTATTTAATGTTGAGAAGGATTAGAAGAATAAAAGTGAGCAGAAATGCATTTATTTGATATTAAATAAATGTTGACGACGATTGTGGTGATGATGATTATGAAGGGGTTGACAACAGTGATGATGATTACCAAAGTGAGATTAATGACGTCAAATCAGAGAGGTGTTGAGCTTCAGTCAGCAATCGATCACTGCTCACGTGCTCACGAATGAAGTCGTGATGGAAGAGGTGGAGTGGTGAATGGAGAAGGAGGAGGGAGGCTTTGATTCTGAAGAGACTACCTACTACTGATTTTATTCTTTCATTCATATAGATGTATATTTTCATCATTTTATTATTTTTATTTTTCCTCTGAATCACTGGATAAAAAGTTTCTCGTCTCGGAGACGCTGAACACAGTAGCATTGCAGTGGTGTGCAGATGACACATGCCCGGCGCATGAGAATCTTTTCGACAAATCATCTGAGACGTGATTTGTGAATAATGCAAGAATTTAACAACGAAGCTAAAAACATTAAAAGTTGTTCAAACAACTATGATGCTGTAATGAGAACACTTTCGTGATCAGAACACTCACAAAAGCTACCACTTTAACACGCTTGGTGTTCGGAGTTGCCGCTTAACAAATAAATATTTTTCAAAAACGAAAAAACAAAATTTTCTGTTGGTAATTGAGTTAATAAATTGAATAAAATAAGTCAACAATTTAAGGTAGAAAAAAGTTTAAAAAGCTCAAGGTCTCATCTATTAAGCATTGAAACATATCTATAAAATGTCGCTTTTGGAGGGTGGGAGTAATGGTGTAAGATAGAGTTCAAAATTGGGAAAAAATAAAAGATGAAGATGAAAAGTGAAGAAAGGATCAATCAGACGAATGTTTGAAGAGAAGGCACGCCTGAATGGAGGCAAAGAACACTTTCACACTCTGCTGACTTCTGCAATGACATTGATGTTAGTGCTTGATGGACATGTGTGTGTGTGTGTGTGTGTATGTGTGTGTGTGTGTATGTGTGTGTGTGTGTGTGTGTGTGTGTGTATGTGTGTGTGTGTGTGTGTGTGTGTGTGTGTGTGTGTGTGTGTGTGTGTGTGTGTGTGTGTGTGTGTGTGTGTGTGTGTGTGTGTGTGTGTGTGTGTGTGTGTGTGTGTGTGTGTGTGTGTGTGTGTGTGTGTGTGTGTGTGTGTGTGTGTGTGTGTGTGTGTGTGTGTGTGTGTGTGTGTGTGTGTGTGTGTGTGTGTGTGTGTGTGTGTGTGTGTGTGTGTGTGTGTGTGTGTGTGTGTGTGTGTGTGTGTGTGTGTGTGTGTGTGTGTGTGTGTGTGTGTGTGTGTGTGTGTGTGTGTGTGTGTGTGTGTGTGTGTGTGTGTGTGTGTGTGTGTGTGTGTGTGTGTGTGTGTGTGTGTGTGTGTGTGTGTGTGTGTGTGTGTGTGTGTGTGTGTGTGTGTGTGTGTGTGTGTGTGTGTGTGTGTGTGTGTGTGTGTGTGTGTGTGTGTGTGTGTGTGTGTGTGTGTGTGTGTGTGTGTGTGTGTGTGTGTGTGTGTGTGTGTGTGTGTGTGTGTGTGTGTGTGTGTGTGTGTGTGTGTGTGTGTGTGTGTGTGTGTGTGTGAATTAGAGTTTTAGGTGTGGTGGTGGTTTTATATTGAGTACCGACATCCAATATAAATATTCATAAAATAAGCTAATGAAACATTTACCACATAGACTAATGATTTTCCACTTTTTCTTTTTTATTTCTTCATGCCTTCCCCTTCTAAAAGAGATTTAATTTAAGCAATGAAACCTTTTTCTTGAAGCATGCAGGCAGACTTAATCTCATTTCCTGGAGGCTGAATTTCTTGTAAAAGCTCGATAATCAAATGTGAAGTTATTATGACAATTATAAACTTTCAATCGAAATAAAAGAAGGAGAAGAATAGTTTTTAACTGCTGTTAAAGGTTCATTAAAAAAGCAGAACCAAAGAGTAAGAGAAGTTGTAAAATTTTACTAATTTCATTTCAAGCTTTAATATGTGTTAATAGCACACTTTCAAGCTATGTACAATGGCTAACTTTTTAATCACCTTTAATACGTGTTCAACCATTTATCCTTTTTTATCGTTTAAAACACGTTTTAATCCAACGACGACTTTTTCGCTTCTCCTCGATCAAATCATTTTGCATTCGCCATCGAGCTTCCTTCCAAACTCTTCACGGCCGCCTCATCTGTATTCACGACAGACATAGACATTACATCAGATATACACACATCACACTGGGTCGTTAAACAACCACCAGACATGTCAGCATCGCATCTTCGTCTCTTTCAGTTCAGACGAGACTCCCATGAATTATTCCCTGCATTCACGCACATTTCATTACTCGTCCATATCAACACTTTCCATTTGGAATATTAAGACCTTGTTGTCAACATTGAGATTTTTTTATTCAATCGAAAATATTATAAAGTCTGCGGGGCGAATAAAAAGATCGATGAACAGGAGATTGTTATTCTGCATGCATGGACTGAAAGGATGTTTCAAGATTCAAGTCAATAAATCTGGTTTGAGAGTCATGCGAACTATGATGCCTTCTCCGCAAATACCAGAATTTCATGACCTTTCAGTGACCTTTCAGTGACCTTTCAGTGACCTTTCAGTGACCTTTCAGTGACCTTTTATGATCATTCCGAAATACGTTGAGCTATTTAGGGTTCTTCGAGTTATTGCAAGCTTCTTGAAAAAGTGAGGGCAGTCATGATGTTATTACTTCAATATTTTCTAAAGAAGTTATGAAAAATAAGTTGTATATTTGTGAAAATTTAACTTACACATTTGTTAAATAGATTTATTACAATGAAAAAGGATTCATGAAAATATTTTTTAAAAATATAATTGTAAAAAATATATATTTTATTTAAATATTGAAAAATGTAATAAACGGTAAAATTTATTTGAGAGATATAGAGTTAAAATTGTGTCAAAAATTAAAATGTATGTCTTAAAGCATTTTCTGTCACGTCTAAGTAATATAACTTCGTTTTTTAAAACAGAAGTCAGTGTAAATAAGAAACCTACAAATTAACATTCACAGTACTTTCCAGCCAACGATATATCATACTGTATATCATACGTTTTATGTGCCAATCAAAACACGGAAAGGTCTAGAAGTGTTTGATCAAGTGGTGGTTGTCTGGGCCAGTCTTCAACTCTGTGTGTCTGTGTCTTCTACCCAAGTTTGCATCTTGAATTAATACAAAACCCACTCAAGCTTGTTAGCCTGAAGGAATCGAAACCCTTCTAACTCTATCTACTCCTCCATGATTGCCAGCAATAACTCTGTCAAATCGCAAAACAAATTCTCTTCAACAACTTTTGCATCAGCGATAAAAAAACTATAAAAGACGTAGTTAAGTTTCACGTGCCATTTCTCGGAATTCATTCGTTCCCTTTTGCCGCCTTTCATACTCCTCTGTCGCAATTTGTGTTTTATTTGTCTATTTCTCCGATGCTTTATCTAAGCCGTAAGAATTTCATGAATTTTTTATTTTATCGATTTCTTTATCATTTACACGGAGAAACATTTATTGTATAGTCAAATTTGAAATAACAGAAAAAGCATGCAACTTTTATTGATGAATTTTGAACTTTTCAATCAATCTTTTTTCAATTTAAGACATCACAAAGCATTTCAATATCTGCAACAGTTAATTTTAGTTTAGATTAACCATTGGAGGTCTTATGGCTCTTATAGACGGGAAAATAATAATTCTGGATTTACAATTACACACGCATATTTCATCTATGAGAGAAGAGAGTTGCATGGCGGTTGGGATATTAACTGAGTATCAATAGGGTATCTTCGGATCGATGTTGTATTCCTCGGCATGATAAATCCTTCACCGCAGAACTGTGCTCTATTCTATCGACTGTTGCATTGTTTCAGTTCGATAGCGAACAGGATGGCGAGATACGGGTTGATTTATTTGTCTTTCAACGCTTCCACTTTGCGTGAGACACTCTGTTCCTTGCCTGAAGTTGCTTTCAGCCCCAATTGAAGGCGCTGCAGTCAAAACAGTTGCTGCATTTATCTTTGCGTTAATCGATTCTCAAAATCATAAATAAATTGAAACTGCGTTCTTTCAAAAGTCATACTTTAAAGGAAAAACTTTACTCTTTTTAGGCATATTTAAAAAAAAAATAAAAGTACCGGCAATTTTCATCGATTCATGGTGATTATTAACTATCACTTGCTATCAATTACTCAATGCAACTTTTTGTTCTAAATATAGTTAAAAAATGAAATTGATGCTATTTTTTATAATCTTTTGAAGATTCTATTTTTATTGATTTCAGAGCTTTTAAATAATTTAAACTTTTGATTAATTAAAAAATCTTTTATAAATGCAGCTAGAAATCTCGCAAAAACATTCTCATATTTCTCGGAAACCTTTAGAAAGACACAAACGAGGTTCTAAAATACGGAGCAAATGGACCTTTCCCATCATAAGAGCCCTTCCGTGGCAGCATAATTTCAATGATTCGTCTTCAGAGAACCTGAAAACTTTTTAAAATTTGAATTAAAAACATGAAAACAAGATTTTAATTGGTTCCAAGGCGATTCTAATTTTGTTATACACACGAGAGAGTTAAGAGGTTGTGGACTGTTATCGTTATCATCATCCTCATCATCATCATCATCATCATCATCATCGAATGAGATGAAAGGTCAAGAGGCTTGTGATATTTTTTTACATAAAAAAACATTTTGAAAATTTGAAAAAAGTTTTTTGTATATAACATGAAGATGAAAAATTAAATAAGATGTTGCATATGAAAGTTGAGAGGTTCGGACATCTGGAACGATATGGATTTTCAAAAAAAAAAATATATGTGCTTTTTTATTAGATTTGTAAAAGAATGGAAAGTGCAGTATGATTAATGATGTAGAAAACCATAGAAAATACTTTCTGTTTGACTTCAGTGGAAAGATGAGAGAGAAAGTGTCATATGAAATGTGTTTTTATTTCACAATAGTTAAGAGCAACGCAATCGGGTTTCAGTCGTATAACCCGGTATATTTCAGGGTATAACCCGAACTGGCTTCCTGGCCACGTAGGCTGCATATTTTCATTTGCGCCTTTGGGTTACTAGGGCATTGGTTGCACTTGAATCTAGGACTTTTCATTGTTGGTCAAGCCGAAAGTCGTTACCGACTCAGCTACCAGTTCAGCCAATTTGATTAGAAAAACCACAAAAAAAGTGCATTCATTTCAAATGGAAAGAAATGAAGACTACAGTTGCAATAGCATGACCATCACAAAATTAGTTATAATTTTTTAAACATATAACCTTCTACATCTGTAAATGCTCGATCTTTATTTTCCTTAATTATTATCTAACATTTTCTATAAAAAATAATAATAAATTAGACAAATTTTAATTAGCTTATATAAAAAAAACGAAATTATTCACAAAACCTCAAGTTTTGAAACTCAAAAAACGACACCCAGCTGGTCAACGACGATGACGACGGTGCAGTCAAGCGAACGCAAGGACGCTTAAACAAGTCACCAATGTGTTTCCATGCAGACAGCAGTCTGACAGAGTGTTGAGGCGAGAGGGTGGGAAAGCATAAGAAAATGACATTCTCAGAAAACTCGATTATTTTATTATTTTGACAAAAGAGCTTTTTGAAGATTCATTTGTTTCAACGGGGTTTTACAAGACTCGTCTCGTTTAAAACTCGTCTCAATTAGAGCTTGCCTTACTTGCAACTCACTTCATAATTTATGTTAACACCATCTTTTTTAAAGGTTATAAAAATGATGGGACGAGTCTAAGGCACACCTTCAATGCAGCCTAAATGGTACAAATGCGTGTGCAAAGACTGGCGTGAAGAGGTAGTCTACTGAAACTTTGATTGTGGACCTTCTTGTGTGTTTTGCAGAACATAACCTAATTTTATTTCGAACTTGCTTTTCTGAAGACAGTTTACAAATATTAATCGTAATAGTTTGATAATAAATATCGAAAAGAATTATAATTCTGAGAAGAGTCTCCTGACACGAACTGGGTGCATGTAGAATGCATAAGGATGAGCAGCGGCAGTCTGAGTTATTCCTAATTAAGCACGTTCTAGTAGCGGCATGTGCATCTCAAGAAAACAGCGTTAGTTCCAAAGGAAGTGTTCAGACGAAAATGTTTGTAATTAAATATGTTTCTGTAATAAAAAAGAGGTATCATTTCTAAGGTTCAAAGAGTTGGGTATCCTTGGATTTGTGTCTCAGTCACTTGAAAAGTTGAAATTACTTGCGGAAGATTGAATCTTAACATTTATCAAGAAAAGCCTACTCGGGAAAAAGTGGAGTCATTTAACTATGACCGTAAACAAGGTATACTGTGGTGCTTTAAGACGGACCATCAAAGGTCTATTAAAATTAAACGGACATCCGCTCTCCATGCCAGTCCGCTGTCACATTAAGAAGTTGGCAACTGAAGATACGAAGAAGAAGGAAAAGAATCATTTGAGAGAAGTTAATAAAAATAGGAATAAATATATGGAAAAGTGAAGGAAGAAAAACTTAAAGAAAATTCGCAGATGGTAAAGGAAAATGAGGGTTATAAGAAGAAAAGGATAGAAGAAAAAGTATTGTGAAATAAAAATGTGGAAAACATGTTTTCACGAATTAATTAATTGATTGCAAAATGAAAACACACTGCAATAGAAAATTGAAAGTCTATTTTCTGAAGCTAAGCAATGGTACTTAAACGCTACCTTGGGTTAAAGCGTTTTTTATAAATTTTCTTACATGTTATCAACATCAAAACGTATATTAGAGTAGGAAAGATGAAAATTCTGAAAAAAACTAAAATGAATAAATATTAAGAAGTCATTAATTTTTGAAAAATACTAGTCATAGTTCACGGCTATGATTCTTGAAACCTGAAGTATTTTTACAGTTTTTCTTTTGTTACTTTCCTTTCATCAAAAATCTTGATCCCGAAAACCGATATTTAAGGCTATCAAGGAATAGCAGCTCTATCAATGCACTCGACTAACTGCAAGCATAAAACGTTAATAAGCTATTTTGCACACGCACTCACACATACACACACCCACTCACACACACCCACCCACTCACACATACACACACCCACTCACACATACACACACCCACTCACACACACACACACACACACTCACACAGACACACACCCACTCACACACATGCACACGCACATACACACACATTCCCCCCAAAGGACTCCTTATAAAGCTTTAGAAGACAAATTATCGAAACTGAAGATGTTTCTTACGATTTGGTCATCTCACTGTTT
The DNA here is from genome assembly GCA_943735955.1 of Piscicola geometra. Lineage (NCBI taxonomy): Eukaryota > Metazoa > Annelida > Clitellata > Hirudinida > Piscicolidae > Piscicola > Piscicola geometra. The sequence goes on from OX030956.1 coordinate 1,876,454, forward strand.
TGTTACTCAAGATATAACACATTTTGTTAAAAAAATATTTGTATATACATTTCCAAAATAAGAAATAAAAATTAAACTCATAAAATAATTGATTTATAGGCAGGCTTTCCAATGACCACTTCGCGACTGAAGCATCCTCCACACAGGCGACAACAGTGGCAAGGCGGCAAACGTCTTCAACACGCGAAAGAAGGAAGAGGGCTTCCGAAGCTACAAGTCAGCAAGTGAAGAAGTGGTTTGTGAGTTTGATGAAAGTTGGCTGGGAGAGTGGAGTGAGGACCTGAACGATGGAGACAGAATGGTCGTGATCAGTGCCAGCCACATCAGTTCCATCGGCTTCTGCTACCAACGATACAAGGGGTACTATTTGATTGAAAACAGGTGCGTGGGGAAAAAAGTTTATTTTTGTGGTTAAAGAATTTTGTTGGATATGTTTGCTTGTGGTTGTGAAAAGCTGAATAAAATGCACGGAAGAACAGATGTCTGTTTGCATTGATGTCTATAAAAAATGTAAAAACATAAGATTTAAGCAAGATAAAAACTTATACTATCGAATTAAATAGAAACGTAAATATTTTATCCTTTTTAAATAGACTTGAAAAAACTTAAAGGTTTGCAACAACTGCCAGACCGGGGAGGAAAACAAGGATTTTTATTTCGTAATTTCTGTTCACGTTGCTTAAGTTTCTCTTGACGGCGTCATCTCCACAACTTTTGATTTCCATCTTTGAGATTTGCGTCTTTTTGTGTGCTTTATCAATTTACTTTACCACTCCATCAAATACATTTATACAGCGCTCTTTCATAAATTCAAAAGCGTTCATTATTTCATTTTATATTACTTTATCTCTTCATCTTCCGAACGTGATAGACTCTTTCCCGATGAATACGTCTCAGAAGGGCTTAAGTTTGAGCGGGCATCGAAAATACATTCCTAGCTCGCTTGATAAAACTTGATTTATTATCTACAATTGTATCGAAGTTTGAAAAAGACACTTAAATAAAATTTTATTTATGCTTACATTATATTTTTCTATTGAAACGAAGTTTTCAGAAAGATGTCAGTAACGTTTAGTCCAGAGAATATCACTGAGCATGTACGAGAATGAATGACGTGCTTAATTGAAACAGTGTGAAGGATTTCCTGAATTGATGGAAACAAATGTTGTTTTAAAATTCATTTCTAAGCATTGTTTAATTTGAAATGTGGATGAAGCTCTTATTCAATGTTCTACAAATTAAAAGCTTCTTCGCATGAAAGCCTTTGGTAATCGAGATTTGTGTCGACAAGTCTCAAATGAAAAATCACACGTTGAGAAGGCTGTTTTGTGGTAGTCTCTGCTAGTTTTATAGCTTTTCGTATGTTTAAGGCCATTGCGATGCCTGCCATTGGTAGTCTGACTGTAAATCTCGTCTCTCTGTCGAGCCAGGAATGAGAGCTGAAGAACGCGAATTACATCTTCGGAATGTCTTGTAAAAAATCTATTTTGAACAGAAAAAGTTTGTTTGTTTCTAGTTTGTAAAAATAGTTTATGATTCATACTTTTGTATAGAAAATTGATGAATTTTTTGTTCCTTAGAGAAACATTTTCTGAAATATTGAAATTTTGTTTTCGAAAGTTATGTTTCGGAGGCATTGGATGCGAGATTGCCCTTAATGAATGATATATGGGGCCGGTGATTATTTATTCAAAAAGATAAATAAAGTCATTTTTCAATGCAACTGAAAAAGCTTTCTTGTTCATTTGTAAGTATTCTAGGTTTTGTATTTGTTAAAATAAAGTCATATCAATTTACATTATTTTGTTTTAGTCCAAATAATTTTTAAATAATTATGAAAAGTTTTTGAGCCAACAAATCTCAAATAAGATTTTGTTTTTAAAGCTTTTGTGGAATTAACACAAAACACTGATGTGTTGACTACAAACTCATTTTAGAAAGTATTTTGGAAACTCAATTTTACAATGAAACTTTAAACTTTTTCAATTTCACTCGGAACAATTTATCAATTATTCGAATGATTTAAAAACCAATGGCATCGAAGAATAATGAAAAAAGATCGATTCCACTACGAGATACCGAAAACCCCTCTCCCATGTATTCTTGATGAAGTGGCATCATATCCATCTGACAATCCCCCACTGACATCGTTTCCAAGGTTACCGTGTCGATAGGTACTTCAGTTTCCAAAAAATAAAATCGACAAATAGTTTAAAATCGAAACCGATACAATGGAGTTTAAATATTGCAATAACTTTAAATAATAATAAAACAATTTTATGCAAAATGAATAATGGCTGTTGAGGTTTGAACTTTGGCAAACTGCCTTCAACACCTAGAGAGTCAAAAAAAAACAACTTTCGAATTTCCCAAGCAACCAAAACCCACCACAATTACTGACAACCCCCAACGGATGCACACGTCAAAGGCAATCAAGAACATCGATCTGCTGTTTCATCACCAGCATTCGACGTTAATTTGGCGCGTCGCTGTGCTTCTTTCATCTCAATTCCTAGATTCTTCTCCTTTTTTCAGTTTATTCTATCATTACGATGAGTCTGAATGAGACATTTAAATTGGCTTCTTTTAATCAAATTATTTTCGTCGATAACTACCAATTTTAAATTACACTTCATTAAAATGCATTATTAATGCAAATTCCCACTGAAAGTCACGCTTAGTTTTGTCACTTTTTTGTTTTTAATAAGCTCCAATAAGCTGTCAATCTGTCATTCCACCCTGCCAACCTCCTTCCAGACTACAGAACTGCCATCAATGCCTCCTCATCAAGCAGCTCCACTCAAATGTCCTTCACTACGTGGCAAGTTAGTGCTTTCTTGACGAGGTTGCCCTTGTAGTTAGGAGTTTAAGTTGACTTTGAAAAATTATTATTTTATTAAATAATAAATATTTATTATTTAAATATTTTTTTTAGTGAATGATATTAGAAATAATTTTTCAATTTTGTTAAGATTATATTATGCTGGTCTCAGAAACTGAAAGACGCCAACATAAAATATAAATAAAATAGATTTTCAAATACTAGTGAATATATTTTTTTAAACTATACTTTTTTTCCAAGTTTTATTTTAAACTGAAACAATTAAGTAAAACTGGAAAAAAATAGAGAAGACATTCATTTAAAAATCATTTCTAGATCTGCAATAAATCACTGAAGCTTCACATTTTTATTCTCTTAAACAAATTCGAAATATTTCAAGAATAAATTTTTAAATTTCATTTATTCATTAATCATAAAAAATAAAGTTCAAAACTTCTATATCAAGAATGCAAGTTTCCAAGAAAAAAAGATGTATCCTTAAAAGCGTTTATTTTCTGTGAATTCTAGTTTGGCGCAACGTAAAAATATTTATTTTTGAAAAAGCAAAAGCAAAGTTTTTATAAAACTTCCGTGGGAGGCTCCCAAGTACACTCAATTGTTAACAACTCTCAACGTTCTGAAATTAAAAGTTAAATGCAACACACCCAAGTATTATATTTTGTTTTCAAAATCATTTCATAGTTGTTTCAGTTTTGCAAAAATGTTTTAATCGAAAAACCTTCAATCAAACCTAAAGAAAAATAAATCAAAGCCATTTCTTCTTTTGTTTAAAGTTCTAAAACATTTGAAACACTTCCGGCAATTAAATTATTTATTTCAACAACAGAAAAAAAATTTTCTTAAACAATTACAGTCCGATTGAAAGCAATTAAGTATCGGATTCCTCACCACTCTGATCCATAAAAACAATAAGACCCGCACTTCTTTTCCTTCATTCATAATTTATCCATTCATCCAGTTTTTCTTCTTAATCCATCTCTACACCATCCACTCCACCATCCACTTTCTCATACCTCCACACACATTCATACAGGTTCTTGTGTCGGTCGCAGTTCAGTGCAGAGTATTTGTGCTCAAATCAAAGTCGACACGAGCAACAATAGCCATTTCAACCTCCTCTTCAGAAGTATTCACTAAAATCTTTACATTCCATAATTAACACTTTTTTTTTCATAATCAGTTGTCTTTTTGATGCCTTGTGAATGCTGAGTATGAATCCGTATTGAGAGTATTTGCTAGGAAGAGTTCAATGAATGCAGAGACTGCATTGCAAAGCATGCTTGGAAGCCTCGTTAGGCAGTCGCCATAAGACTTTTGATGCATTAAAGTGTCTTTACATGACAGCATCGAGACGTAAGTAGGATTTATACAGCGCTAAGTTGTTTTATGAACTACAAGAATTAGAGATGTTGTACCATTGTCACCTTGTGAACTCTAGACACTTTCATTTTCATCAGAAAAAACATGCCGAAAAACTGAAGATCTGTTAGATTTTGCCAAAAAAATGGAAAGGTTGACTGAGAAAGCCACTCTGCTGAAGTGTGAAAAGCTGGAAAGTGTGAAAGTCTCTTGCCATGTCTGTAAAATGAGTCTAAGCTAATGGATGTTGACACTTGTGATACAATTAAAATGTATTATTTTAAAGCCTAAATTATTGAATTTATTGCTATTTTTATTTTCAAGAAATAAAGTCTAAGATAAAGATGGATTGAACTTCTCACCCATCGATCTTCAGCTATAGCTGCATCGATTCATTGATTGATATTTTGCGTTTTCAAAAAATTAAATTTAAATTTAATAAATTTTGTTATGAGTTATTTTCAAATTGAATGAAGTTTTTTTCCTATATTAAACTTTTTTCAGACAATCGTAAATTTCTCGATCAATCTGAACCAGTTTAATTCGTTTCAAACTTGGGTTTTTGAAAAATCAAAGAAGCTAGTCATGGTTCAGCATGAAAGTTTTTGTCGTTTAGTTTCAATGATGCTGTCAAACAAGAGATTAAGAAAAAAATAATGGTCGAACTGTTCTTGAATTCTTCCAATGAATGCCGAAAGGATAAAAACCTAGGTTTCCAGACCACTAGATTAATCGAGAGTCTTTCTTTTTCAACTGCCGCGCTTGATTAAAGAGATTAACGACCATTGATTACGTCACGCTGAAAGCTGAATAATTTCAAAAGCTTAACGTCGAGGTATTAATTGAAAGAAAAAAGTCTCAAAAGACACCTTAAACTCCGAAGAACTACGACTAGCACAAAACTTGAAGTTATATTTTACGCTTTTTCAGGCCCACATGAGTCAGTAGATTTTGCATATTTAAGCTCAAAATGCCTCCATGAAAGACAGCATGCACGTCGAGAAACGATATTTCGCTGAAATTAAAAACCCTTCTATGAATTATTTCATTCGACAACTTTTTAATGCCTTACAGTCAAAAATTGTGAAACAGTAATCTAAGGAGTTTCAGCCTAAGCTAGAATGTTTTTAATCCGAAAAGATGTAAATCCTACTTGACTAGCCAATCTTTGGGAAAGCTTAGGGTTTAGAGCTTAATCAAAACAAGAAAGTATGTATAAAAAAATTCAAAATATGGAAAGAAAAAACTTAAATCTTTTACATCGCAATCTGAATTTTGTTCAATTAATACTGACTTCAGACTCTTCTTTGACATTCTCACATTCGATATAAAAGTAACTTCAAAATAAAAATTAAATTATAAACAATAAACACGAGCATTATTATAGTTGCAAACAACCAAAACTGGCTTCCAGGCCACTCAGGCTGAAAATGTTCTAATTCGCGTCTATGGCTTACTAGGTCACCGGTCGCACTCGAAGCTAGGAACGTTAACAATTGTTCAAGCCGAGAGTCGTTACACACTCGGCTGCTCTCTCAAATTTAATTAATTTTGTACCTAAATATTCCATGATAATATTAAATTCTACAATTTAAACATAAATATTTTTTTCTTCACAAGCATACATTCCATAAATTTTCCGTCAGCACTCAGACAAAACCACCTCCCCCAGTCGACTTCCTGCCCTCCAACTGTCCTCTCTCAGCAGCCTACCACGTGACCTACAGAAACAACAGCCTCTGCTTCTGTCGCAGTCCCACATCATACGCCTATCCTTGCTCCTCTTCCAACAACTTCGTGTTTTCTCTGAAAAAGTGTAAGAGATGCACTGAATCTCTGAATCAAAGTGCGTCTGAATGATTGGTCTTAGTGCATATGCTAATAAAGTTTAGCTTGCTGATCATTAAAAAATTTAATAAATTATTTTATTTTAAAAATATGAAAGATCTACTGTGCATTATAGCGTTTTTAACAATCTCAACAGCAATTTAAGCATTATCCTCATGAGCCTGTGTGAAATTTATTGTTTCTATGCCTATTTCAAAAGCAAATAAACTTTTTAAAACTTAAATTTTATTAATTAATTTAAACTCCAAAGAACCGAAAAAAAGAGCAACTAATTATTACTTTTGAAAAACTTTTAATTGCTATTTTTTTGTTTAATCTGAACATTTTAATGAAGGATTTTGCCAAATATTCCAATTGAAAACATTAAATAAAATGCCTGCAGGAATCCGGCTTGAATGCAACTCCCACTGGAGCATCAACGGCAGGAATTACGGAATGGCCAAAGTGGACTACTACAGGGTGGAGACAAGAAGGGCTGATGAAAGCGATAAAGAAGAAGAAGAAGATGATGATGAGGATGATGATAACGCCAGAAAAATCGTTTTCTACAATCAGACTCATAGTTCTTTCAGATGTTATGTTAGTTTAATCGAAAAATGTTAAGTTCACTAAAACAGTAATTTTCTGACGCTAATCTCTATGTAATCTTTTGCAATAACTTTCAAAATGAAATCGTTCTGATTTCTTATCCCCTAACCACTTCATCATTGCATCTCTTAATGCAAATCTAAGCTTTCTTTGCTCACACATTTTTGACGAAAAGTTTTAACTTCATTCCCGCCCTTTTTAATTTTTTTTATTTAACCTTATACATTTTGTTTTTTTTTTAGTTAGCTTGGTCTTTTAACAGTCCTCTTCTTCTAACTTTCTGCTCCACTTTTTTATATAAAATTATTCGAATTGTCTAAACCAGTTGTAACAACGCAAACCACACAGATATACCAGTTGTTGGGCAGTGTGGCTTACCTTTCTATCTCTTCCTCTTCTTCTTGCGCTCAAATCACCAGTGCCAGGGATGGACCGCTGCTACTGGAACTAACACAAGGTTGGGTTTTCGTTAAATGTGTGTGCTCCATGGAATGTTTTCAGCAGAAAGCTTAACAATAATTGAGGGTTTAAAGAACTTAGATATGATAGGAATTGACGACACCAGTAAGATTGAAGACATGGCGAACCATCGGTTTACTAGACTTTTTCTGAAATATATTTTAAATAGGTCGAAGAGAAGATTCTGGGTTACATAGTTGTGGCCATCGATAAATAGATAAACACGAATATTTTATTCTTTATTTTAAAATAAATGTGTTCTATAAAAAATTAAAATTATGAGAAAATCAATTTTGTTCCTTATATTGAAAAAGTAAAAGTGGAAGCAAATAATTGAAAATTAAAATTCCCAAATAAATAATTTAAAACTGTGATTAAAAAACAATATTTAAAGCTCACTAATTTCGTAATTGGGTTGTAATTTTTCTTATCGCTAGACCAGTTGGACGGTAAATTGTGATGGTTTTTGCTATTTCAGAGACAGTTTCAAAAAAACAAATGAATATTTTAGCGAAACTAAGCTGAAGTGTGGAAATTGCAAGTTGATTAAACTTTTTTGGTATCCAAATTACAACAATTAATCCCTAAAAACTGTTTAATGATGATCTTTTTAAGAATGGTAGGCTAGATCAGAAGAAAGTTAATTACTTAATGAATTAATGCAGATTCTATTAGCTTATTATTGATAATCGTTATCTAAAAACTCACAATTTATTTTCTTATTTTTACTTAATTTGTTCTTTTTCTTTTGGGCAATTTATTGCTGCTGTCAAGCTGTGAACAAATCTTTGTCGTTCAAGCGAAATGCTTCGCGGCAAGATGTCGATTCGTTTCTGTTGAATTGAATTAAATAGCTTTCGGAACGAAAAGAAGAGCTGCAAGCCTCCGATTCAAGTTTATGCTTGTTCCATTTAAGGCACTCCAAGGCACTCCGTCGCCATCAACCTTATCTAGGCTTTCATCTCTTTTTAATTGCAAAAGGAATTCTTCGAAGTTAAAAGTAGCCATTGTGGTCTTTCGGTGGAACGAAGCACATGTGCTTTTTGAGAGATCTCTAAGTCGCGCCTTTCGCTGTATAACTTCTGAAACAATATTAAAGTTTAAACCCCTGTTTTGCATAAACAACCCTTTTAAAGCGTATTGATATACATTTATAGACATATGTATGTAAAAAGTCTCAGCCGCTACAAAATTTGTCGCCCATTCACAATGAATCTTTGAGAACACAAACGCAAATATGGTGAAAGGAGCGCATTTGATAGTTTAAAGATCTTTGTTCGATTCTTTTGCTTTTTTCAAGATTTATTTTGTATAATTTTAATAATTTCTACAATTTTTCATACATATGAGTTTTAAATTAAATGATATCAAAGAAATTTAGGTTCAAAAGGCAACTTAAATTTTGTTTTGTATTTACACTTTTTTAATCTTTCAGCGTTTAATGCCAGTAACCTTTCACTCCTCAGACATGATGTCATCCTCAACAAACACTTGTTCCTATCCTGAGTGGCTGAGTGGAAGCCGTTGGACCGATGGCAGGTTGTGGTATGCAGTCGAAAAAAACCACACGATCTTTTCTTACCTCCACGAAACTAGAGTTTCAAGTTTCCAGTGCCTTCAGATCCAAAAGGACCACTCCCTCCACTCCAACTCCCACCAACACCATCTGCTTCTCCAGTTTCCAAGCCAACACAATACTTCTGCTCCTACTGCAGCCTCGTACACTGAATCTAATTACAACGACTTCAACTTACCACACAGAAGCCAGTCTTTCAGAGAAAACTTTCGTGTAGATTATTCCAGCCACTCACTGCCCACATATCCAATAACTCCTCTTCATCTTTCCACTTCTGAATCAAAAACCAAGCTTGCTAACGCCTTCTCTTTTGCAAGTGCTCTCTCTTCTCACCACTCTAAAACCTTCCTGCTGATGACCAAAGAATTGGAACAATGGTTTGCAATGAACAAGCTTTGTCAATTTTCGCATTGTTACCCTTCAATATCTGACAATTTAAAAGTGAAAATAATAATAGAATTTCCATAACACGAAAACACAATATGAAGCAAGATAAGCCCCCCTATCTTCTATTCTCATCACCTCCCTCTTCCCATCATTTTACTAATTCATGCTACTTCTATTTTAAAAAAATATTTTTTCCGCAACAGCGAACCAAGCTTCAGATGTTTGAAACTCACTCAAAAACACCGATTCGTCGTTTCAATGCAGTTTGGTGAGTGGTCTTTTTGTTTCGTGGCATATTTTTTTGGAAACTTTATTTTAAATATGAATTAAAAAGACTACTTCGAGAAACATCCTAGTATAAGTGGAATTGAAGTCTAATTTGGAAAAAATAATCTGTTTCTGGAAGTTTTTAAACGTTTAATTGATTGCATTGGCTTTTCTAAGTGGATCAAAAGAGCCTATTCAAAGCTTACTACATCATCCAAAAACTGTTTTTACAAATTACGTGGCGCTCTTTTCAGGGTGACTATCGTGACGAAACTTAGAATGAGCATTGGTGCTGCTGATGATGATGCCCGTTACAAGGCTACTAAACATTAGTCTAATAGCTTTAAAAGCGTAAAATAAAAAAAGCTGCAAAAGTCTGGAAAAAACACAAGAGAAATTCTATTTGAAAGCATTTCGAATGAGGTTTTTCAGATGATTTTGCAAAGAAAGATATGTTTATGTTTTTAAATCTGTTGCCTAACAGAATGAATGAACAGCAATATAAGTCATGCCTAGGTGGAAACTTTTTTTGTGCAATTTTATCATCATGAGGACCCGCTAGACATTTAAGTAGACAAGATAATCGGGCCTTAAAATGCTGAAATTGCGTCAGACCGTCCAAACCCGCTTGCAGCAGTAAATATGCTCCGATAATAATCTCCCATCCATGAAGCTAATCTCGATAATTTCCTTACGACAGGCACTCGGTGCACGGCGTAAGAGCCTTTAAGCCTTTTTTTATATAGATCTTAAAGCGAAAACACGACTTTTCCACGTCCACTACATCTCAGCAATTGTGTTTGGAGTTTAGAAAAGAAGCTGGTAGCGAAGGGATTTTATAGGAAATCATAGTTCATAAAACTGGCTCATTTCTAGAGATCGACCGGACCTTCGAACTTTTCAATTTTACATTTAAAAAAAGTATATTTACAAAAGTGTTTTCGAGCAACTTCAAACAATTGTTTTTAAAGCCTTTCTTGGAGCAGCGCAAAAATTGCTGCTGAGCTTGTTTTAATGAGCCATCACTTGCATTCGAAGCAAGAATTTGCTTTCAAATTGAAAGCTTCAAGTTGTGAAATCGTAAATTTACTACAAAAATTGAGTAAAAAGAAGAATGAAAATATGCTGGCAACTTTTTGGGAGTAGATTGGAGATTCGCTGGTGATTTGTAACATAAAAAAGTTAATCAATGAAGTAATGGTCTTAATTACTCTGCATAGTAATAGCTTTTTCCATCACTGATGATGCTTTTATCTTTTTTGAGAAAACCTCATAGCACATTTGTATGTATCTTCACATAGAATTTAAAATGGTTCAAAAAAACTAACAGACTATCTGCATAGATTTTCGAAAAAAAAAGTGTAGTGTATATAAATAGGACATTATATAATCAAGAGAAAAGGTTGTCTAAAAATGGGAAAGACAGTAGAAAAACCAAAAAAAAGTAGAAGTGATTACATAAAGCTTAAGAGAAAAAGAACTTTGAAGCAAGGAAAATTTTAACAAAAAACCTGAGTTTAAATCTGAAGGCTCTGTGAACAAAAGCTGAAAAGATTAAGTAAATGTTTTTTTAAAGTTTAAAAAATTTAACAAATAAAAAACATTTGTAATAAAAAATTAAAGAGTTCAGCTTAACTACCAATCTGTATTCATTGAAAATGTTAGACGATAAAACTAAGGTTTAAAAATTGCTGATTTGGAAAATTGAAAATGAGTCTAAAAAAATACCAGGAAATGTTTATGATGTTGCTATTAAAGGCATTTGATGTAGAATGGGTTGAACATCTTAGGACAGAATTAAAATTTAATGGGTGGAAATCATGATGGGTATGATAAAAGAATGTTTAAAATAATCTTTATTATTCACAGTCTGACAGACACAGGCCATGGATAATAAAGATTAAAGTTTTATTTTTTTAAATACTTTGTTAATAAAAAGTTTCGGAAGAACAACGAGAGACAGAATGCTCAGAAGGAAGTGAAAGCGAGAATCCACGAATAATTGAGTTAAATCTCCCTGATTGCACTGATAAAGCAGTCTCATTTTGAATTAATAGCTTTCTTGGAACTGAATATTAACGGCGTAATATATTCAAATCAAATGAGCAATGCAGATGAAACTTTCATGTTTCCATGCGTCTGTCCTGCGTGACTGCCATTAAACAATCCTCCTTCTTCATTTCCCATCTGAAATTCATTAAATCCAGCTTTAAATTTTTATGGCACTTTTCTTCATCACTGCAACACACCCTGAATCATTTCTAGAACTTCCAACATTTCCAACCTGTTCCAACACATCTCTTTCTACACTTTCCATTACTCAGCATTACTCATTATCCATAAAAACGTCATTCCCTCTTCCCTTCAAACACTTCTTCAAACCTCTCAAACACACAACCAACCAACCAACCACTCAAACACCATAACCAACCAATCTTTCAAACAACCAACCAACCAACCAACCAACAGGAACCACCCAGCAGAAGCAGAAGAGCAGGTGTGATGACTCAGATTTTATGAGCGAATCTTCATTTAAAATGACTCACCTAGTCGGTTAGTGTCTTTTCAGTGTCTTGTCCGCAGATTTATGTCTTTCAATGCCACTTCTTATAAGACGGTTCTCAATTTTGATTTTATAAAACCGTTTTTAAAATGAAAAACCAAGGTAGAAAAGCTTTCAACATGAGAATTCAGATTTGCTTTTACGCAACAGAAATCACATAAGATCGTAAAAATCAATAATACATACAAATTTCAAACTCAGTGTTGCTGAACATTTGAACATCAATTCAAATAGTTCTGCTCGTCATCGCAAATATTTGATTGTCACTCGCAAGAAGAGGAAGGTCCATGCGGTGGAGTCTCAATCTCTAGGGGGACTCTTCCTTCCACTTCAGAAGACTTTTCAAAGAATTTAAATAGTTAATGTCATGGTTTCAAAGCCTACGTTTTATCATCAGAATTTTGATGGAAATTTATGAAAGAATTATTTCAACATTTATAACAAGCTCAAGGAAAATTAAACAAGCAAGCATTTACTCATTTGTACTACCACCACATTCAGAAAAAAAGAACCATTTTAAAAATCCATGAAAAATAATTTCTTCTCACTCCCATTATCTCTATGCTTCCACCACCACCTTCCCACTTCTACCACCATCCTAACCACTTCCACCACGACCCTCCAGCCACCCAGCAGTCTCCCTCTACAGCATGTCCTTTCCAGGGCAGGTACTCAGCCCTGTCCTACAAGCCCAAAGACTCCACCAACTGCGTCGTCTCAGTCAAAGTCGCCTGCACCAGAAACCACCTCATCGAAGTTGTCGACTCTTGCAAGTCATATTCTGGTGGGTGGTGGGTGGAGAGGATGGAATGATGGGAACACAAGATTTGAGAATTCTCCAAAAAACGCTGTTATGTAAAATATGATAGACTAAAGATTTGAACCATTATATGAAAACTGATGTTTTTGAGCTTATCTTCTTCAAAGTCACATTCAAATATTATTTATTTTATTTCTACATGATCTCTGGACATTTAAAAATCCATGCATTCGCAAAGTTTCACTTAAAATCAATGAATTTTTATAAAGTAATAATAAATATCAGTATAAATATTAAATTACAATCTATTTAGTTTCCATAGAAACGTGCTCCACGTGGTGGCACTCCAAAAAGACCACCCAGCTGATTACTCACCGTCTCCTTGACAACGCCATTGTCTGCTACGTTGGTGCTTTGCTACCCTCATGAATGCACAAAGAAACTGACGCCATTTTTTATATTTTTTCAAACAACTTTTAATTCATTACCAACATTTCCATCCGCATCAGCCGGCCGTATCTGCGAAATGAAAAATTTGAAATCAGTTTTGAGTTTCATTAAAGACGCTTAAAGGTGGCAATAGCATAGACGAATGCAAACACAACAGATATTCAGGCAGCGTGAAGGGTGGTTGGAGGTGAGGGTGGTGCACGGGTGTGTGGACGGAATGGGAGCATTTGAGGCTCTGGTGGCCAGCTCTAATGGTGACGTAGTGACAGGCAGTCTGAACAGGGAAAACCACTCCAACTCAGCTATCCTGCGTCTCGTGCCTTCTGGTAATTTAACAGCGTGCTGCCAATTTGATTCTTCCAAAGCTTTGCTGAGTGTTGATGATTGAAACATAATGCCTCCTCTAATCTTTTATTACCTTGAATCAATTGAGGAAATTGCTAGCGTGTGGGATTTTTATTGCTAGCCGTTTGGCCTTTCATTTGCTCATTAAGGTTTTCGTCTCTACTAGTTTTTGATTCTTTTTCAATAGTGAGTCGTTTTGCAAAACTAAACTAGTTTTTATTACTATATTTGAAATGAAAACTTCAAACACTTTGAAAGCGACGGCTCACAATCTTTGCTTTATATATATTTTAATCAAAATTTAAAGCACGGCACAGCTAATTCTAAGACCTATATCACTAATAAGGACTTTATCTTCCGCCGTGTTTTTTTGATGAATGTTATCTTATAAGCGGCAAGAAGGCCTTAACTTGTAATTAGACTTAACGACGTCATTCTTTTGATGAATTATAAAAAATAAGAACGAAAATGTTGAACGAAAATGAGGCTTAAAGAAACGTATTTAAATTTTTTTTAAATGGTGTTTTATTTCATATCTTTACTTACTTTCAAGGCTAAAAAATTTGTAAATTAGAGCTGTTAAGGCATATTTTAATCGGTAAAAAAGAGATAAAACCTTGACGTATCTTTAGAAAGCTTCAAAGTAGCATTGCTACATTGAAAGCATTATTGTAGACATTTCATTTCTTTGTTTCAATCGCTATAACAATATTCTATTTTTTTTGTTCATATTAAAATTTCATTGAAACAATCTAGTTACCATGAATGCAGCTAATTTAAAAAAAAATAAATTTTTTCTCGAAAGGTGTGTGTGTCAATAAGGGACGCAAGACTGACTACCACCACAAAGAGCACACTGACGACAACGAAGAAGATTCGAATGATGCACATAAGGAATCAAAACGACAACATCATCACCGGAGACAAAACCTCTTCAGTAGATTCTCCCACTCTCCATCCCTCCACCTCACCCACAACATTCGGCCAATCACTGCATTAAACCATCTTTTTCTT
>OX030956.1:1898411-1990911 GCA_943735955.1 Piscicola geometra
ATTCAATTACTGATTAAACCCGTCGGCTGTCGCATTTTGCCGACTCTAAGATAAGCCGGTGACAAAACTCGCTTTATTGGCCACTTAAGCTTATATTCTTAAATAAATTCAGAAGATGACATTTTGGCTCCAAAAATGAATTTGTATCTACATGAGATGCTCACGATTATACAAGCCTTTTCTTCTTTTTTGTCCTATAATCTAACATATATGTATGGATCGTAAAACCATTTCTCTTGTAGCTAATTGCAAAGAAAGAAAATAAAAGTTTTTGGGTTAAATTAAATTAATTTGATGAAGAATAACGTGATTTGATGGATAACTCAAACTTACGACTCTTGCTATCCTTGAAAAACCTTTTGGTAAAAATCTTGCAAGAAGTGAATGGTCGCTAGAAGATTGATTAATGTTGCATAGTTACATAGTTACGTGGAATTAATCTATCATTCTGGTTGACTTGACGTGACTATTGTTTGATTGGTAGTTGTGAGGCTCTTCAATTGCTCATGGACCTCTGGAGGATCTGCTGGAGTTGACTCATTAATCAATCTCTTTGCTTCCATTATTATTGAGTAATGATGATTTAATAGTTATTCTAAATGGACTTTATTATGATTAAGAGTTAAGCTTCTAAACAGCACGACTATTTGTTTAAATAATCAAACAAACAATATTTAAAACAATTTCTGCTAAAAAAATAATAAAAAAGATATTTTTTAAATACAATCAAAATTTCTTGATCACTATTTAAAAGCGTAAACCTGCGTGAGCTTCCGTAGCTCTCTTTACAATTCTACCAGGAGTGTTTCGTTGTTTATTAACTTCTTGTGTGTGAATTTTCAAATTTCTTAGTGAGCACCATTGGTTCAGAGAAGAATGTCATCACCACATTTCTTGCGACAATGCTTAGAGCCATTTGTTCTAGTCAACTCTACAGTTGTCATGCAACCGTGTACAACATAGGAAGAAGTCTCGACATGAATACGCCTTTTCCATTTATAATTTAAAAGATCGAGTCTATTTTCAAAGCATTTTATTTACATTTAATAAACACATCTTGTTATAACTGTTGATGCCTAAGTATTATTTAGACTCCATAAGAATAAAAATGAATTTTTAAACTAGATAATAGAAGTGAATAAAGACGAGCTTATGAAGGAAATTTATTAAGCTTTCACTTCGGAATAGTGGGCGCAGTACACATTAATTTAGATCATCTGTGTTGAAGAAGCTATTTGAAAATCCCTAAAAAAGAATACTTGAGCCTAAATTGTTTTTATTCTCTGATGCCAAGTTGTTTTTTATCCTGATATTCAGAAAAATGTCAGAATCTGAAACATTTCATGAAGTTTTGTGATAAACTACAGATGTATAAAAAGGCAAGATGAAGATTGAGTGACTTTAACAGGTCATTTCAGAGTAGCTTAACGAATCGATCAGAAAATCTTCAGAACGCGCTTTTTGCATAAGGATATTGAAATCGTAAAAATTCCTGAAACGGAAGCTGACTAAAAACAGTTTTTTTTGTTAGCGTGAAGCTTTTATACAAGCTTTTAGCAACTCTTCATTGTAATAATACAAAAATATTAATAATAAAATGGATGAATAAGAAGGACGCGAATATTTATAATTTTGTGAATAAATAGAACTGTTTTAAATAATTAAATATATTAAACTAACTTGAAAAATAACTTGAAGTTATTTTTACAGAGAATATCTCATTGAAAGCATTGAATTGTTTGCGTTTTTGTGTTTCTGGCTTGTTTTCCATATATTTCTCATACACACGCACAGACGACTAAGTGCAAAGGTGGTTATATCGCACGGAGTGAGCGAGTGGCATCTTGAAAATCGTCTGTCCTGGAGGCTTTTCTTCTCAATTCAAAACTCTTTTGATTTTCAGATTCTTGACTTTTCTTGATGTTTTTAACCGTTTTAAGCTTTAAAGTATTTAATCGTCAAGTTAACGTAAAAAATGTCTTTGATTCGATAAAGTTATCAGTAGGTCTGTCGAAATTGTTTTATTGAATCCAGAGACTGTTAGTTTTGAGACATTTTTTTATAGAATAAAACTTTTTTAATGTTTTTTAAGATTTCTTAAGATATCTTGAGGACGATTAAAAATGAAAAAATGGCGTTATTCATAAATCATGTAGGACATTAACAAAATTTCAGCTTTTGTTAGAAATAGGGTTATGTTGATACGACGTTGAAAAATCAAAGTTGAACGCTTGCACTTGACGAAAATAATTCTTTGTAAAAGAAACTATAACTAGCCATGAATAAAATCTCTATAAAAGTTGAAAAAACTTGAATCTTTAAAACAATAAAATAATAATAAAAGTAAGAAAATGAAAAAGTTTTCGATGGCGAGCACTGCTGCCAACAAATTCATCTCTTCTCTTTTCCTGCTGCCCCCCAAGTGGTCCCCCTTCATCCTTCCTGCTTTCACACAGATTATTCTCATCTTATCTTTGAGTAATCCGTTTCTAATTATTCATTAAAAACTAAACATTAAAAACAAATATTCATTTTTTCTTAATTTGTGATCATGTAAAACACTTGTTTAAATCTATCAAATCAATTATGCATTTATAAGTAATTACCGCCATGTAAACCTTCCAACTGTATTACGTTCAGTTTCTGGTTTGGTATAAAAACTTTTTTTCCCATTTTTTTCGCTATTGAATAAATGAAATAAATGTATACATAGTTAAACGAATATATTAATTAAATTGACTATGAATAGGCACTTCATACGATAATCGTTAGAGAAAATAATAAATCACGAATTGCGCCTATAAAAAGCAGAGGTTTATGACTTTGGATATCGTTGGAACAGTCAAGGTCTGGTCATTTATGGAAAACGTTAACGTTACCGAGTGGCCATCTTTTCAGTTCCACTGAAAATACTTCGAATACAAATAGAAGCTCCGTTACCGAAAAATCCAAAATGATTGGCTGACTAGAAAGCGAATACCGCTTCTAATGCTTAAACTAATCTGGCAGGGTCTTATTAATTACTTTTCAAAACTTAAAACACTGTTTATTTACAAAAACCTTGCTAATCTTTTTCTAATTATTAATTTATTTCATATATTTATTTTGCACATTTTAAAAACTTTATTTTATAGTTATGTAACATAATTTTTACAACTCTTTTTACCACGAGTTAAAAATATATTAATAATTATAGTTTAAAACATTTTTCTTGTTTTTTTATTGGAGAAATTCTTTGTTTCACAAATTTGAGTACCTGCTAATGTGTCTTGGAGGTCTTGCTATACCTTAAATTCCATGTATAGGGCGCACTAGCTTTGAAAATATTATATTTAAGTAAAAAAGTGTGCTTTATATAGAGTGTTTTTGGGTAATTTTT
This sequence comes from Piscicola geometra, assembly GCA_943735955.1. Lineage (NCBI taxonomy): Eukaryota > Metazoa > Annelida > Clitellata > Hirudinida > Piscicolidae > Piscicola > Piscicola geometra. Next base: position 1,901,791 of record OX030956.1, read on the forward strand.
TAGCAATGAATTTTTCAATTTAAAATAAATATTTGTTGAAAGTCTAATTCGATACGTTTAAAAAGATAAAGTTTAATATTTTTATAAAATATTTATAAATGCAATTATCGAATAAATCCAAAAGCATTAAGAATTGTGATGCCCAAGGGTTTCGGCGTGGAATAGTTTTTTTCGTTTTGCTTATTGAGGCCTGAATCGGAATTGAATTATTCGATCTCGAAATTGTCTTTAAAATAAATTATCAGAATTTTTCTCATTGAATCAAGTTAATAAACAAATTATTTTTGACAAATCTGCTTGTTTATTTTGAAATCTTTATAAAAATGGAAGTACATTAAAATGGTTAAACGTCAATTAAAAACCGTAATAGATGCAAATTTTCTAAAAACTAATTAGCATAGAATAATCGAATTGTAACATTTCTATATGGTAGTAGCTGCATCATCATCATCATCAAAAAAATCACTAATTTTTGTTTTTTATTTCGCCCATATTCTACTTTTTTTAGCATCTTCTTCGTTTTCCGGTATTTTATTATAATTATTTTCGCCGTTGAAGCTGCGTTCAATCCGAGTTAATTTTCTAAAAGTTTTTTGATCGAAACTAAATGATAACAAATAAGCACATAAAGAGCATCGTATAAACTCCTAATGACATGTAAATTCAAATTAGCTCAAAAAATAATCTATGACACGGGCTCGCAATAAAGCAACACAAGACCCAAAAGATCAATACATCTTTCCCCAGAAATGCTTTAATTAAGAAAAAAACATCAACAGTTATCTACAAGAACAAAATGTTTCGGTAAATAAGAATGGTTTATGAAATGAAAGGGAAGTTCGGCAAGACCAAATAAATTCACCCCTCTTTGTAATCTTGCCACAACTTCGGATGAAAATCACGCCGTTAAAATTACATTGTACATTCTTGTCATGATTATGATCCAGTAGTCTTGGCGAAACATTTTCAAACTTCACCAGCTGACGGATTTAAAAAGTTCACCGACTAACTGTGACATTTGTCGGTCCAGCTTTTAGTGTTTTAAAAATCACAAATTTACATTTTTATGATTTGTTTAAATATTCATATATTTATTTGTTTTAATATAGCGAATAAAATAATTTGTAACATCTTGTAAAATGTTTCTCATTAGCCAACAAACAGTTTAATGAACCCTTTCCAATAGTTTCTTCGATCTATTGTCGAGATATCTTGATAAATAAAAAATATGTTTGCCTTACTCATATCTAACCATACCTGAATTTTTAAGAAAACAAATCAAAATAGGAATGAAGAAAATGTTTCTTCAAAGATATTTTTTTGTAAAATTTTTAGTAATTCTAGTAGTCTATGATCAAGTCTATGCATGTTATATTAGGCAATAATCAATAATTGGTGGAGCAATATTCTGGATAAAATTATTGCATGCATGCTATATTTAGGCAATAATCAATAATTGATGGAGTAATATTCTGGATACAATTATTGTATGCATGCTATATTTAGGCAATCGAATGCGATATCCCATCATTTTAGAGCTATTCAGAAAATTCCGATGTACTACTGCATGAACTACAAGTGAAACATAAAATTCGAATAAATTGAAACTGGAGTAATGGCTAATTTCTTTTTCTGAATTGAATTTTAAAGGAAAATAAAAACATAAAAGTGCGTTAGAAGGTTTATAAAGCTAAAAAAAACCAACTTTCAAAACTTCTTTCAGATTTTTAATTTTATTTCACAAAATAAATTGAATCAAATAGATTTCTATATTAGAATTTTATTTGAATCTACTTAAAATATTTGCTGAATTTATTTTTATTGAAATAGTTGAGTGATAATTGTGCGTTGTTAATGATTTAATTTAATTTTCAAACCTTCTTTTTCTACTCTGTTAGTTTTATTAATGTTTCCCAAATAGCTCTTTGAATTTACACCTAGTTTTAATTGCCCCCCATTCCGTTTGTTTATTATCTTTTTAGAAATTTCAACATTTGGTCGTAATGCTCAAATAAACATTCCTAGAAAAGTTTCAATCGTATTAAAAAAGAATTTATTTCAATTTAAGAGATAGTTTTACTTTGAAAGTTTTGTAAATCCTTTTATTTTTCAAAAAAAATACATATAAAACTTCGATTCGATTTTCAGCAAATGTGCTTTTTTTAATTACATAAAAAGTGTTTAGCTTAATCTAAGCATGATTGAGATTATATTTATAATGATTTTTGAGCCGCTTTCGATAATCTAGTAAAACTAATAATACCTAGTAAATTAATTGTAAAAACAAATTCGATTTAAATTTTGAAACAAAAATTAAAAACTAGCAAACACTAAATTTTTCATCTATGTTTATCAAATATTCAACTTTATGAATTCCAATGTCTGTTCATTAAAACATTTTTTCGAAAAAAATTGCATTAAAAAATTATGAATTTTAAAATTTAATAATCAATTCTAGCCTTGAGTTTGACAGAAGAAGAATGCAACTTTCCGCTGAAATGGCGAGCGAGATGGCGAAGCAAATGGCGGCATAATGGCGACAGCATCGTTACCATCACCTCCAACCAAATCAGCAACAAAGGACCTTGCTACAAACAAACCAAAGAGATGTATCTTGTTGAAAACAGGTATGTCCTAATCACCCTCGTTGTTATTATCATCACTTGAATGGTTTCCTACAAATGAAGCTTTACTAAAGCTTTTTGGACTAAAGTTGAGTCTTTTTTTTCTAAATAAAACACTTCAAAATCAGTTTTTCAAAATTTGTTATAACTAGAAGTTTTCTATCTTTTTTTGCTATGATGTTTAAATGAAAGACTATAATTATAGAGTATAGTTACACTAGAGTTATGTTCAATTACTTTATCTACCTCAAACACGTTGCCATCAATGAATTTTATTTCCGAAACGCCGCGTTTGTCAAGAAGTTTTTACTAAAAAAGTATTTTAAACGAGAAATTACTATTATTTTTATTTTGTAACTTCCTTCATATTCATGCAAAAACTGACAGAAAATTCATGAGAAGAAATGAAAAATATTTTTCCTCGTCGTAATTAGAGTGTAAAAATGTAAAATGTCAAGAAAGAATTGTTCTAAGCAATAATTTCTTAGAATTATTATTCCAAATTCATTTTTTTAAAGTCATGACTAGAAATTTATGGGATAAAAAAGATTTCTTTTAGGACGGGCTTCACCGAACGTACACTTCGTATTCGCTTCTGTACAATAATAAATATGCAGTATTCCGCCGAATACTTATCCACCGGCTAAAGAATAATTATAAAAACATTAATGACTAAAGTTATGACAGTGGTGATAACCCAGACAGGCTTCAAGGCCACTTAGGCTGCAAATTTCCCAATTCGCGTCTATGGCATCGGTTGCACTCGGAGCTAGGACCACCAAGCATTAGTCAAGCTGAGAGTGGTTACACACTCGGCTACCCGTTCGTACAAAACAAATAGGGTTCACGTTATATACGTTAAATCGACGAATAATTAATTCTGAAATTTTTTCATGGCATATTTATGCTTTACAATACTTTTTTCCCCGTTTTTATAATTTATATTATGCATTGAAACATTAATACAAGTTCTGTTTAAAATACCTTAAATAAGAGATTAGAGATAATCAGCTCTAACTTATTCGTATTTATACGTGAATATTTTTAAATTTTGTATTTTAAATAGAAAGATTTGGAATTAACTTTTTGAATACTGAGATACTTTATGTTTGAAGGTTTCATGAGACATGAAATGACATGATTACAGAAGGCGATCCGTGATCATTGAGCTTTTTGAAACTCAAAGACTCAATATTTAATATTTCCAAACCACAGAATCATCAATAAATATTTTGATTTCTCACCTGAGTGTTACAAAGAGAAAAATTTATTGAAATTCAATTTTTAATGTATGGAAATTTAAAGAGTGTGTTTCAACAGCAAAGAGTGGCGAACAACACATTCGGGTATTGGCGAGATAAATCAAATGGAATTTGAGTTTCAAAACTGTGGGGAAGATGTTAAATATTTAAATTTAAATAGTCCTTGATACAAAAGATGGAGCGAATGGTTTTAGGCTGAATTTAGTTTTTTAATCAAATAAATGTACTATTTTTATGTATTTATTTTTTTATGTGAATAAGTAAATAAAAATAAACTTGAGGAAAAGAACGGCGAAGGCCAATTCGTTTATAAAACTTTTTACAAAAAATATTTTTGAAACAGGATTTCTGATGTGCAAGTAATTTTCATTTATTTAAATAAACAAGCAGAAAATATAAAAATGAATAATTTCAAACGATTCTATTGGTTGATTTCATGAGAAAAACTAATTAGAAAAAAGCAAAAACACTAAGTAATTGGAAAAAAATAGCGGATAGATTAAAAAAACGGTTTTGTGCAACAGAGCAAGAAAATCTATTGAGGATCGATGAAGAGAAAACTGAGCGGAAAGTAGCTCAAAAGAGGCATTACTCCGCAGCAGGAACGTGCACGTCTTTGCGTGGCGTGAATCAGGACATGCTCGCTTGCCTGTGTCGGAGGCGTGTGCCAGCTGACTGGCATACTTATCACGCCGCGAACTTTTCTCCTACTTTTTTATATGCATATTTTAAATTTTTGTATTCATGGTTATTTTTATTTTTTTGGTTTCAATTGAATGTTCATGCTATTAAAATTTGAAATGAAAATAAAATTTAAACTGAAAAATAAAATGTAAATGTAAAATGAAATTCAAATTTTAAATTTTCATTTGTCTATCGTTAATGACAATTGATGACATTTGAATTTAAATGTTAAAAAACATTAATTAAGAAAAAAAACTTGTCTGAAAAACAAAGACTCTGCTTCAAAATGAGAGTGAATGCATCTTAGGGTCAAAAACAATTGCTATCCGCCTAATTTGGTGAATAATCCTATTACCTTCTCTTTGCAAAGCAATGAATATTCATTCATCAATCTTAATCTAGAAAAACCTTCTTCTTTCTTGATGATTTGGTTTTCTTATTAAGCAATTATGCAAAAGTTTCTATAGAGGGCTTTGTGTCTTCTGTCAAAGGTGAGTGCCTATTGAAATCAAAAATCCAAAAAATATTAAAGAATCTTTAAAAAAAACTTTTCGATGCTTATCTTCAAAAATGGTTTAAATGAAGCTGAAAACGACTTGATTTAGAAATGTAAGTTCTTGAAGTCGAGATGAACAAAGGCTTGAGTAATAGACTTTATAAGAGACCATTAAGCTGAAAACGTCCAGATTGACTATGCATTTATAACAATTTAGAGACTTTCGAACCAGAAGTTGAATTGGTTTCTACGTTTGTTACTTCATCGGAATAATTTATGGAGTGATACCATCGCATCTTTGCTATTTACTTTATCAAAATAATATATTTCATTGAGTTTATTTATAAAACTGAATATCATTTTTAAGTTTTTACAATTTGTTATTCGCATTAAAGTTGAACAATTTGATGACGAACACGTTTTTATTTGCATGTTATATATAGAGATGGATTTTTTACACTATTATAAAATATATTTTTTTAATAAAAGCAAAACTTTAATGGATTTTTAAATGTTCTTTCATCAGGCTTTTGCGGTGTCATCAGTGTTTGCTGATAAAAGAACGAAACTACAACATCCTTCAGTACAAAGAAAGTAAGTCTTAATAAATTTAAAATTACATTTTATTTTGCTTTTACATAGCTTTTACTTGTTCAATTTTTTAAATTTTTTTCAACTGCGATTAAAAGTTTCACTATTGTAAAGTTGATTATTGTTATCACATACTTTAAATGAACAGAAATTATGGTTTTAGAGAAAAGTGAAGCCATCCAAATTTACATAGTTGTTTTAAAAATATAAATATACTCTTTTATTCAACTCTCTTATTATTTCACGTAGATTATTACCTAAACGTCGAGATTCGTTATGGAATGTGAAAGCATGTATAAAGCATCAACCTTTCTCCTCTGGAGGGCTTCAATTCAGAGCAAGAAGAACTCTGCTGAATAAGGATTTTTGACCAATTTCCGCATTCTGCAATGATGGAACTCATTCAATTCTTCCTAGTTCCTTCTGTTCTTCTCGCTACTGTAGTTCCTTTTATGGCCTAAACCAATTTTTCCCTATTGAGAACCACATTTCGCTAGAACTTTTAAGGATGGATGGTCGATTCCCGCAGTCAATCGCTTATTTAATTCACCTTAACGACATCCTTTTCCACCTCTCGTCATTCCCTTTTCTTCACCTGCTTATTCGCCTCGTTAACTTGTCTTAATTTTCTGCACTTTCTCATTCTACAAACACGTCTTTTTATGTTTCTTTTATTTCCAGCTGCTACGCCAAGCACCTCATTGCCTTTGCTGTAGTTCTCCAATCACTCATAATTGTTTCATCACCATCGAGTTTCTTTTTCACATTTTCCGAACCTTTCACTAAAATTATCTTTTTTCTATCTGCTATAAGGTCTCTTGTTTTGCTTTTATGTTTCTTCCACCAGCATGCAAACCACCAATCGATGCGCTCGTTTTCTCAGCCTACAACTTGTAATTCAGAACCTTTTTGAACTTTCACATTTTACATAAAAGGTGACTCACTTTGCAAAGTCAGAACACATGTTCACTCGGCTCTGAATAAACATTTTCCTTCTTTCGGTTGCTTTTAATTATCGAAGTTCTTTTAAGTTTTTAATTTGCTGGATCACATGAGACTCTAAGAGATGATTAGTAATACATTTTTTATGCAATTTTCTTTGAAAAATGAAGCCGAAGCTTGATCAAACCTCTTAATACAATCGTTTCAGGGTAAATCTTTCACGGTAAAAATGTATTTTCAATTCTTCGTTATTAAAATCATGACTATTATTAAAAGCTTTGTTTCTTATTAACATAAGCTATTTTGAATCTTCACGATACTTTTAAAGATGCATTTATTCGATTTCTATTTACAATTGCATGAAAATTGTAATAAAAGTCTTGCCAAATAAATTTTTAAATCATATCAGTGAATTATTATTTGTTTGAAGCTAATAAATATCTTAAAATCAAACATTTAAATTTTTTTCAAGATTTTAAATGTGAGATAATTGTGAATATTATGTAGACCACCAGGTCCTATCCTAAGGGTTTCCTCACTAAACTGTTCAACGCCTGCTCAACATGCTAACTTGCAATTCAATCTTCAGAATTACAACTTTAAGAAAAAAAAGTTTGCATTTTAACTTTTAAAAAAATTATTTTTTTGTAAATTTTGAATTTTTTCAAAACGTGGCATTGCGTCAAATATTAGAAATAAAGTTTATAAAATTTAATAAAAGTTTGTAAAAGTGAAATTTAGTTTCAAAAATATCAAGAAAATGAAACTAGTTTTGTATGCAAATGCATTGATTTGAGAATCATCGAGGAAGATTTTAATAGCACCTATAATGAGAGGCTGTCATTTTCACGTTTCGGAGAGAAATTTGTTCGAACTCACGTGAAGCACTATTGAATCAACAGGAGTGAATTGATGAAGGCTAATTCCTAAAAGAAAGCAGAACTAAGAAAGGTTGAATTAAATACAGATGTGGTTCCTTCACTAACAATAGAAAAACTAAAAAGTTTTTTGTAGATAAAATTTCAAATAAGTTGAAAAACTGGAAAAAATGAAATGCAGTTTGCCAGAAATTAAATTTTTTTAGATGATACTGAAAAAAAACTGTAAAAGAGTAGAGAGATCTGATGGCATACCTGGGAAGAAGCTTTTTAAAACTGCTCATGGACACTTCAATCGATTGGACTACGTGATGAGTTGGTGAGACTTGCGAAGTCTGAAAAAGAAACAAGAGACGAAAGTCCAACGATCGTTGAGATTATCTACGTGTGAAGGACTAGGAATCATTTTAAAGTCCTTCCCAATGACTTTTCAATTATTCTGTTGTTCTGTCTATCAATAACTTTCAATGGAACTTTTAAACTCCAAAACAAACTCTAAATATTTTCAAGTCATTGCAACACGGAGTTTGAAAACGAAGAATATTTGCAGCTCTCCAAGGCGTGTGTGAACCTCAGTCTAACTTGCCTTAACATCACGCATAGAGGCATTAACGTCAGACGAAATGAAAATGAATGGGCCAAAAAGAGAGATAATCATCGTGTGTTTTCAGAGATGTTAAGGCAGCCCCAATGTTGATTCTGCTCGAAGTATTCTCCATCGAATTAACTTTCTAATAAGACAAGATCTAACAGCGAGCATTATTGATCATCCAGGAAGCAAGTTGAGAAGACTCGCACAGAATGCCAATGTCCAGGAACAAAACAGCGGCAATGCAGACATTATTCCAAGAGGCTGTGTGCTGAAGTGAGGCATGCACCGAAGTTGTTTGCTTTGTTAACCCATCCGTGTAAATATTTTATTACATATTTAAATATGTTTTAAATTCAATTATCTTTCTTTCTATAAACCGATCTCTATCATTACATTTTTATCTTTAGTAAGTTGCCTACGAAAAATTGTAACAAATGCGTCAGAAATAAGCTAAGGTAAATGTCACGCTATTCATATATATTGATTGATATTTGATTTCTCGTGTATGTTTTGCCTTCACGAGACCTTTCCACAGTCCACAGGAATCAGGATTTCGTATATTTTCGTCTCAAAAGTTCTTTTGTTTTAAAAAATAAAAAATATAAAGAATCAACAAACAAAGATTTTTTACTGGTGGTAATTTACAAGCGCCACACATTAGAAAGGTTTTATAATTAAATCAACTGAGTAATTTCATATTACTAATAGAGATTAGTTTGCATAACTAAAGAACGCGATGCTGAAAAACTACTATGGCATCAAATTCATGTTTAATAAAATAGAAAGTTATCATTGAAAAGTTAATCATTATTTATAGCAACTCAAACCCCTAGAATTTCGTATTTTGGGTGAAAGAATGTATGCTTTTTTCGAAAAAACTTTTGATTAATTTTTTTTATCGTAATTTATTTGAATGAATAATATATTAAATATAAAATTGAGTGAAACTTATGAAGAAAAGTGAAACATTTTATTGCAATCGCATGTACTTAAAGTATTGATTGATTGAGAATTCCCAATGGACATTAAAATAATGGAAAGTATTACTTTTTATAGACAAATGAAAATGGTTACTTTTCATTAACTTAATGATCATTGAAATTTAATCGTTATAAATAAACGATTTTATATCTCGTAAAATGAAAAAATTGAATTGTTTTTCTAAACTATATTTATGATCAAAATTTTTTTTAAACCAAGGTAGCCATTAAAGTTTCAAAAAACTTAAGCTTTTTGGGTTTCTAGAAAGATCTATAAATTAATTTTAAAATCTTTCAATAGACCGAATATAAAAGTTGTAAATAAAATCAAATGTATGATTCAAAGCGTTTGTGACGTCAGGTCCATAGACATGCCATTGCCGCAATTAGATTACCGCGTGAAATGTAAGCCACGTATATTTTTGGATGACTTCTAACGGAGAAAAAGTGTCGAAAATGAAATATTAGAAACTTATTTTCTGACTTTAAAAACTTTCCTAAAAGTTTTAAACATCACTATAATGACGCTGATCACACTATTTATTATTTACTTCTTAATCTCTTCAAGGAGTATCATGACATTTTAATAAGGATAACCATATTGTGAAATAAAGAATTCATCTATATAGTATTTTATAAATTATAGAAGTACTTTGAATTTTAAAATTGTTTGCTCAAATTATTCCAATGGGCCTCATTGAATAACCCGTGTGATATTTCACTGGAAGCGAGTTATTCAATGTTCCGAGGATTTCCTATTGGAAAAAAGGCGTTAAAGTTTTCAGATGAAGTCTTACCGATTCATACAGATAATATAAAAAGTGGCTTCATTGTGAAGTAAATTCGATCTCAAAGCTGAATAAATGCGAGTCGTGCCTGAGCATGAGGCAGAAGCCGAATAAACCCCTCCATATAAGCTCTCCATGCTTTTGCGTAAGCAGACCATAAATCAAGCTTCACAACCTTTCAAACAATTCACTGATTTTATCAAAATATATTTTTTTTAATCTATTAGATTTTTTCCTGGAAAAAATTAGCTCAAAAGTAGACGTTCAAGCCAGAATCATCTGTTTGAGAGTCAGGATTCAGGTTTTTTGTTTGAAGTTTTATAAGGTTTTGCAGACACGAACACTTTTGCGACTTGAAGATTTCTTAGTTCAAAGGGGAATCAGCAGAAGATACTTGGAAACTAATTGATATCATCTCAGGTGGAAAAAGACATCTTCAGTCGCTGGCATCAACAATAGTTATCAACCATACAGGAAAAGTTGTGTCAATAAGATTGCCACTTTTACCCCAAGATGAACCAACATTATCAATCTGTGAACTTGGGTTTAAATGGGAAGGGTTCAGTTTGGAAGGGTTGAGTTTGGAAGGGTCCATCCTCAGGCTGTGAAACGATAGCTTGAAGGACCCGACACCTGGTTCTAAGATGATTCATCGCATGGAAAATTTGTCAGGCCAGCATTACTGGAAACCCACTTTTCTGGCATTTGTGCCGATCAATCTTATCATGGACGACTGGTCGATGGTTTTTGAGACCATGTCAGCTTTGGCAGGACCTTGCCACTCCTAGCTTGCTGATCATCACTCTTGCTTCTCGATCAAGCTTCTCATTATTATTTTTAAGCTGGCGTAGTTATTCATTGGAAAACAAAATTAAAAGATATTTTAAAGACTTGAGAAGAGAAAAGTGATTATTTTTACAACTTAAAGCAAAACATCTTTATTTATTTGATAGGTTTCTTTTTGGAAGATAAAACCTTATATTTAAGAAATAGTTTATTGATTAATGACAAGGTAATAAAGGCTTTGAATCACGATGTAAAAAGGAAAATACATAGGAAGTTAACAAACAATGATGTATCGAAGTATTTTAAGCTTTTATTGACTTAAGGAAGACTGATCGACATTGTAAAAAAAACTTTAAAACTTAATTTAAAAAGATTTTTATTGTCCTCGAAAAATAAAATCTTGAATTTATTTTGAAGATGTTTTAATGATAAAATTTAGTCTTTTCAATTTATAAGATTTATTACTAAAGAAGAGCAAGATGATAATCATATCTAACAACTTAATTATCTTTCTTTTTTGAGTCTACCAGTCAACTGTTGAACGAATGCCAGAAATAAAAACTTCGAGAAGAAAAATAAATGCTTTTGCAAATATATTTTTTAAATTACAAATTCATGCCAGTTTTACACAAAGTGAAATAGATGGTATACTGAGAACTCGACAAATTTTAATTAGGATTTAAGAGTCAGGTTTTAAAAACAATTTTTACACTTTTTAAATTTAACCAAGGAGTTTTTATGTTATTAATAAATGTTATTCGGCCAAACACAACGACTTTCAACAGCACGATTACACAGATTCAAGTTCAAACAAAATCTGCGCAGACGATATTTTTTGAGCAGAAATTGCAGAAACTGCAGAACATACCCCAAAGAAAAACTTTGTCATGATGCAAAGAAACTAGAGATTCTGAGGTTGTAGATGAGACTTGGAGAGAACATAAAGACATTTTTGGAAAACACTGAGACATGATTTCTAACGAGAAGAAATAAAGATTCTTAGAATTTGCAAACTACATAACCTAATGCTAGTAAATACGTTTGGGTCTCACAAACTATCAAGAATAGTTGCATGGCATAATCCAATAAAGAGCACCACAGCCAAATAGACTTCTTCGTGGTGTGAAGAAGTTTAAAGCTCAACAAAAACGGCGATTTGCAAGAGCTACCGACGTGGGTAGCCACAAGCTGCTTCTTTTGATGTACAAACTCCCTCCCTGGAGTATTGTCGTGCAAATAAGATTTGTAAGGCAGTTCGTGACTTGGTTGAAAAGAGGAGGAGTATGAAAGAATGGCGTGTACAACTTTCGGATTCGAAAGCACTGAAACGACCTGCTAATTTAAATACAGCCGTCTGACAGATCGATTGTTGATATTACTTATGCAAAAAATGTATTTTTAGATAATTTAATAAAAAATTAATTTATTCTTATTATATTATTTCATGAAATAAGGGTCGAATTATTTCTTGACTTAATTAAAATAATAATAGTTGAACTAATTAAAGCTAAATTAATGGTTGAATTATATATTTTATTTATTTTATTGAAGTAATAGCTTTTTAAACTTAACTTTGATTTTTTTATGGCTGAGGTTTAATCAGGCATAAATCTGTCATGGAATTTTTAAAGAATATATGAAATATAAAACAAAAACAAAAAATTAAAAATTACGTTAAATTGAAATTTAATACTTTTTCTACGAATTAATAATCTATTTAAAAATACAGAAATTATTTTTTTAAAGTTGGAATAAGTGATTTTAATTCAGTAGTTTTATATGCAAGCTTTTTTATACCTTTAAAAGTCCATTTATTAATCTTAACAGTTAATATATATTTTAGAAATCACCTTCCTCAATAATTTTAGTAATGCTATTCCGATGATAAAAAGTATTGTATTAGTTTTTTCAAGCGTTTTGAGGTTCTAAACTTTATAAATGGCTTTTTCATGAAACCCTCGTGACGTTTATTGCGGTTCATTTCGCTTTCAAACTGCTTTTTTAATTTACCTAAGCGACCTTGTCTCAATTAAAAACCTCCAATTCTTTTAAACTTTTTATGTCCGAAGACAGATGTCAAAATGTAGCTTAATATATAATTTTAGCAGTATTAAAAACATTTTTTCGCGATATTATATAAGTTTGTCAATAATTTTTTTATACTTTTTACTAAAAATAACTATCACGGAAATAGCAAAAACAAAAATTTTTGTTTTCTGTGATTAGCCAAGATTGAATAAACAATCAAAAATTTAAAAATTAGAAATTTTACCTAAAATGATTGTTTCACGACGCTGGTGCCAAGGCCAGCTGTCAGCGAACTATTGAACTCAGAGACCAATGCACTAAGCCTGCTTGATTGCACATTTGTAACCCTAATCCTCTGACTTGTAATTATCTAATGCCTCTTTTGCCAAATTAAATTTACATTTTTTTAGTTGTCGGAACAATCTACAAACGTTTTCGTTTTTTATACATTTTAGCGTGTGTTCTATAAAAGACCTTTTGTATAATTTTCTAGCTTTCTCGTATTTCTTGATGTCTTACCTCTGTGATTCAAAGAAATATCTCAAATTTATCAAAAAATTTCTTAATGCTTATTTTATGAAAAAAAAGATTTTTAGTTTTGAAATTTTAATGATGCAGTAATAAAAAGTAATAAAAATTTGGCATACATGGCATGATTAACTGCCAAAAAAAAGTTTAATGTTAGGAGACAAATATTGAGATGAAGGTGAGAAAAAAGCATTTGTGCAATCAAAAACATTCCAAAAAAATCATGTACTTAAAATATTTCTACACATTTTCAATGATTTCGCCTCGCATTTCTACTTTGTATAAGCATATTAAACCCTTTTATTATTCTTTACACTTCCTAATGCAATTGTGAGTTTAAATTTTCTCTTAAAAATTAGTTATTAAAATTTAAAATTCATTGTTTTGCGTTTCCTGTAGGACACTCGTGTAGGTGTTAGAATATTTTGACTTGAAAAATGAAATAGTGAGAGCAGGCTATATTTTATTCATAACAAGCCTCTCGATCATGAGGTTAAAAGGTTTTTCGAAGCACACTTAAAGCTTTTTTGTTTTGTTTCTTGTTTTAACACCTTTCCAACAGAAATTATTCAAGGGTTTAACATTTCATTTGGTTCAACAACCACTTGGTTGTATTAAATTTTTAAATTTATTAATTTCAAACATTGTCGCGTAATGATTAAAATTGATTGCAGCAATGAATCATGTAGATGTAGGCTGTCGATAGAACTTTTATGGAAATTTTTTATCAAAATAATTATACTAATTGACAAATTTATCAAATTTATTGCCAAATAGAATCTTTAATTTTATTTTTCAATTAAATTTTCCAACAGCAAGGCTGTTTTTTCGCAACTGTACACTCTAAAACGCCAAATAGGCGAGTCACACCTCAAGATTTCTTTATCATCGTTGGCTGCTGAGAGGCCTGAAGGCTTCTTTTATGGCGAAATAATGAAGCTAAATTGCAATTGAATGACAGGCAATGTGGCTTGCATCAAATCCACTCAGCAATTGGGTGCACGCAAAGTTTTTCTTTTCAGACTTGAGTTTGTCAGCCCCCTCTTCAGTGCACCTGATACCAGACTGAACGAAAGATTTCGAATGTTTTTTGTCCAGTAGTTTTGTTGAGAATCTTTTTCTTTTAAAGCATTTTCATGTTTTGGTTATCAAATCTGAATTTTCTGAAGATTGTTAGTAACTAAAGAAAATGTGGAAAAATTATGTGAATGAAAGGACAAATCCAATCTCCTTTTCATGAGATAAACCATTATCAATAGAATATTTTTATTTTTAACAAGTGTATTTTAGAATATATTTGGAATCAATAAATTTAAAGTATCCCCAACGCCAGTTTGTCCTTATTAGCTAGATCAACGTTCAATTAGGTGCCATTAAACAAGCTAAAAGATTGAATTAAAAATTAAAATGAACAAATAAAATTAAAATTGACAAATGAAATCAAAATTGACAAATAAAATTAAAATGAACAAATAAAATTTAAATGAGCAACTAAATTTAAAATTGACAACTAAAATTAAGATTAAAAACTAAATAAAAAAAAAAAAGTTAAATTAAATTAACAACTTTGTAGATTTAAATTTTTATTTTAAATGAATTCTTTGACGTTTTTGACTCTATTTCACGACCAGGCGATACAAAAATTAAAACATCGAAATACTGATAATTTCATGTCAATTCTTACTTTTATTTTCCTAAATAAAAATAAATTTAAAGCTTTTTATTATTTTTCTCATAAAACTTTAGAGTGACAGACGTATATTTAGTGTAGAAAGTTTTTTTAATTTTTATGTATAGTCGACATGGAACGAAAAACTGTTGACGTATCGCTTGCAAGTTTCCTTTGAGAGTTAACACTTTCTAGGCCAATTTTACATTTATGTCACAGATTTTGTTACTTTTTTTGTTTTGAACTCTTTTCAGTGACTTACTTTTCAGTTCATCACTCATTTCATGAATCCGCTGCATCCATGAACAATCGCCGAAACAGAATTAAAAACTTTTAAATTTCTCCTTTTGTTGATTAGTTATTGTTTTATACATTTGTTCATTGTCACATTGTTACCTAATTTGTTCCTGAAAATTGCGGCAAGTTGTACAACCATTCGTGGGCAGTAAAGAAGTCCACCAGCCCATCATCATGCTGATCCACAGCCCCAAGATGCATACATCTTCGTGTATTGACACATTCATAAAAGACGGCACAGTAGTGTTGTTTCGGAAAAATAAAAGAATTTTCAGCTCTTTTCGCAATAATTCCTGAAAATATTTTGTCGGAAAACGTGAGAAATCTGGAAATTAAGTTCGATGAGATCTTACTATAAAAGGCACATTAGCAAAATTACTAAGCTCTCAACAGAGGCTAGAGAACATGAATGCATCAGGCTGTCTTCAAGAAGCTTCACTGGCTTCTCGTTGAAGATGTAGTTGATTACGAAGACCTTATATGAACACAAGTGCTTGTCCAATGAGTGCCCAGATTCTTTGTCAAATGCTTTTATCGTGAAAGCTAGCGAGGAACACGAATCTTTTATGAGATGTTGTTCACAGATTTAAAAACCCGAGAGAAAAATTATTCTTTGCAACAGTTCCGACTCTGAAATATCCTGAACCTCCCAGCTATAAACTCAGGTGTTAAAAATTCAAACACCCATTTTTAAATTTTATTCATTGTTTAGTTTTCTCACACGCGTTCAAAAATCGAAAGCGAAATAAAAGATTCAAGTGTTTTCTCTAAATACAAAACAATGAAAGTTTTAATTTCAAGCTTCTCAGCTCTTTTTGGTTCACTTCGTTTATTCACTCCTTGTGTTTATATAGAATGTATTACATAGTCAAATGAGTTTTTTTTAATGTCCAGACTTATATATAATTTGTATGTTAAAAACTCAATTCCGTTAAAGGTTTT
This sequence comes from Piscicola geometra, assembly GCA_943735955.1. Classification (NCBI taxonomy): domain Eukaryota; kingdom Metazoa; phylum Annelida; class Clitellata; order Hirudinida; family Piscicolidae; genus Piscicola; species Piscicola geometra. Next base: position 1,917,878 of record OX030956.1, read on the forward strand.
GAAACTGTTTAAATAAAAGCTTTTTGACATAAAATTTTTGATTTACAATTTTTAAAGTGCATTAAAAGATAAAGACTGAGAAAGCGTGTTGAAAAGTGCCTCCCGCCTTATAATTCCATGTTTTACCATTCACTCTTTACTAACCATGTAATAAACGCATTTTGATTAGTTATAAAAAATAAAGTAAATTTTGAAAAATTTTACAATATTTTATAAAAATTATTTATTTATTTTGTTGCTTCAAACTTCACTTTCACTTTGAACAGGCTACTGCATCGGCAAAGAGTCGCTACTGAGCATCTGTGCTCAGATCAGAGTCGAAACCTCCTACACAACTCTTGTCAGAGGTAGATAACATTTGGATTTTTAGAATATGCCATTAATTTAAATATATTTGTTATCAAAAAGTATTTTTTTCTCATAAATATTTATTGTTCCTTTAGGTAAGAGTGATAATGTATCCAGAGACTTTAATGTATTTCAATTTTATAATATTAGAGTAGTTTATTTGGAAAATTGATGTTTTGACATGCACAACCTAGTTTTTCTAAAATATAATATTTTTATATGAGTATAAAGTTTAGACAACTATTTATAGGAAAAATGAGACTATAGAGAATGTTGGTAGAAACTGTTGACTATGGTGTGAATAATTTCCATAATTTTCTTTCAAGTTTAACAAAATATTTATAAATTTTCGAATAAGAATTTTCAAAAGTCATTCACTTTCAACATTATCTGAAGAAAAAAATGAAAAAAGAAAATCGGTGTCTAAGACAGTCTTTTTCATTAATATCTACTGCTACAAGAATATCCAAAAATGTTATTCAATGTAAAAAAAATGGGAGCAATTTGATTAATAGGACTGGGCGAATGAGATTCTTTCTGACAATGCCATTTGATTTGTGCTTGTTTTGCCTTCAAACAACAACACTAATCAATCATGCAGCAGAGACATTCGAAAACACATTTCTCATTTTTCTTTCATCGCCATCGCGTTACTTAGGTTGTCTCGGCATATGCGCTATCGATTTCAAAGCACTTTTCATATTTAATTCAAAAGTAAAAGTATTTATAAAAATTATATCTAAAATTCAAATTTAGTTAATATTCAACTGAAAGTTTTTTTTTTTTTAAAACTACTTTTTTAATAGAATACCGACTTAAAAACAAACAATTCCCATCATAGATTTGCAATAAATCTATTTTTTATCTATATTTTTCTCCAAAAAAAGTAAACTTTAATGCAAAAAAAATACTCACATAAATAATTATACTAAATGCTAAATAGTTGTAAACCTACTCTTCTCCCTGCACTGAAGCTAATCAAGACTGCAGCGAGGAAAGCTTTCCTGCACGGGGTTTCTTTATGCTACGACTAACATCGCGTTGACAAAGCGAGGATGATCGATGTTTTCGGCACACATACGTGACAAAGCAATGTATCTGTCATGGAGTTGTGAGTGGATTTGCAAGTTGTTTGTCGCTCTGCGCTAAAAGGCTTGTAAATAAGCACATCAGTTTATCATTGTAGCTTTTATTATCCGCCCATTAACCCGACATTCCCTCAGCAATCAATCCAAAATATCCAATCTCAAATTATCAATAATGTGAAAAAATATATTGAATTTTGTCTTCAAAGCTAGATAAATTTTGGAGCAGTTTATTTTCATGTAGTCTATTAAATGCTTTTTGCAGCTACTGAACTCGTAACTCTTCCATGTATAAAATGACTTCAAACGTCTTTTTTCCAATTTCAATCCAGTGTAAAAACTTTAAACAAATATTAAATTGACTAGTTAATATAAGAAAAAATCTGTTTAAAGCTATCTTTTTTAAATTAACTTCACTCTAGAGAACCTTTCAACCTGAAACTCTCATAAGATAGTTATTTGATCGTCTTTCTTCTTATGAGCCACGAATGCAGTGGACCACTAGAGTTTATCCAACGTATTGTGAATAAAACTTCGAATGACACCCAAAACTTTTTAAAAAATTTATAAAATAGAGGATCGAAAGAAGAGATACATCGGTAATTCATATTCTCCCTCTTCCATGTAACGCTCAATCAAAATGGAGACTAGTTAAAAGTGAGTAGTCAATGAAATATCTCTGAAGTGACAGGCTTTAAAGTCTATCAAAACTTGTTTTCGTGAATTTCTGAGTTTTCTATCAATATTTTTATAAATATGTGAGTTTATAAAAGTAAAAGAAACAACTCAGAACATCTTTTCTTGATCTATCGTTCTGCACAGCGGCGCTACATCAGGTAATTTGAGGCAGTAACTCACAGTGATTAAACTAATTTACAGGCATTGTAGTCGACCAACTAATCCTGTTTTAGTGTTTCTAAAGGATTCTTAAATCACTTGTTTTCAATTTGTGTATTTTTTCCGCTTTTGATTTCAAAGTCTTTTTTATCGAATAATATAAATATGCCTGGACTCACTTTATGCAGTTTTTATGCAGTTTTTTTCAATTCAAGATAAAATTACCTAGATATTCATGAGTTTCCGAAAAATATCAATAGTATTCCCAAATTTTGTGTAAAATTATCTTTATCAAAATGAGGCTAATTTTCTTATAAAATCGGCATTTTATTTTCATAACCAAAAAAACATTTTTAGTTTTTTTTATTTATTCTTAGTTATGTTTGACAACTGAACGTTTTGAAGCTTTCAATAATGAGAAAAATGTCATGGCAAGTTCCAATTAGGGGATGGGAAACCTAAATCCTTTAAACTTTAAAAAACAAATTCTGAACCTTTCTAAATATTTTAATGCATTAAAATTCAACCATAAATTTATACGAAGTTTTCATTAGAAGTGAGCTCGTTGAGTGCTTCTAAGGGTGCTCCATAATGTGCGTATGAGCGGCAGTAACCAATCAATCATTCACCACGCCATCATCAATTCCCTCTGAAGCACCTCACATTCACCTCACACCGTCACCATCAACATCATGAACCACTACTGTATGATGCTGTAACAGCACCATCATCATCATTACAATCATCATCATCATCATCATCATCATCATTATCATAATATGTCATATATGCTATATTTTTAATGGTCTTAGCACTGTTGAGGTTGCGTCTTGAGACTCTCATGAGACTTCGTTGTTGTTTTTTTGTTTTTTTGAATTTTTTTTCTGTTTCTATGTTTGGCTGTTCATATTTTTCTAGAAAACAAATTTAGACAAACATAGCATAACGGTCGAAATATAAATTCCGAGAGATCAAGTGAATGAGATTAGACATCAACAGAAATTATTAACAATAAAATTAAAAGATGCAAGTATAAATTATTTTATTATCATTATTTGAAGTTGAAATAGAAAAAAGTATACTGTTTAAAAAAACCATTTATGCGAAAAAACTATTGGCAAGTTGAAGCGGCTGGCAAGACGGCAAGGATTAAAGGCTCAATCCGAAGGTAGTTTGCTTTTCACTCTCACCTAGCGACCAAATAATGGCGGAACTGCCTCATGAAACGAGAAGCTTAAAAGCAACGATGAGAGATGGTTGTGGGAGGCCAAGTCGACGTGCTACTGGCACTGAAATATGACAGGTGAAAAAGACCTTGTAGTGAAACATATTTAAATTATAGAAGAAAATATGCAAGGAATTGAAAACGTTTAAAAAAACTAAATTTTTAAAATTAAGTGGAAAATACTAACTATATAAAACATCTTAATGCATTCAAGTAATAGTTCTTGTAACAATTGAAAATAAAAGTTAAAAAATAAATGTTATTATTCAACTAAACTAAACTCATTTAAATTTTGAAGAACTGAAAATGTTTAAACGGTGGTGTTTTCAAGCTTGTGAGTGTATGTGTTTTACGTGCCTTCAGGCAAAAACAAAGAATTGACTTGTGCGTTTTTTTAAAAGTAAAGAGTGGTTGAAACTTTTCTTCACTCTATAGTGTAATTGTTGGTTTCAGGTATGAAAGTTATATTCAAATTTTTGAATTTACTTAACTGCTTTGAATTTTTTCTAAAATGATTTGACTTAGTTTACCATTTTTAACTAAGTTCAGTTAGTTTTTTTACGAGTGCCTTGAAACCCAACTAGCTCAAGAAATTATTTATAACCTTTTTTGAAATATAGTATTAAGAAATATTATATATAAATGAAAAAAATGGAAAAAACTTGGGAAAATATAAATTAAAATTTGAAAAATTTTTAATGTCTTTTTGTACACGTAAAATGTCAAATAAAAAGGTTCTAAGCGAGTGATGTAAAATGATTTTAAAATTATTTCCAACGGAAAAAAGTAGAAACAAATAGTATATTTTAAATAAATTATTGAAGTAGTAACTTACAGAATGTATTATTCAAACGAACATATTAAGTTCGAAGAAAATATTCCACGATGAAAGAATGCGCTTTTAGCCCAAAAGACACGCTTACAGCTTCTATTCGGGTACCTGAGTCTTGTTATCGGATCCTCAAGTTGTCATTCCAAATAAATATATTTAAATGGTAAGTGTGTAGGGGTTAAGAGACAAGACAATATTCTGTGAAAGCAAGAGACTTTAGAAAAAAATATGAGAATACGAATTTCTGTTAAGGTAAGAGCCTACGTCGACGTGCTTGTGTAACTGGCGTATGTGAAAAAATGAAGATAAACATTAAAGGATCAATATTAAATAAGTAACAAAAAAGATGAAAACAATCTGTTAAATTTGAGATTTGTCATGATAATTCACATTAAACATCCCTTAGAATTGACAAACGAAGCTGCACAAAACCACACAGAGTTGTACGTTCCGGTGGCATGCGGCTTCACGTCGAACTTCCACTTCGTCTACGCGAAGGACGCACAGTGCTACTGCAGGAGTCCCATCTCGTACTTGAGGACCTGCTCCAGCAGCAGCTCCATCCAGCTCTCCTTCAGGCGCTGCAGAAACTGCCTCGCTTCCAGCGATCAAGGTCATCATCATCATCATCATCATCATCATCATCATCATCATCATCATCATCATCATCATCATCATCATCATCATCATCATCATCATCATCATCATCATCATCATCATCATCATCATCATCATCATCATCATCATCATTATCATCATCATCATCATCATCATCATCATCATCATCATCATCATCATCATCATCATCATCATCATCATCATCATCATCATCATTACCATCATCATCACCATCATCATCGCCAACATCATCATCATCTGCTGTCATGAGCGAACTTTGAGATATTAGTGGCATGTTTAGTGGATGACACAGACAAGTAAGAAGAGCTTATGAAGTTTGTTCCCGAAGACAATTATTGAAATTTGAAATCGTTTTTGCATGTGTAAAAAGTTGATATATTATTTATTTCGATGTGCTGTTACATCTTTTTAGATAATAATATTCGAGGGTTCATTGAAATTTAATTTGTTTTTTCGGAAATTTTGGAAAAAACGATAAATTATTTTTTCGTAATTAGTCAGGTTTTTGAGATATAAGATTTTTATGATATTTAATAATTAATCCTGAATAAATGGATTTTTAAAATGTATGAGAAATTTTTTTATTTTATCAAATAAATTCTTTTTCATGCAAAATTTCTTTACTGGCCGTAGTTGACATGAAACTCTTGTTTGAGATCTTTATTAACGTTCACTTTAAATTTCCCGTTCATAAAATTTCCGCATCCTCCAAACAAAACCAATTCGAATCTAATGAGAAAAAAGGTTTTCAATTTTTCTGATTCTTCAAATTTCTTATTCATGAGTTTCTATGTAAAACCTTAGACTTCTTTCTTGTTTTCTTTTCTTTTGTCTTTCCAATATATTCATCCCGATAAATTATTGAACTTTTTTCGCACATTGTCTATTTTCGTTTTCAGAATTTTTGAGTTTTTATTCTTTTTTATTGATTATTTTGTTTGCAAGCGTTTCGTGTTCAGGCCACTAAAAAGTGTTTTTTCCAATTCTTTCATGAAGACTATAGAAAAAAATGTTTTTAAAAAAATCATTCTTTAAAAAAATTAAAACAGTATACCGAAAAACAAAAACTCTGAATAATTTTCAAAACAGTAAACAAATATGTTTGCAGAACTGGAGTTGACTTGTCTGGGCACCTGGATGCAGGACCACGACTACTTCTCCGTTGCTGTCGACGCGACCAGCATCGAGGAAGTAGACATCTCAGACGGGAGTTTTGATAATGATCATGCAAACGCGGGAAGTAATGGGAATGTTACGAAAGTTGAAAGTACTTCGTCTGAATATAGAGATTACGCAAGCAGCAGCAGTGTGATCTACAATTCCACGTCCCTGCGTTCTGCCATCTATTGCTTCGTGAGTTGGCGACAAAGAAATATTTCAATATTAATACAATCATTAAATTTCAGTTTCAATTTCAGTATTTAATTAATCTCACATTTATTTCAATTTATTTTGATTATTTCTTGAGTTGCTAGTTCCAACACTGCACTAGCTCAAAGGTTTTACTATAAATAAAATCCATACATTTATTTTCATCATTAAAGTATAGACCATTATCTCAAAAATGAATTTTAAAATAATGTCTTTTAAGTTTTTATGAAGCTAGGCTACTAATGCCTAGTGTAAAACTATCGTTTGAATATTATTCAAGAAACTGTAAACAGCTTTTTTGACATTTTAATTCGATACGTTTTTCAAGCACAGACATTTTCAATGCACACCTGCAACAATTAACTTTTCATTAAAATCAAATTATTCAACTTTTGAATCTTCATAGTCTGCAAATATTTCAAATTTGGAATACTTTTAACGAAAATAGAAAACAAAGTAATGCAAAAACGTATCACCCATAAAAGAACATCACATAAAATATATAAAAACTAAATAATACAAAATCCTATTTCCAAATCAAACTTCAACACGTACAAAGAAATACCGAACGTACGACTCGATAGTGTACATGGAGTTGGCAGACGACTGCCAGCGCTTTTTCCACGACCCTCCCACCTCCTCGCACACCCTCCTCGAACTAACCGCAGGTTCGAAGCTTTTTGGAGAAGTTTTAAGAAGGTGTTTTATTCAGTTTTTAGTTCTTTTTTGAGCGCAGTTGAAGTTGTCAATGTTTACATCTAGGTTTTGTAAAGTCAACTCTGGAAAAAAATTAATAATAGATGTATTTGGAAGTAAATAATATAGATCGATTTAATTATTAAACCATTTTCAATTTTTTACATTTTTTAAAACAAAAATGTTACATATTTAAAAAATAAATAAATAATGATTTAATGAATAGATTTAAAATGTCTATATCTTTTTTCCTACATTCGCAGACAGTTACGGAGAATCCGATGGGAAATGTACCTTCCCTGATTGGTTCACCGAAGTCAGTTTGTCGTGGATTTCTAAGGAAAGCAACACCCAGTATCAGTTTTTGCATCATGAACCCGAACTTACGAATTCAAAGAACTTTAATTCAAAAGCTAAAAGGTCCTGGAGTTTCAAAGAAGAAGAAAGTAAAAGAAATAACGCTGTGAAAGAGATTCACAGCAAGGAAATGAGAATCAAAGAATCATTTGAGACCGATTCACCGATAAACAAATCAAACTCGACTTTGAATCACATTGAAGATCCTGTGGTAAAAATCCCTTTGAATTCTTTCCTGACGAGCACGAATATGATAGAGTCTGCATATCATGACAAGAGTTTTTCGATACCTCAGAATCGAACAAACAAGAAAGAAATTAAACGATCAAGAAGATCCTTCAATGAAGAAAAAAAGCAAGAAAGTATTCACAAAGACAACTCCAACCATGAGCTGAAGGACGAAAGTGAAAGTGATAAACTAAGAAAAAGCAATGACATCCATCGTGAAATTAGTCGAGGCGATAAGCACGTCATCGTTAACAGCTTCAAAACCACACATAAACGCCACAATAATAGACACGAGAGCACCAATGAAAACTCACAACAAAATGATTTTCTGAAAGTCGACAGAGGCGAGTTTCACTTCTCAGCCCGACAAACAGTTCCTCAAATCAACAAGTGTTTGAACGGCAACCGAGGCGTTTTCAAAGTGGAATCACTGCAGGGATGGTTGGTGCCTTGTGTCTGAATGGCTGCATCGGAGACTGATGTCTTGATTAGATTGATATAGTTTGATAAATTAATATATAGATTGAAAAAAAAATCGCCAATTTGGAAGGGGTAAGATTGATTGAAAATAATGTGTTTGAGTGGGAAGACTTCACGTGCTGACCCATTCACTTGGTCATTCCGCGACTTGATTAGAAAATCAAGTCAATACGCAAAAAATAAACTGATTCTTATTTCAATTAAAAACTATTATAAATGCATCAGATTAATTAAACTATAAATTTTATCTTTGAAATGCAAGCTAAAAATCGTTTTAATAAAACAAATTTAACATTTTAGAGCATTTAAATATCACCAAAATTTACTGTATTGAAATCACGTATTAAGTACACAGCACGAGACAAATTCACACATAAATATATTTATTAAATCAGTTAAAATATGTATGGACTGCTCAGCTTTTGAACTTTATATTAAAACTGATGCAAATAAAAAATGACTTTTAGTACTGAAAGTGAAAACTTAAATAATTTTAATATAAATTTGTTTTTTTAAATAAACCATATTATAAATAGCTGAGCATTCAATTATTTAATTCAGTCTAACTGCGAAATGAATTGAGACATTTTCCAGGCTCTTCTTGTCATGTATTGACTATAAGAATCCGTCATTACGAGAAACGCCTTGTTTTTTCAGGCTCTACATGAAGTGCTTGATTACTCATTTTGATGACAACGAGTGTAGTTAAAATAGTTTTTATATTTAATTATTTAGAATATTTGCTTTCAACTCAAGTCATTTGAAGTCATTTTTAATTTTTTTACATATCTTTGCTTTTATGTATACTTTATCTTCTTTTTATTGAGACTTCATTGCCTTCATAACATATAAAAGCCACTCCGTTTTGATAGCTATCCGGGCAATTCAGTCTAGGCTTCTCCAAGCCAAGATATATTCATAGACATAACCTTCTTTACGTAAAAGCATTTTTCATGTTTTTGTTTTCTAAAGCCTTATATGACTTTATTATCGACTTATTACCTGATGCTTTTTTTCCTTTAAACAAATTTCTTAATAATTACAGTAAAGTCTCAATCATATTTGTAACACAGTCTTCTCAGTTACAAGTGCATCAAGCTCTCTAAACACTCGACACGAGAACTCGCTTGGATCAGCGTTGGTTCGTGAATGTTCAACTATTTGTATAACCACTAGCATAACGATGAAAGGTTGTATTCCGTTATGTTTAATCTGAATTCAAACAAAATACCTACGAAAAAAACATAAACTCGAGCACCCGAATAACGTGTCGGGTACTCAACATATTTTTTGACTTGGCTTTTCAAATATTTTTATAGATTAGGTATTTTAACATATAATTATATTAAATATAAAATCTTAAAACAAATAAAATTTCGATCACTAATTCGAAATTTTAACTATTTTCAATTATTTTTATAAATAGGTGGTTTGAATGGGTTTCAACAGACTAAATATTTTTCATTCCACATATAATTAAATATTCTAATCTTATGAAATATGGAGAAGCATTTCTCAAATAATGTTTTTACAATTTAAATAATTAAATTTGCTATTAATCTCTAAAAATTATACAATTTTGTTTATTAAACCAAAATAAAAATATAATAAAAAATTGTATTCAACCATTCAATACATTTTATTTGCTTATTTAAAGTAATATATTTTTCACTTAGATATTAAAATGGTCGAAAGTTTGGGCTTTAAAATCTTAAATAAAAATTTGTATTTAAAAATATATATAATAACTAAAAACTACTTATAAATTGTAATTTTAAGCTTGGCGAAGTTTTTTACATCCGAAAACACTTCATAACATTCATTAAAAATGTTAAATTGACTTACATAAACCTATTTGAGCATAAAACACGCATGCGTTAAAAAGCATAACATTCTTTATTGATATTTTTTAACACTAAAAAAATTAGTATAATATTTGTATAATTAAAAATAAGTATAACATTGAATGCTTAAAGTGGCATTCATCTTAAAAAATATATCAACAAAACAAAATTAATTTTTTTCTCACCCCGCAGCTCCTTTGAAAAATGCATTCGAAATCTGCTCGGAATCTCTCTTCAGAACTCCACCATCTTCATCATCTTCTTTATCATCGTCTCAACTAACTAGTGCTTCACACAACCCTTTTTTTAAATTTTCTACGCCCCCGTTATTTTCTCAAAAAGATCCTCTTTTCCGTTTTTCTTCTGACTTGCATTTTGGAACTCATCTTTTAATAAGTAAGCAGCGCAATAATTAATCTTGTAGAAAATTACTTTTTTTAATCATTTTTTCTATAAAAAACCTATATTTCAAAAATTAATGAAATATAGAAATATTATTGTAATTAAATATTTCATTTATTTAAAGGCAGCAGTCTATCTGCGAACAGCTGCCCTTTCTCTGGTTTCTACACATCTCAAAGACTCGACTCCAGAAAAATAGGAATTGACAAGAAAACTTCAGAGAACACAATTAGAAAAGTTGATAAATATTCAGACACCAAAACTTTTTTGCGAAACATTTCTTTTGATGGCGAAACCGATTCATTTCCGTCAAAGCAAGAACAATTTCAAAATGGTATTCAAACATTTTTATATTTCTAAAGTTAAGTTTTTTTAATTCATTTATTATCCTTTTATCTTTCAATTTAAATTTGATATAGTTTATGAATAATTATAAAATTCTGTATAAATAGATGTTTCTCTTGGAATTTTTTAGCTTGTTCAAACTTCCAAAAGTTCAAATAATATAAAATTATTGCAAATAACATTACTAATTTCAATTTCTCTCTCAGCAGCGTTCCTAATTTTAAAATATTCATCGTCTATATCTATATAATCATGACCAGAAAAACAATTTCTAAATTAACGAAAGTTTATGACCTCTGATATGAGTTTATTGAAATGTCCCATTGTTTCTAGAAAAGCTTGAAGAATAAGTTTTCCACGATTTCATAGTGCCATCTTTTAATCTTTCTCAAAAATGTTTCCAGGGACGCCTGAAGTGATGGAGTTGGTGAGTGGTTGTCATGGAGACTCGCCTTCGAAACTGTGGCTTCGTTCATCCTTTCACCGTCAACCCAGTATGCATTGTCGTGAATGAATTGCTTGGATGAGAAGTTACTGGTGCATTATTAAAAAGCTTGATAGAAAATATTAAAACCCAACAAAGTTAAAATTCAGTTTTAGAAATGGAGTGCATGAAGTGGTGGAGTGAAAGGGACCACGTGGTGTTGCTGGTGCGACGAAGTCAGTCAACCCTTCGAACACCTCCTCTCCTTGAATGCTATGTGAGGCTTGTGTGCGCCTCTAAAGAGTAAACTTCACGATTTCTTATCGAGTTATAAAGATTTAAAGTTACATTTGTATTTTTGAAAATCCATCTAATTTTAAATAAAATAATTTAACAAAATTTAGAAATTAAATTTAATTCAAAAATAACGTCTTGTTTGACATTTTAAATTTCTTAAATTTGTTACATTTTGTGAAAACTTCCACAAAGAAGACTTATTCAAGCTTTTTGAAAAGGACTTTTTATATAAAACTTTTAAATGCACAATTTTAGCTTAAACCCTTAAAATTTTAAACAAACAAATGTATTGAGAGTAATCCTCTTTAATAGGCTTTAAATATTCTTTTAATTCAAGATCGAATCAATTTTCTGTATTTTAAAAGATATTCCATAAAAATAAGCCTTTTAAACTGTCAATTTTTTTCAGAATTTGCATTTAGTTTTATGAAATAACACAAAAGTAGTTTATTGTATTCAACTAGCACTTACTTTCACAGAGTTTTCATCCAAGCAACAACCTTCTACGATTCAAAATTGAGCCGACTTGCCAAGTGAGACACATTTCAGACTTGGAGACAAACGAAGACGAGGATGAAGTTGATGAATGGAATCAACGAGAACATGGGAAAAATCAAGCAAAGCAACTTGATGAAGTTTATGACAACAAACATACAAGCCAAGGTGAAGACACGATGGCTACTAAACACTTTCCAGACTTCAACTATTACCGGCTCCGTGACATCTCAACATTCGCAACTATCACTAACAGCGACGATTTCAATGAAGAGTCTACAAAATATTATGGTGTAAATAACAATAAGGTTATTTTTAAAAACAAATATGGAAAAACAAGTAAAAATATAGAAGCAGTAAAAGTAAAAAAGCTATACGTGCCTTCAGATCATAATTCGAAAGACATAAACATCCCCTCATTCCGCTTCCACTACAACCTCTGTGAGATATATCTTTTCCCTATTCTTCTCTTTTCTATAAGTGGAGATTCATATTTATAACTCAAAAAGTACAAATGGAGTTTTATCAAATGATCTTATCGCCTTTGTTTCAAATAAATTCTGCGTTATTAACTTATGAGTTCAGTTTTTATTTGCCTTTTTGTTTACGATGTCTCTAGAAACTTACCGATTCTAGAGAAATACTTATAAAATTGCAGCTTTAAACTTATTCAATAATTTTAAAAACTAGTTTTTATACTTCCAGATCCGTGTCCCTTAAGCGACCATCTAACATCTAGGTCTTCTTCGACGCCATTAACAAACATCTCATCATCATCGTTTTATTTTCACAATTCTTCATCTCCAATTATTTTTAATCAATTCAAAAATCCAAATAATGATTATAACGAGATATATAACAAAAATATCAATTTTGAAGACAGCAACAGAAATAACACAAAGAAAACGAACATAATATCGCAGTCACAATTGAATGTATCTGCAACTAGATTTAGAGACGACGCACGGCGAGATAACAATCAGAACCACAAAAGACAGCCCGTCTCGATTGCAGCTGCCAGGAACAAGACTTGGAAGAGTCTCTCGATGGCTGGGAAGGCCGGTGCGAGTGTGCAAGAGCTTCGTGACGGATTCAAGAGTTGGAGTGTTTCAGGCGAGAGAAGCATGACTGACGTGGAGACGAGAACCTCCGACGAAAAGCAACGAACGTTCAATCAAGACACACAAGTTGTCAGTGGTTTCCATGAAAGTCGAACTAATACATTCAAAACTAGCAGCATCAGTTACGATACAAATTCTAATGAAATGTTAGATAGAATCAGTCAATCATTGGGAAGCAAGCACAGAAATGAAACTAAATTTAATCATTTTTTCACTTTTCATTTTTCGCGTAGCTATTCCACCTCATTCGATGTTTTATTCCTAACATTCATTCCGATTATTACTTCATTTTCTATACGTTTAGTTTAAGTTTTTCATCAGAGTTCAAGTGAAAAAAGTTTTTAGCTTTGAGATAAATAAATGAAATTATAAAATTTTCCAATGTTAAATTGGAAGTTGAATTCTTCGCATAGATTTTCATACATTTGTAAACATTTGTACAAGAAGTAGGCAAAAAATCTAAGAGGTAAACAATTTCTTGGTTTTTTAAAATAATAATATTCACACTATTCATTATAATATGATAGAAAATATTTAAAGTATTGAAATTGACTTATTTCATTTCAGCTAAAAATATTCACTATTGCATGCATCGTGTGGTTCACAATTACATTACTTCATGTTCAAAAAACTTGTAAAAAAAGTTATTTTGCATTATCACTTGCAAAATCGTGTTTAAAGTCTAAAAATTAATGAAAACTGACTTGATCAATATAATTTATTCGCATTATAAATATTCATTTAAGATATACAATTTTCAAAAAAACATAAGCCGATTGGGCATTTTTGTTTATATATTCGTGTTCAACACATAAAAGTCAATAAGAACTGACCAATTTCATTTCGGTATCTTAAATTTGTCAATTTTTTTTATGTGTAACTTGTGGTTGCCTTGATAAGTAACTTGATAGCTTCTCGAAAGAAAGTGGAAATTATTTATTATTTTACAAATTTAAACATGTATTTTAGTGTTTGAAATCAATAAACTAATATTGTTTAAAATGCTCCACCCCTTTTGAGTTTGTCTGTAAAATTCTGAATAAAACAAAAAAATCATTTTTTTCATTCTAACTTGAGTCTATCAAATTTGAAACACTATTATTATTGAATTTTATTAAAGAAAAATAACAAATAAAACTTTTTAAATTAAATACTATAAAATATTTTCTTCTGCTGTGGACGATTGGGAAAGATAGTTGGTCTTGGAGATAACTGAAAAGTTTAACTATTAAATTTAATGAACAAGAATAATTTAATATAATAAGAAAGCTTTCAAACTAAACTTCCATTAACGCAAAAATAAATCAATCACTTCTCAAGATGAGAAAAAGTTATAACTTATAACTAAAATCGAAAGCTCGTCAAAAATATGTCATTCTAACTATTTAGTTAAAGTTTATTTCAAATTTTAAAATGATTTTTTAACATGTTTAAATAAACATTATTCTGGATGCAATATAAAAGAAAGAGTGCTTTTGAAAAGATGTGCATGCGATAAAGGGACAGTAACCCGCGTCGCCCCACATGGCACTGTCTTGAGAGCAATCTTTTCCTGATCGCTATCACTCAACTATCCTATTATACTAGACATTATGCCTTGAGACGGTACGGGTTTGTTTTGCATAGATCCTATTATATTTAAATTATACATACTTGTTAATAATCAATGAAAGATTTATTTAAGTTACACCCCCAACATTTTCCATATTTAGAACTATAATAATGACGAGCACTATTATAGTGGCGTATAACTCGAACGGGCTTCCAGGCCACTTAGGCTGCATATTTTCATTTACCCCTTTGGGTTACTAGGGCATTGGTTGCACTTGAACCTAGGACCTTTCATTATTTGTCAAGCCGAGAATCGTTGCCGACTCAGCTACCCGTTCACTCTATATTTAAAAGTGTTATTAAAAGTTAATAAAACACAATGGAAAATGGAGTCTTTACCCGTTAAGACTAATAAATGTTTGAAAATATTGATAAACGTGCTTATGTTGAAAAACTTCAGCTGTCTATCAAGACATCAAAGCCATAAAAGATGGAAAAAATTGTTTTAAACTATTAAAAAAAGTAGTCTAAAATTTTATTCGTTACAAAAACAAAAAAAAATTGCTTGAAATACGTGCTTGGTGAAGGTCTTTTGATCGGCGGTAAGTTAAATTACGAAGTAAAATCTCAAAAGTTATTTTTATTCGACTTAAGTTTCGGTACTTATAAGGATAACTCTTGAACCTCTTTTAAAGCTACTTCTTCAGATATTTGATCTTAGTTGAATGATCCAAAATAATCAAATAATCGACTTGTAAATGCGAATAAGCGCCAAAGTGTTCTATGACACTCGCCTGCAAATTAAACAACGAGGGACCCAGAGGATCAATACGTCTTACAAGGAGGTTATTTAATTGAGGAATGATCTGCAACAACGGCCTTCAGAAAGCATACATTTTGTTATTAAAAACGATGATTCGAAGCTTCTTAGCATAATTCTTTCAGAATTTTTTGTAATCTTACTCCAACCTATCGAGCCGTCGAGTCATTAAAAGTACTTGTTCTTCTTGTCACGATCAGGATCATTAACCTATATCTAAATTAATAATGTCACTTTCATATCATGTTGCTGTTTTTAAGAATTGAAAATGTGAGAGGTTTCAAGTCTGTTTTGTTCCATGTGTTAATGAAAACGTTATTATTTTAATTAATGTTTTTATATCTTTAACCCATTCGCCGTTGATGGCCTAAAGAATGTGCACATTAATTTTGCATAATAGGCTTAAAACAATAAATACAGCTGAAAACAATAGCTTTCTCAGTTTTAGTGTGAAAAAAAGTTCCTAAGACAGCGGAAAATATTTACAATTCACTGCGGGTTGAAAGAATAAATAATTTATTTAAACCAATGTATTTGAACAGAGATAAATTTAAGTTGAGAATGGTTTTTGGAGTCTGATTTTTTCCAGTTTACAATCTTTTTCGAAAATTTTATTTTTTCTGGTTTCAATAGATTTATCATTGACATCAGAAAGAGGTGCAAACACTTCGAAATTTGTTTATTGACTAGCTTATGTAGACGCAAAGCATTTTTGAGATAGACATTTAAATAACCACCATCCCTTAAAAAACTTAAACACTTTTCAAAAGAGGCAACAATTTTTATTGACGCAAATTATGAAATTATTAACTACGTAAATTGGTGGAGTTGGATTAAAATACTAGATCCATAAATTAATATGAAATTTCAAAGAAAAATCTTCAAATCCGGAAAATGAATGCTGATATTTAGTTTAAAATATGAAATATCAGAAAAAAATTATGATCAAAATAGAAAAAATATAGAAGCCAATGTTAAATGAGATAATGTGAAGGACAAAGGTCACAATTGACCGGCTAATTTGCTCCATCCATCAACCAGTTGCAGCAAAACACGAGAGTTTGTTTTCATGACTTCTCATCAAACCTAAGCTCGTTCTTTTCAGCTGACCGCGTCAATTGAGCGAAGTGATCTTGCACTTCTAAGTGTAGAAAAAGAAAGTTTTGATAACTTGATTTACAAAATTTCAAACATAGAGCTAGAAAAAAACTTTTCTAATATTTAAAAAGTGCGTTTTGTTGTTAGTTGATAAAAACTAACGGTTAAACATCTTTTCAGAGTATAAAAACTGTTAAGTCTGAATTTTCTTTACCTATTTCATCTTGAGTATTAAATAAGTTGCTTTTATGGTTTTATAAAAATCCAAAATAAATACTTTTAGTAACATAAAAGAGGGTATCAAAATTCAAAAATCACTCTGGGCGTCGATAACCATGCATAGGTCATATAATATATTTATAAAATCACTGTCAAATGCTTTTCAAGCTATTATTCGAATGCTATTACTTAACTATTAAAATCTAAAATGATCGAGTTAACAAGTTTAGTCGCACGGAACTCGTTGGAAAGGTTTCATAGAGTGGCACACAATAATGGCTATATACAAGCAGGAGTCAAGGTTTTTTTTATAGTCTTTATTGATCACGGTTTGACAGACGTAGGCCATGTTACATGTAGCATAAGATACTAGATAATAGTAGATAATTATAGGATACTGATGCTAATGATAATGGTTTGAGAAAAAAATACTACAAAACAAAGGATATGGTGAATAAGTAATAATTAAGTAGATAAATAAGTAATAAGAATCAGAGATGATAATATAAATATAAATGTAAATAATAGAATGTGATATTTAAGAAGACGAGGGAGAAATGTTTTACTTTCAAGCGTAGTATATATAGGGGTATCAAAATTGTGTTTACGGGGTCTTAAGTTATGAGTAGATTTTTTAAGGGGGGTAAGAAATGGTGAAGAACGTGGTAAGAGTTAGTAGATATTTTAAAGAATAGTTTGGTTTCTAAAGTGGTAAACATAGAAGTGATAGATGGGTAGAAAGAGGGAAGGTAGTTATGAGTTTATTAATTAGGGACTGGAGTTGCTTAATGTGAGGCTGATTAGCAAAACCAGACCAAGAAGGAGCTGCATACTTAAGGTGAGAGATAATGAGGGACTCAGTGATGTCAAAGAGTTTGGCACCAAAGAGTCCATGGGAACGAATTGTTTTGATGGCATGAAAAGTTTGAAAGCATTTATTGATAATATGATCTGTGTGTGATGAAATGTTAAGTGTGTCAGTGAATGTGATACCTAAGATAGTGAGTTTGTTAGTGCGTTGAATGGAAGGATGTAAAGTTGGTGGTGTAATGCGTTTATAACTATTATGGACTATGAATTCAAATGATTTTTTGAGGTTGAGTGAGAGATTACTGAGCTTGGCCCACTTAGAGAGGGATTCACGCTCTGATTGGATGGTGTGGGTGTTAGATGATGGAATAATGAGATAGGTGTCGTCAGCGAATTTTAAAATATAATTAGAAGGGTGATAGGGTTGAAGTGAAGAGGCGTTGATTATAAAGGTAGATGGACCAAGAACTGAGCCTACATATATCGTAGTTTTCAGCATTTGAAGTAGGCAGTGAGAACGAGCAGTGTCGTGGTCTGGTCCTTTCTGATGTGCGTTATAATGTTGTGCTCTTTTCCAGCCAGCTTCACCTTGCATGAGCCTCCAGGTCTGCATGGTGGTGCACTTGGCATGGGATATTCGATGCAAATCAAATCATTTATGGTTCGGTGTATATGCTGCACAGGTTTGTCATGCGCGCTAACTTTCGTACCACTTCTACCCATCTTGAATCAACATTCAACCACTGAGCACTCCTGCCACCTGGCGAGGGCACACAGCGTGAAGAGGGCCACTTCTGATTGCGGACTGGATCGCATCATGATCGAGGAAAGTGGTTTCTTGCAGCCCAGCCACCGGAAAGCCATCGACAGCAAGTCATTCTGTGGCACGTGATAATGCGTAAAGGAGCAGCAGTACCAGTTAAAGCGTAAGATTACTTAAGTGCCTAAAATCAGTTTCGTTCGAGAAAAGAGTGTAAAATACAAACCGGACAAGTGCTACTGGAGTTCTTGTAGACAAAGCTATTTTTTTGTTCTTGCGTGAAAGCAAAAAACCAGTTGTGGAAGCCTTTTACAGACTTCTGCTTGAGGTGGACTTCTCCCAGAAACACGTGTTCAAAGCCACTGCTGTCGACCACGCCTGAAGAGTTGGAACGAGAGTAGCCAGTGAACCAGTAACCATTGAGGGCCCTTTTTAAGTCCCGTGTGCTGTTGCTCATGATACCTGTGATGGAAAATTGTGAATAAATGATTTTTTATTTTTTCATAAATTAACAAAATTTAATATTAGACTTTATTGTGATGGAAAAACTATGTTTTAAAAATAATCATTAAAAATTCAAGTTTAGCATTTATAAAGCATCGTGCACCGAAAGTCTTGAAATACCTTTATGGGTAAGGAAGGAGTGGAGTATCCGGACTGGTGGGGTCTGCAGGATGGCGTTCAGAAACAGGTTTTCTTCCATTCTTGACTTCTGTAAAATAAAATAATAGTGAAACAGAAAGTACAAAATTATATTTCATATTTAAAAAAATTTAATTAGTAAAATTACTTATCCAATTTTTCTTAATTTATTATGCGCATATATTTATGTAATCATAATTCAAACAAGGGTTTGGTTTTCTGGAACTCCGAGACGAGGTTCGTAGTTGTCGAAAAGAAGTCTCATCAGCTGGTAGGTGCCTGTGAGTTTGCTCTCGTCCACGAACTTGAAGAGTCTGCGCGGGATTGAAGGCGTTTGTGTCATGCGAACTATTCGCGTAGCATTTAAGAAAAATTTGTTAACAATTTTTTGAGATAGGAAAAATTGAGCTTGGAAATGAAAGTTAAAGATGATAGGAAAGAATCTAAGCTATTGGAAAATGCATTAAAATAGAGAAAAAATTTCATAAATGAAAATTTAATTTAAACTCTTGATGCTTTTTTTATTCGAATAGATATAAGGGAAATGCTAGTTGAAGATCTTAACAATATAAATCCATCAAAAGCATCATAACTTCCCTTAGCCTCCCAATCTATACTGAATTATTGAAATTAAAGAAAAGAAACTGGCCGCAATTTATATAAAAAATGGAGAAAAATTATTTGGTTAATGGATGGCAGAAGGCAAAGAAGAAAAATGAGGCAGCAGAATCAGGCTCTCGATCCTCCATCCGACTTCACCTGCAGCCGCTGCAGCAGAGACTGTCGATCCAGGATCGGTCTGCTGAGCCACTCTAGAAGCTGCCTTCAAAGAACACATCAGAGCGCTATCATCATCTCACGAGATGGATGAATGCCAACAACAGGATGGTAGAAATCAGTCCCTCTACAATGCATTGATAAATGCATATATAGGAGAAAATTGTCGCTAAATAAAACATTGTACTTTTAAAAATTTAAAAAGCCGCACTATGAGACTTGAGAGTTCAAAATTGAAACTTGAATAAATAATTCACAACCGTTTAAGACAAATTCTTAATTTACCACTCTGAAAAGCATTGAGACGATTAAAAATAATTGAATTTTTTTCTCTGGTTTAGACGGGATTTCAACTATATTCGATTTCCCTTAATATTAATTCATCTTATCTTATAACTAAATCAGAACTATTTTAAACAGATTTTATTTGCTTAGTTTATTTTAACCGTTATTTCATAGCTTTATTTAATTTGTTTTTTACACTTTTTTTTCTCTCTTGAATTTTCTAAAAAACCAAATCAGAAAAAAACTGAGCTTATACAAATCTCGCAAAACCCTATTTTCAAAGACATCTTTATCCTTATTTACTACCTTCCCAGCATCCCATTCACCCTAATTTTTTCATAGTTTAATGTTTTAAACCGTTGAACACTTTAAAATGGATTGCATTCAAATAGATTGACTCGATTTAGTCAAACTGCTAAAGAAGGCACAACAACAACCTCTTGATAAGAATTAATAAAACACTTCATCAAACATTTCAAGCACCCACCTGTTGCCTTTTTCA
Organism: Piscicola geometra; assembly: GCA_943735955.1. NCBI lineage: Eukaryota > Metazoa > Annelida > Clitellata > Hirudinida > Piscicolidae > Piscicola > Piscicola geometra. The sequence goes on from OX030956.1 coordinate 1,938,368, forward strand.
TTGTAGATCACATCCTGTTCTTCTAGACGGCCTTTGTCAGACGACCAGATTCGTGAAGAAATCTCCAAAATTTCTTCGTCCGTGATCTTAGCTTAAAGAATTGAAAATGATTACATCATCTTTTGAAATTTCATTCTTATACACTCAAGGTGTCATGTCTGGTTAAGGGTGCTTTGCATTACGAGTCTGAACAGAGAATCAAAACTCTTTTATTTCAAACTTTTCCCTTCGACACCTTCATACATCAACCACTACCGACACACAACCAACTAACTCCCGCATCAACAAATATCAATAATTGGCGCCTGTAAAACATACCTGAGAGTTTCAGTGAGAGAATGGGAAGACTGAGGCTGACTAGAATGGAGATAAAAGCCAGAAAACACAATAATCTATAAGAGAATGAAGGCATTTTCTTTATGAGAAATCACACTCAAAGCGAATAAAGCACTGCTGTCTCATCCGCACTTAAATACCCCTATATCATTGGTCTATGTCATTCAACAACTGCATGCAAAACACATATAGGGGGAGGTTGCTCAATATGAAATATATATAGGGAGAGATTGCTAAATATGAACCGGTTCCAAAGAGCGGGCTTATTTACAGTTATGCGCTTTAAAAATTAATTTTTTATATGTTTCATATCTATGCATCCATATTTATATAGTATAAATCTTAGATGCGCATTTTTATGTTGGTTTCGTTTCAGAAAGTTGTCTCATTCAATTAAAATAATTGAAAAACTGATTTCTAGAAGAATTGTTTAAATATTGGAAGGTATCAATTTTCTTTTTTTTTCTCAACTTCCGAAGGTAAATAATTAAAATTAGATGATGCAAAACAGTTTTATTGAGTGCAAGTTGCAAAATTAAAAATTGAGTTATTGGCCTGTTATGACCATGATTATGTGCATGGTCATTGTTTCCTAACATGTACCTCCAATAATAAATAACAATAAGAACTATAAAAAGTAAAGCAATTTTTGAAGAAGTTGAACCAGAAAAGGTCGAAATGAAAACTAGAAAGCCTAGAGCAAAAAAAAGAAAAGCTAAATTTAATTTAATTTAGTCAATTTGATTAAATGACAATTCACATTAAAATACAAACTGGTGTATTTCTTTAGATAAATAAACAATTTTAACGATAAATACAACTTTCAAATGACATTTTTTATTAAATACAATATAAACTCATCTTAGGGAACAGAGCATTCCATCTTGAGTACCCAGTTGCTTAACATGGAATTTGTTGGTGTTCATATTTGAATTAAAAAAACTTGTGTTTTTTTATCTAGTCTTATGTTTGAGTTCACATAACTAGACAAGGGATCAATATAATGGCTGGATAAATTTAAATTGATATAATTTATTATGCAATTGAGCTATGAGAGTACGTTTAAAAATCGCCAAACTTTGTGCAACCTCCCCCTTTATAGCCATCAATATTTTAACAATGCAAAGCCTACAAAGCTTTGCATTGTTTGCAGTGGAATTTAGAAAAACAAATATTGATGTTGACAAATTTTTATACGAAATTAAACAATTGTTTGCATTTTTAAAGTATTCACTTTAAAGAGTAAACGAGTTTTAAAATGTTTAATGTTAATACTTCAAGATAAAAAACAGTTATTTTGAACGAACTATTTATCAATAATCTTTTTATCTGATTAAATTTATAATTAATCTATATTTAGAAATCAACCGAAAATTCAACTAATCTTTTAAGAGATAAAAAAACTAAATGCTTTGAGATAAAGTATAAAGTTGCCAGGTGCTTGTTGATTAGTTTAGTGAAGAACGCACGGGCGCCCATGCAAGATTCGTTTGAGCCTCCTCAGAAGGCATTATCAGCGAGACAAGGCTCAAGTGGAGGTCCTCTGCGCAGGGACAGCCGACTTGTTCATATAGGGAAGGCACATTAAGATGCCGAACGTAATGAATATTTATTCGCCATCATTATCTTTGCACGAATATTTTCATTTTTTAAATTGACTAGAGAAACTAGTTTAATAAAGGAGTATGAAAAAGAATACTGATGGTTGCAGCCAAAATTGAATGTGCAACCTTGAGGAGCGTGGATGGCTTAGATGGTAGACGTCGGACTTGCGACTCAAAGGTTGCCTGTTCGAATCCTTGACGAGCAACCATGAACTATCATATACACTATCATATACCTAGGGTGTTGGCGACGTATGGGTTGAAATATGTATACGTCGTGTGGCGACTCTGACGCATAAGAACCATGGTTCCTAGAACATGGCCTGCGTCTGTCAGGCTGTGAGTAATACATACCATTAAAAAATTCCCATCACGTAAAATCATCTTGAAAGTATACGGACAACTGAGCAGATGTTCAGAAGCGACCAGCTTTGAAGGTAGTTTATTGGCAGACCGAATACAAATAAAGAAGACGCTGATGTGTGACTTCTAGAGCCCTGATGTCGAAAATTCACATAAAAGATTTTTTAATTTTAACAAAACTGAAGAAAGATTATAATTAACATAAGAATATATAATAAATAAGAAGATAATTAAGAGATAATTTTTTGAGGAGATTGAAAAGTGGAGTTTCAAGAGAAGACTGGATTAGGCAGCTCCATTCCTGCATCGAAAATACAAAGAAGCAAATGAGCCATGAGGTCAGCTGTCCTCCTCCTCCCTCACTGCCTGCCCACTCCTGCATGCAAGTGCATTGACCACTGCAGCATCGAGGAACCTCGCCAGATGACGTCTGAAGGCAGGCAGGTTCTTGAAGGCTGTCACGTGTTGGCCCTGTTCCTGCTGTTGGTGACTTGCCATCGCTCTGCCAAACCCCTCAACCCAGTCTCTCCTGTGGAGTTTCAGTGTTCCAGCTAGAAGTCCATTCAATCATCATCATCTTCATCCTCAACATCATAATGATGGTTCAATTAGAAGGTTAGTGGTACAAACACAAACAAACACACACACAAACACACACACACACAAACAAACACACATACACACAAACACACACCACTTGGAGTAGTCAGGCAGACTTTGCAGACGATCAAGGCCCTCCTCCAGCACCAACTCCTCCATCCTGCACACCAATGTGTGCGTGCAAGAGAAGAACAACTGTGTGTGCGTGAGATTATGCACACAACCACTCATGCACACACACACACACAAACACACACACACACACCTACCTGGTTAGTGAGGAGGGGAGTGAGGTACTTGTTGAGATCATGACTCTTGCAACTCCTGAGCAGGATCGAGCAGTACTGCAGCAGAGAGTGCATGCTGGTGTGCAGGAGGAGGCAGCAGAAGGCCTTGTGCAGTCGTTGAGAGACCTGTCGTTCGTCAGGCGTGAGAGGACATTTGTCCTCCTAGACACAACTCCCATCCCATTCCATCTACCAATGCAACCACACCAACACGACACCTCACTCCAACACACCATCTCACTCCAACCCAACACCCACCTCAACACACCACTCCTTTTTCACTAGTGTAGGCAACTTAAGCAATAATTTCTTAACCACCTCCTGCTGTTCTTCCTCCTGCGTGTGTGTATATTTGTACGTGTGTGTGTGTGTGTATTAAATTTAATCACTGGTACAAAAGAAACAAAAACAGCTTTAAATAACTAAATACATATATGCATCAACAAACACACACACATACAAACACACACCCACATAGACCCACACAAACACACACCCACATACACCCACACAAAGACACACAACCACACAAAGGCACCTTGGAGAGGAGGGGCATCCACCTGGAGATGAGGACGACTCCCTTGCGGATGTGGAGCACCTGCTGCAGCACGTGACAGTCGTTGCCTAGCAACTCTGCCGTCAACTTCTCTATCAACTCGAGACGCTTGATTTCCAAGTTGTCTCTGGTGGTGGTGTGTGTGTTCCTCATCGAGGGTATGCGAGCAGCAAGAAAAGAACAAAGACACATAAACACACACACACTCATACACGAACGCACGCACGCCCGCACACACTTTTTGTGTGGTCTATATTGTTCACAGACTGACAGACGCAGGCCATGTTACAATGGTACTAAGAACCATGGTTCTTATGCGCCGAGACGCCACTCCACACGACGTACACATCTCTCAATGCATACGTTGCAAACACCGCATCATATACACTTGGTATATGATAGTTCACGGTGGCTTGTCAAGGATTCGAACTAGCGACCTTTAAGTTGCTAGTCCGACATCTACCCTCTAAGCCATCCCCGCTCCCCAGTCACCTCATGTCGTGGTCAACCTTTGAGATCTTGTTATTCAGTTCATCAGCCCGGAGAAGCAAGTCAAAGCCCTTTGAGTGTGTGTGTGTGTATGTGTTTGTCTGTGTGTGTGTGTGTGTGTGTGCGTGTGTGTGTGTGTGTGTGCGTGTGTGTGCGTGTGTGTGTGTGCATGCGTGCATAGGCATGTGTGAAACCTTCTCGATCTTGCAGAGGACCTCCTTGAGTTTCTTGTCATCCTGCTTCTTCCCCTCCTCCGCTCCCAGAGACACGTCCACGTCGAGAGCTCTGCGAGGTTTGTAGATGCTGGTCGCTCGCAACTTGCCCAGCGAGCCTGCGAACTGCACTGTGGTGATGTGTGGGTGGGCGATGATGATACAAACACACACACACACGCAAACACAAACAAACCATGAAAAACATACAAACACACGCAAACACAAACAAACCATGAAAAACATACAAACACACACATAAACACAATGACTCGATGAAACACTCACCAGGCTCGTACTCTCTCGAGTCATTATTGTCATCCGTTGATATCAGCAACTGCGCCACTTTGCCATCATCATCATCATCATCATCATCGTCGTCGTCATCAACAATAGAAGAATATGGCACCTTTTGTCCTTTATCTTCGCCCTCCCCTTCCTTCCTTCCCTCCTCCTTGCACTTCTTCTCAACGTCCTTCTTCAGCTTCTTGTTCTCCTTCATCAGCTTCTTCATCGACCAGCACTGCAGGCAATACAATGTGGAAGGTAAATGCATTTATCACGCTGCAGATGACTAATTGAAGTCAATACAATGCAGGCAATACAATGCAAGCACTACATTGCAGGCCGAACAGGTTTTTTTTAGCAAGAGTTGCTGCAAAGGCGGGTGCTCAAGGTGCACGGAAAAGCAAACATCACACAAAGATAACAGAGGCAAACGAAGAGGAGGAGACGGAGAGAGAGGCAGAAGCAGACGTACGGTGAAGTAGTAGTCGTCGACGAGAGGGTTGTCGGTGTGCAGTTGCAGCAGTTGTATCTTCACCAGCCACTCCTTCTCCCGCTGCTCCATCAGTCCGTCGTAGAAGGCGTCGTTTGGAGCTCTGGGTGTCTGTGTGCGTGTGCCTGGGTGCATGTGTGAATGTGCGTGCAAGTGGGGTGGCAAAAGAAGCAGGGGTGGGAAGATGAAGGGATGTCGATTCATCATCATCATCTGCTGCTCTTGGAAGTTCTGTTGCAGGTACTGAGGGAAGCTGCTTCCCTGTGTGTTTCCGTTGGCCAGTTGTTGCTGTTGTTGCTGCAAGAAGAACATATGCTTTTGAACTTGTTGGATGCTTTGTTGCAGAAAGTGTTGCAGCCTGAAGAGGTGTTGTTGTTGCAAGAGGAGTTGTTGTTGCAGTGGTGGGTTGTTGTTGAGGGCGGGGTTGAGTCTCTGCTGCACGAGGAGTGCCTGTCGTTGTGCTTGTTGCAGTTGCAAAAGGAAGTGTTGGTGTTGCTGTTGCAGCGCCAGTCGCTGCTTGTGCAGGTGTTCGTGGGCGGGATGTTCGAGTTGTGGTGGTCGTTGTGGTGTAGAGGTGAGTGTTGGCAGGTGTTGAGGTGTTGGCAAGTTGCCAGGAGGAAGCGTCACGTGGTGGCATAGAGGCTCTTCGTTCGTCTGCTCTGGATGCTTTTTCTGCAGCGATGGAGCATTCATGCATGCCATCACCATCATCGTCATCATAACCAACAACATCATAGCTACCATGACAACCACACACACACACACACACACACACACACACACACACACACACACACACACACACACACACACACACACACACACACACACACACACACACACACACAAACAATAGTGGTAATTATTACCTTATCATCATTGATGAGAAAGGCTTCTAGTTCTTCAAGAGTCATCTTAGACTTGATGGAGGGAGGGAGGGTAGAGGAGGAAAAAGAAGAGTTGTTGGAAGGAAGGGTGCTGAGGTGGGGTTGGGGGGGAAGTTGGGGTTGGAAGGGTTTCTTGTTGGAGAAGGCAGAGTCAGATGATCCATTCTGGATCACCCATGGAACGTCTGAATTCTGGTGAGATGGTGATGATGATGATGATGATGATGATGATGATGAGATGGTGGTAGTGATGATGATGATGAAATGGTGGTAGTGATGATGAGATGGTAGTAGTGATGATGATGATGAGCTGGTGGTAGTGATGATAAGGATAAGATGGTGGTAGTGATGATGATGATAAGATGGTGGTGGTGATGATGATGATGACGGATAGTGGTGATGATGATGAGGATGAGATGGTGGTAGTGATGATGATGATGAGATGGTGGTGGTGATGATGATGATGATGACGGATGGTGATGATGATGATGAGATGGTGGTGATGATGATGAGGATGACGGATGGTGATGATGATGATGAGATGTTGGTGATGATGATGATGAAAGATGGTGGTGGCGATGATGATGAGAACATTATCAAAGTATCAAAGGTTCTTGTGTGTTTTTCACCAAGTGGTTGTGGTGGTGCAGTCGTGTCTGACTGAAGGTCTCTTCCTCCTCTTCATTCTCCGCCACCAGCATGCTCAGTTGAGTGGCCAGATCGCTCTAGTGGTGTGGGAGAAAGGATCATTTAAGGAAGGCTTTGATGCATTTGATGCATGTTAGCACCGGAGAGGTGAGTGCATGAGATTTTAAAACTTTTTGATGAAAATTATTTAAATAATTCAATAAAGTGAGAAGCTGAAGCAAACCTCGTGCAGAGCGAGTTCAGCCTCATCCTCCAGCATGTGTTTGACACTTGGAAACTTATTGGCGACGAAGGACGAAGGTGCTCGCAGGGACTTGTGTTCGGGGTACATGAGGAAGTGCAAGGGCTCGGGTGTCTCATTGTCTCTCTCGAGTGCCAGAGAGTCATAACTTATGATTTCTGCCAATTTCTCATGCTCATGCTCCCAGTCGTCGAAAGCTGCATTGCAGATTGCAATTTTAAGATAGAATTGGATTGATAAATGAAACTTTGTGAATTCTACCTAATCAAGCTTACAATCCAAGTATTTACGAAAATTATGGCTAGCTGATTAATACAAACTAGATAGTAAATTAATTTTTGTTTGAAAAAAATGAAAGTTCACAATTTGAGAGGTCTCCAAAAGTTTCGTTATTCAGTTGGTCGAAGTCGTCTTCTTCAGTGTTTCCTAACTGGCTCATAGCTTCAGAGTCAGTTGTACCAAACAATGAGAAACGAGAGAGAGTTTTAAATGCCAACTTTGTGGAATCCTAATTATCCTCTTCCATCGGGTTTAGTTTAGAAACGGTACTCATTACTTATGCAAATGTTTTAACGATTGACGCAGACAAATTTCCAATGTTTAAATAGCTGTATGGTAATAAAACGGTATTGCTAACAGGCAAAATAAAATACTTTAAATAAATAGATTTTTTTCTCATATTAGTTTAGTTAAAAGAGTTAAAAACCACGCAAATCTTTTGACTTCTTCAATATTACTAGTAAATCATTTTGCTGATGACTTTTATTGCTCTGACAAAAAATATAAAGCTAAAACTTTTTTTTTTACAAATTTCACATAATATTTTGACATTTTTATAATATTTTTTAGTTGAATAAAGTGGTTTAACCTATTTTTTAGGATTACGAAGGACTCTAGAATTGTTTATGTATATAAATAGGAATAACAATTTAAATAACTTTAATGTGAACAGATTTGACATTACTGGGTAACATTATTATTAATTACTCAAAAAAGTATTCATAAAAAAGTAAAGAATCTTTATTTATCGTTTATTTTACGATATATCTCGCCTCAGATAGTTTGCCGAAATATATATCGTGAACTATCATATAACTTTTTTTTTAAATATTTTAAAAAATTAAAAGAAGCCTCAGTTATTGTTCATTTTACGATATATCTCGCCTAGGATAGTTAGCCGAAATCTAAAATAATATGGCCGCTTTTTTTTATTGTTAGAAACCAAACATCAGCTGATTCAAGAAATAAATAAACAGTCTATCAGCTGTTTTTATATTGCTCTGTCTATGCTTCCGAGTACCGTTTCCAAAGTATCCATTATCTATGTGCGGTTCCAGGTTGCAGTAATGGCAAAAACAGTTTGTTCACAGGTTATAAATTAGCTATTAAATACGACAATGGTTGTTTCATTGTCTAAGTAGTTTTTTATTTTATTTTCAAACTTATTGAATATTAAGCTATGCCACAATTTCACCCAATCAGTCAATTAATCTATTACATAAATTTTTTTATAAATTCAAACATTATAGTTAGCTACTAATTATAAATATAATTGAGCTTTTCTGCAATTTAAATTTAAAGATTTCCAAAAGACGAATGAAAGTTGGTAATATTCAGAAAAAAGTAACTAATGAAACTAAGTCCTCCCTATTGCCAACAAGAGAGGCTCTTGGAGGGCTTCATCAACTAAGATTGAATATCTTAGAATATCTAAAAATATCTCTGGTCGCAGTCTTTTGAAGTTCGGGAGTGTATTGTTGTTGTTCAAAGCTGGAAACGATTGACTGAGACTGAAATGTTCGGTTACCAATTTCAAGAAATAAAACTCAATCAAACAATTAAAATATAAACCATAAGTATTTTCTTAACAACTGGTAAGTATAATAAATATATATAATATACAATTAGAATATCTTATATCGCTCTTTTTGATACATAAATAAACAAAGTCATGTGATACTTTTCTTTCTATGTTGAAGAATTTGAATAACGGTCTCTTGCATTGGTGATTAATACAGAGGGCGTATCTATACTACTTGTTGTTTGTAGGATATCTATAATCCCATCACAAATGTGTCGAATTGGAAGTAGTATTGCCTTCTTCCTCAGCAGTGTGATGGTTTGTTGTTGTGGCCTGGCGTTGACTCTCTAACCACCTGAATTTTTAAGTTTTAAAAGCAATTTATGTAAAGAAATTATCAGAAAAAAAAACTTACTAAACTCTGTATCAAAAAATAAAATTTGAAATATATGCTAAATAAAAATTAAATTCACAAATTAATCAAACTTTTGAAGTGTCTGAGGATGAGGAAGATGGAAATTTTTGCTTCTCAAATACTCATAAGCTTTGCTGCTATATAGATGAAGAGTTAATGAAAACTCTTTTTGCTCTTCAGTATAATTTGGCGTCTTCCCAATCAATTCTATTGGAATGCCTATAATTTAAATATTTCTATATATAGATTATTTAGATTAAAAGATTTTTTATAATATTTATTACTCATGGCTTGACAGACACAAGCAATTAAAAAATATTATTTAAAATAAAAATAACTAATTATTAGAATTTTTTACAATTTAAATTAAATTATTATTTTTTAAGTTGTTTAAATTATAAATAACATTATTATACATTCATATGACAGAAGTTTTTGTTTCAACTCTGCATTCATAGACTCCATGGAACTGATGGTTTCCATTAATGACTTGTTATCTTTCTTTATTCTTTTAAAGCGACGGCTCATATTGTGCTGAGAAATAATTTTTTTTGACAACAGATTCCTCATAGAAACAAATTTTCTTTTCATAGTTCTAGGAGATGGTAAAGAATAATTATGTTCCTGAATGATGTGGGGGGAGGGGTGATGAGTGGTCAACAGTGTTGGGATGAGATGTTTTAATTTTCGTATTATTATTTGTTTACACTTTTTTTAACATTATTTATTTAAAATTGAAAAATATTAATTACCAATGGAACTTTTGATGGTGTTCTCAATGACTTGGGTTCCTCCTAATAAACAAAAATTACTTATTTATTTTTGAAATATCTTAAATTAATATATATCCTTTTCAAAGGATGAATATTGATATTATGTATTTTAAATTTCAAATTTTCTCAAAAACTTTTGTTTAAAACAAACACTGTAATTATTTTGATTATATTTGTAATTACAACTAATAAATCATAGTAATAACCATTTCAAATGAAGGCAAATTCAATGTTGGTACAACCCCTTTTTTTATTCTTTTTGATCCGGGATATGGTTCATAACTGTCTGAAGAGAAATGCTTACTGCAGACTCTTTCATGGTCTTTTAAAATCTTTTCTTTATTTCTGAATATGACCAACTTCCATTCGTCTTTCATTTTGTCTTTTGGAAATCTTTAAATTTAAATTGTAAAAAATCTCAATTATACTAATAATTAGTAACTAATTATAATGTTTGAATTTAGAAATATGTGAGGAAAAAACCTATTTAATAGATTAATTGATTGATTGGGTGAAATTTTGGTATAACTTAATATTCAATAATTTTAACAATAAAATAATAAACTACTTAAATAACCTATTGTCGTATTTTATTGCTAATGAAATACCTGTGAAAAAACTGATTTTTGTCATTACTGCAACCTGGAACCGCACAGTGACCAGGCATTATGAGTTTGTATTAATATATTATTATATTTTTCTAATAAATTAATTATACAAAATAGCTAACAATTAGTTAATAAATCGCTGGATAAAAAATAATTGGCAAAAGACATTTGCATAGAAAAAAAATTATTATATATTTTATAAATAGATTTTATACATTTAAAAAATGAAAAATTATTTTAATATTTTAAATACATTTTAAACAGCAGTGTAATTTTTTTATTAAAAATAATTTTAATACTTAAATTATGCTGGAGAAGTTTGACCATAGATTAGTATTATAGAAAACTTGTCGAACGTATTAAACTATCATCAATCAATCAATCAATCACTAATAATTTGTATAGCGCCCCTTACTAAGTGAACAAAAGCGCTCAGCTATCACGTCCCAAACAAGTACGTCTTCAGGCCTCGACGGAAAGTTATGAGTGACTTAGTTGAAGTTAAAGAAGAAGGTAAAGAATTCCATAAAAGAGGACCACAGTAAGAAAAAGAACGTTTAGCAAAAGAGTGTTTAACTGGAAAACGAAAAGAACGATTAAAGGTAGATGATCTTAGACCAGATTTAGGGGGTTGTTTAATTAGATTTTTAAGATAAATTGGAGCATTACAGTTATGAGATTTAAACCTATTTAGACATATTTTAAAAGTCACTCTAGATCTCAAAGGTAACCAATGTAACAAACGAAGATAAGGAGAAATGTGAGAAAACTTAGGAGCACGAGCAACAAGACGAGCAGCACAATTAAAGGTTTTATTTAGAGGAGCTAAAGTAGTATCAGAGAGACCATAGTTAAGAGAGTTGCAATAATCAATCCTGGAGAGAAATAGAGAAGATACAAGAAGTTGCAAGGTAGGATCATCGAGAAAAGGAAGAAGCTGTTTAATACGACGAATGTGGAAGAAGCAAGATTTAGAGACAGATAGAATTTGAGGAGCTAAAGACAAGTTAGAATCGAAAATAAAACCAAGGCAACGAATGGAAGATGAAGGGTTTAGAGAGAGTGAAGAGGGGGGAGGCAAAACTAAAGAAGGAAGAGATAGTAAAGACTTTGATTTTTTATTGAAATATATGAGTTCAAATTTGTCCGGATTAAGTTTGAGAAACATATAAGAAGCCCAAGAGATTATAGATTGAAGGCAGAGAGTTATTTTATTAACAGTAAGGTCAAGAGAAGAGTCAGTGAAAGATGTATAAATATAGGAGTCGTCAGCATAAATTTGACTGTTTAAAGAAGATGACGAAATAATATTAGGTAGTTCCGAGGTATAAAGAATAAAAAGTAAGGGACCAAGGATTGAGCCCTGTGGAACACCATAAGTAACAGAAGTAAAGAAACAGAAGAAGAACGATAAGATTCAATTGATACATAGGAAGTTCGCTCAGAAAGATAGGATTTAAGCCAGATAAGAGAGGAACCAGAAATATTAAAGGAAGAATCTAAAACATTTAATAAAAGAGTATGATCGACAGTGTCAAAAGCAGCTGAAAAGTCAAGGCATAAAAGAAGAGAAGAGGCATTAGAATCAGAAGTTAAAATAAGGTCATTATAGAGTTTAAGTAAAGCAGTTTCAGTGGAGTGGCCAATTCGGAAACCAGATTGAGAGGAAGGAAGAACTGTTAGTCGAGATCATAGATATAGTATATACTACTTGTTGTTTGTACCATATCTATGAGATCAACTAATACGTTCTACAAGTTTTCCTTACGTATCTATATCTATACTATATCTATGGTTGTTACAATTACTTTAAATATACTTTGCTTTTCAAGAAAATAACCTATTTATTTTCGTTCATATCAGATGTTAATATCTTCATAATTTATATTTTAGTCAATTTTATTGTAATTTTAAATGAATATTTAATTTTAAATCTTTCAATTTAATTTAGAATCACTTGAAATGTTGCAGTCAACCTCATACGATGCGGTGAGACAGGGAATTTACAGGGATGCCGAAACCGGTAATATTTAAAAATCTGAGAAAATAATTTTGAAAGCAGATAAATTATTAAAATAATATTATTCATTTTATGGTGAACGGGTAGCTGAGTCGTCAACGACTTGGCCAATAATGAAAGATCCTAGGTGCAACCAATGCCTTAGTAACCCAAAGGCGCAAATGAAAATATGCAGTGACTTGGAAGCCTGTTCGAGTTATACGCCACTATAATAATGCTCGTCATTATTATTATTATTTCATGATCTATGTATAAGACTTATACTATAAGTAATTAATCTATTACATATATTTTAATAAAATGTTTTTATATACTAAAAAACGGGTTATCACAAGACAAATACATGAACTCTCTTCTCATTCTTCTCATACAACCTTTACAGGGGAATTATTCATCCCTGCGACACAGAGACCTGATGGGACGTGGAGGAAGGCCAAGAGGGTCAAGGAGGGGTACATTCCACAAGAAGAAATACCCATGTCAGTTAAGCTTCCCATCTTTAACATGGGTATTTCAATCTTTCCCAGTTGTTTTTTTTTCTGTTTGACTCTGTTAGTTACCACAATACCAGCCAACCTTCTGTCTTATAATCATGGTCACCATGGTTACCATCAGTTTCTTCATCATCATTACTATCATCACCATTATTATCATCACCATTACTGTCTTTATCATCATCATCATCATCAATATTACCATAGATATGAGAACAAAGGGGTCAAATGGTTGAAGAGCAAGCCAACACTACCTGTGGGACTCTCCTTAGATGTGGATGACAAAAACAAAAACAATCAAAAAAATAAAACATTTAACATTTTAAATAATACTTATAACACTAACAAGATCACTACTACTACTATTAATAATAATAATAATAATAGATCAAATTTGAATGAAGGAATGGCTGGAAAGGTGAATGTAGATATGTCAAAGTCAGCCAAAAGCAACATGAAGAAGAGGATGAAAAAGAAGATGATCAAATCTCTAAATGATGGAGCTGGGGATGATAATGATGCTGATGATGATATTGTCAAGGATGTGTCGAAGATGAAACTGAGTGATTGCAAAGTGGATGGAAAGAAAGAGGAAGTCAAAGAAGAAGATGAAGGTGTGTTCTACAATGCAATAAAGCACCACCTATTGTATGGGAATGTAATTTATTGTAATATGATGTATTGTATTATAATAATAATAAGATATGTACCACCAAGTATTCACTTCGGTGTTGAAAAGTGAACCTCACTATCAAATTCGGAATTCTGCAGAAAACAAACGCATCAAGAAGATCCGAAACTTGCGCAAGAAGCTGAAGCAGATAGAAGAGTTAGAGAAGGTGGTGAGGGAGGGGGGGCAAGTGGACCAGGACCAGCGGGACAAGGTGGCCAGGAGGGGCGCAGTCGAGGCTGAACTGCGCGCCTTGGAGGGGGTGCAGAAGTAAGGGGGAGGGGTGTAGAAGTAAGGGGAGGGGTGTTTTGAAGGTTGGGGGTTGTAGAAGTAGGGGGGTCGTTTGAAGGTTCAGATGTGAAAATAAGAAGGGGGTGATTGGTTGGGATTTAGTTGTGCTGGATTTTATCGAATGACAGGTGCTTTTGTTCATTATGATGTTTTTGAAGATTTTCTCATTTTCAAAGGTGTGCAGATCATTGTGGTTGTTTCCCATTTCATTGCATGCTGAAATTCAGTACGTCAGGTTTTATCGTATAGCACTTTACTTGTGGTATATAAGCAAATAAAGACATTATTTTTTAATAGTTTATAATTCAACAAGATTTCTGAACCAATAGAATCGATTTCTCCCATGCATGCAGTGTACAATGATTTCAAGAAAAAAATACATTTAAAGTGTCGACCTAATCAAAATATCTACAACATCGGTATACCATTGTCAATATGGTGATGAAAGCAGTCTTTGCAATGATGCTGTGTTTGCATGGGTTGTTGTAGTCTTGGAGAATTTGCAGATTAGTTGATGCAGGTGATTCAAGATTTAAAAAGCAACAAGCACGCCAACAAATATGCAGATTTTCTCGCCAGAAAACAACACAGGCGTCTGCCTTGAATAGCTGACTCATCAGATCGTTTGTGTACTGTAATGCTGCCCTCAAATAGTTCCAACTAAAGTTGACTTATTAATGCGACAACAACTTGTAAGCATCTCACAACCACCCCCTTTCCATTCTCCCTCACCTCATTCCGTCTTTATATTCCCTCACATGAGATCATCATCATCATGACTTTTTCCTTCTTTCCGACAAACAGCGCGCGCAAAACCACTTTCCTTTCGGCTTTGTGCTCAAACCCACGCACCCGAAATGGAACCACTCTATCGGGCACTGGTGCGTTGTCAAGGTGGTGTTGGATGTTAATGATAATGAATATTCGGTGTGGGTGTTAATGATAATGAATATTCAGTGTTGGATGTTAATGATGATGAATATTCAGTGTTGGGTGTTAATGATAATGAATATTCAGTGTTGGGTGTTAATGATAATGAATATTCAGTGTTGGCTGTTAATGATAATGAATATTCAGTGTTGGCTGTTAATGATGATGAATATTCAGTGTTGGATGTTAATGATGATGAATATTCAGTGTTGGATGTTAATGATAATGAATATTCAGTGTTGGATGTTAATGATGATGAATATTCAGTGTTGGATGTTAATGATGATGAATATTCAGTGTTGGATGTTAATGATGATGAATATTCAGTGTTGGATGTTAATGATGATGAATATTCAGTGTTGGATGTTAATGATGATGAATATTCAGTGTTGGATGTTAATGATGATGAATATTCAGTGTTGGATGTTAATGATAATGAATATTCAGTGTTGGATGTTAATGATAATGAATATTCAGTGTTGGCTGTTAATTATAATGAATATTCAGTGTTGGCTGTTAATTATAATGAATATTCAGTGTTGGATGTTAATGATAATGAATATTCAGTGTTGGATGTTAATGATAATGAATATTCAGTGTTGGATGTTAATGATAATGAATATTCAGTGTTGGATGTTAATGATGATGAATATTCAGTGTTGGATGTTAATGATAATGAATATTCAGTGTTGGATGTTAATGATGATGAATATTCAGTGTTGGATGTTAATGATAATGAATATTCAGTGTTGGCTGTTAATGATGATGAATATTCAGTGTTGGATGTTAATGATGATGAATATTCAGTGTTGGATGTTAATGATGATGAATATTCAGTGTTGGATGTTAATGATGATGAATATTCAGTGTTGGATGTTAATGATAATGAATATTCAGTGTTGGATGTTAATGATAATGAATATTCAGTGTTGGATGTTAATGATAATGAATATTCAGTGTTGGATGTTAATGATAATGAATATTCAGTGTTGGCTGTTAATTATAATGAATATTCAGTGTTGGATGTTAATGATAATGAATATTCAGTGTTGGCTGTTAATTATAATGAATATTCAGTGTTGGATGTTAATGATAATGAATATTCAGTGTTGGATGTTAATGATGATGAATATTCAGTGTTGGATGTTAATGATGATAAATATTCAGTGTTGGATGTTAATGATGATGAATATTCAGTGTTGGCTGTTAATGATGATGAATATTCAGTGTTGGATGTTAATGATGATGAATATTCAGTGTTGGCTGTTAATGATGATGAATATTCAGTGTTGGCTGTTAATGATGATGAATATTCAGTGTTGGATGTTAATGATGATGAATATTCAGTGTTGGATGTTAATGATGATGAATATTCAGTGTTGGATGTTAATGATAATGAATATTCAGTGTTGGATGTTAATGATGATGAATATTCAGTGTTGGCTGTTAATGATAATGAATATTCAGTGTTGGATGTTAATGATAATGAATATTCAGTGTTGGATGTTAATGATAATGAATATTCAGTGTTGGGTGTTAATGATAATGAATATTCAGTGTTGGATGTTAATGATAATGAATATTCAGTGTTGGCTGTAAATTATAATGAATATTCAGTGTTGGATGTTAATGATAATGAATATTCAGTGTTGGATGTTAATGATGATGAATATTCAGTGTTGGATGTTAATGATAATGAATATTCAGTGTTGGATGTTAATGATAATGAATATTCAGTGTTGGGTGTTAATGATAATGAATATTCAGTGTTGGCTGTTAATGATGATGAATATTCAGTGTTGGATGTTAATGATGATGAATATTCAGTGTTGGATGTTAATGATGATGAATATTCAGTGTTGGCTGTTAATGATGATGAATATTCAGTGTTGGCTGTTAATGATGATGAATATTCAGTGTTGGATGTTAATGATAATGAATATTCAGTGTTGGATGTTAATGATGATGAATATTCAGTGTTGGATGTTAATGATGATGAATATTCAGTGTTGGATGTTAATGATAATGAATATTCAGTGTTGGGTGTTAATGATAATGAATATTCAGTGTTGGATGTTAATGATAATGAATATTCAGTGTTGGCTGTTAATTATAATGAATATTCAGTGTTGGATGTTAATGATAATGAATATTCAGTGTTGGATGTTAATGATGATGAATATTCAGTGTTGGATGTTAATGATAATGAATATTCAGTGTTGGATGTTAATGATAATGAATATTCAGTGTTGGATGTTAATGATAATGAATATTCAGTGTTGGATGTTAATGATGATGAATATTCAGTGTTGGATGTTAATGATGATGAATATTCAGTGTTGGGTGTTAATGATAATGAATATTCAGTGTTGGATGTTAATGATGATGAATATTCAGTGTTGGATGTTAATGATGATGAATATTCAGTGTTGGATGTTAATGATGATGAATATTCAGTGTTGGCTGTTAATGATGATGAATATTCAGTGTTGGCTGTTAATGATGATGAATATTCAGTGTTGGATGTTAATGATAATGAATATTCAGTGTTGGATGTTAATGATGATGAATATTCAGTGTTGGATGTTAATGATGATGAATATTCAGTGTTGGATGTTAATGATAATGAATATTCAGTGTTGGGTGTTAATGATAATGAATATTCAGTGTTGGATGTTAATGATAATGAATATTCAGTGTTGGCTGTTAATTATAATGAATATTCAGTGTTGGCTGTTAATTATAATGAATATTCAGTGTTGGATGTTAATGATAATGAATATTCAGTGTTGGATGTTAATGATAATGAATATTCAGTGTTGGATGTTAATGATAATGAATATTCAGTGTTGGATGTTAATGATGATGAATATTCAGTGTTGGATGTTAATGATAATGAATATTCAGTGTTGGATGTTAATGATGATGAATATTCAGTGTTGGATGTTAATGATAATGAATATTCAGTGTTGGCTGTTAATGATGATGAATATTCAGTGTTGGATGTTAATGATGATGAATATTCAGTGTTGGATGTTAATGATGATGAATATTCAGTGTTGGGTGTTAATGATGATGAATATTCAGTGTTGGATGTTAATGATAATGAATATTCAGTGTTGGATGTTAATGATAATGAATATTCAGTGTTGGATGTTAATGATAATGAATATTCAGTGTTGGATGTTAATGATAATGAATATTCAGTGTTGGCTGTTAATTATAATGAATATTCAGTGTTGGATGTTAATGATAATGAATATTCAGTGTTGGCTGTTAATTATAATGAATATTCAGTGTTGGATGTTAATGATAATGAATATTCAGTGTTGGATGTTAATGATGATGAATATTCAGTGTTGGATGTTAATGATGATGAATATTCAGTGTTGGATGTTAATGATGATGAATATTCAGTGTTGGCTGTTAATGATGATGAATATTCAGTGTTGGATGTTAATGATGATGAATATTCAGTGTTGGATGTTAATGATGATGAATATTCAGTGTTGGATGTTAATGATAATGAATATTCAGTGTTGGATGTTAATGATGATGAATATTCAGTGTTGGATGTTAATGATGATGAATATTCAGTGTTGGATGTTAATGATAATGAATATTCAGTGTTGGATGTTAATGATAATGAATATTCAGTGTTGGATGTTAATGATAATGAATATTCAGTGTTGGGTGTTAATGATAATGAATATTCAGTGTTGGATGTTAATGATAATGAATATTCAGTGTTGGCTGTTAATTATAATGAATATTCAGTGTTGGATGTTAATGATAATGAATATTCAGTGTTGGATGTTAATGATGATGAATATTCAGTGTTGGATGTTAATGATAATGAATATTCAGTGTTGGATGTTAATGATAATGAATATTCAGTGTTGGGTGTTAATGATAATGAATATTCAGTGTTGGCTGTTAATGATGATGAATATTCAGTGTTGGATGTTAATGATGATGAATATTCAGTGTTGGATGTTAATGATGATGAATATTCAGTGTTGGCTGTTAATGATGATGAATATTCAGTGTTGGCTGTTAATGATGATGAATATTCAGTGTTGGATGTTAATGATAATGAATATTCAGTGTTGGATGTTAATGATGATGAATATTCAGTGTTGGATGTTAATGATGATGAATATTCAGTGTTGGATGTTAATGATAATGAATATTCAGTGTTGGGTGTTAATGATAATGAATATTCAGTGTTGGATGTTAATGATAATGAATATTCAGTGTTGGATGTTAATGATAATGAATATTCAGTGTTGGGTGTTAATGATAATGAATATTCAGTGTTGGATGTTAATGATAATGAATATTCAGTGTTGGCTGTTAATTATAATGAATATTCAGTGTTGGATGTTAATGATAATGAATATTCAGTGTTGGATGTTAATGATGATGAATATTCAGTGTTGGATGTTAATGATAATGAATATTCAGTGTTGGATGTTAATGATAATGAATATTCAGTGTTGGATGTTAATGATAATGAATATTCAGTGTTGGATGTTAATGATGATGAATATTCAGTGTTGGATGTTAATGATGATGAATATTCAGTGTTGGGTGTTAATGATAATGAATATTCAGTGTTGGATGTTAATGATGATGAATATTCAGTGTTGGATGTTAATGATGATGAATATTCAGTGTTGGATGTTAATGATAATGAATATTCAGTGTTGGCTGTTAATGATAATGAATATTCAGTGTTGGATGTTAATGATAATGAATATTCAGTGTTGGATGTTAATGATAATGAATATTCAGTGTTGGATGTTAATGATAATGAATATTCAGTGTTGGATGTTAATGATGATGAATATTCAGTGTTGGATGTTAATGATAATGAATATTCAGTGTTGGGTGTTAATGATAATGAATATTCAGTGTTGGGTGTTAATGATGATGAATATTCAGTGTTGGATGTTAATGATGATGAATATTCAGTGTTGGATGTTAATGATGATGAATATTCAGTGTTGGCTGTTAATGATAATGAATATTCAGTGTTGGATGTTAATGATGATGAATATTCAGTGTTGGATGTAAATGATAATGAATATTCAGTGTTGGATGTTAATGATGATGAATATTCAGTGTTGGATGTTAATGATGATGAATATTCAGTGTTGGATGTTAATGATGATGAATATTCAGTGTTGGATGTTAATGATGATGAATATTCAGTGTTGGATGTTAATGATAATGAATATTCAGTGTTGGATGTTAATGATAATGAATATTCAGTGTTGGATGTTAATGATGATGAATATTCAGTGTTGGATGTTAATGATAATGAATATTCAGTGTTGGATGTTAATGATAATGAATATTCAGTGTTGGATGTTAATGATGATGAATATTCAGTGTTGGATGTTAATGATAATGAATATTCAGTGTTGGATGTTAATGATGATGAATATTCAGTGTTGGATGTTAATGATAATGAATATTCAGTGTTGGATGTTAATGATAATGAATATTCAGTGTTGGATGTTAATGATGATGAATATTCAGTGTTGGATGTTAATGATAATGAATATTCAGTGTTGGATGTTACTGATGATGAATATTCAGTGTTGGATGTTAATGATAATGAATATTCAGTGTTGGATGTTAATGATGATGAATATTCAGTGTTGGATGTTAATGATAATGAATATTCAGTGTTGGCTGTTAATTATAATGAATATTCAGTGTTGGATGTTAATGATGATGAATATTCAGTGTTGGATGTTAATGATGATGAATATTCATGATTGATAATGGGTATAAATATTTTTTAAACGTGGTTATGTACAACTTTGATATTTCCCATCATTGTCTCTAGACTATGGCATCGATATGAGGTACTGCACAAGGCACACATAACTCACGTCGGGGTTGTCGCATCCGATCATCTCGCCGTAGGAGACCTGGTGGCAGGTGCAGTAGGTGGGCTCGTTCGGGTCGACTGGCATCTCAAGGACGTCACTGGCCGGGTCGGAGGGCGAGAGGAGAATGGGGTGGTGGTGGTGCATGGAAGGAGTGTTTATGGAGATGGAGGAGGAGGGAGACACTCCTGCATCTGCATCCACTGCTCCTCCATTCCTGTGGTGTGGTGGTGATGATAAATCGTCATGATGAAGCACTTTGGCATGAATGATACTGCAAACGCCAAGAAGCTCTTACTTCTTCCTCTTCTTCTTGTCCATCTCGTATCCATCCCTCATCCTCCTCCTCCTTCTCATCCTCTCCTTCAGACCAACGCAGCCACCTAGGAACAGTCAAAATGTAATGCATTTCAGAGTGATTATTTTGTTTTTGTTATTAAAGGACAACGCTTTACCTGATTTGCTGTTGTTTTTGGCATTGTTATTGGAACCATTGTTGTTCTTAGGGGTAGTTGCAGAGTTTCCATGGTTGTTGTTCCCGCACGACATGGGTCTTTCCTTCATCTCTGCTTCAAACCTTAGAGAAGTGTGACTGTTTAGCTTGCAAATACTTGAATACTGCATTGATGCTCAGTGAGTATTTTATGATTCCTTGCCTTGCGAGGTCCGCGTCAAGTCTTCTTATGTGTCTGTCAACCTGAAATTTATTTTTCAAAAACTTAATAGGATGAAAAGTAACAAAAAACAATATTTGTGAACAATTATGATCCTTTCAGGCAACTTTCAACCATCTTACTAGCTCATATGTCTGCATTGCCAGCTGCACTTTCTGATCTGCAAACTTCTTGTTGCGGTCAAAGAGGCTTTGAATTCCCATCAAGCATTTCTTTCTACCATCTCCTTCCATGTCTTTTACCTTAAAATATGAGAAAGTTTGATGCTTTTGGTTATTAAATATTATTTATTCAAATGTTACTGAATTATAGTTTCTAATAAATGCCTTATTTAAATATTCTTCAACTGAAGAGTCAATTTGGCAAGAAAGTTGCTGAGAACGGGTGTCCAGATTACGCATCTGTGAGAAGTTTCTTTGCAACTCCTTTGGCAGTCCTTCCAAACCTGTCATCAAAATTTCTCAAACTTGATTTTTAGGAATATCACTAAGTATTTTTATAAATCTTTTGAAATTTTAAATATTCAGAGAAATATTTGAAAATTAATATGAAAAACAAAAGTAGATTACTGTCTAAATAGTGTTCAAGGTACATTGCCGATGTCATTCTGTAGAATAAAATTTGAGATTGATTTGAAAATATTTATTTTAATTTGATTTATTTAAGTTTTAAATTTTAAGAGCTAATAAGTTGTTAGTCTCGATGTATTTTGACGAAGAATAATTAAAAAAATTTATAGTTAGTAAGTAAGATTTTCGAGGCATTTAAATCTAAATTTAAATTACTAAAAATATTTTTAATTTAGAAATGATAAATATAAACTTTAAAATATTTTGAATTATTAATTTTCAAAAATTAATAAACAAACAATTAATTAAGTAATTTAACGAAATTAAGATATGAAGTGGTTCATGAAAAAGTGTTATAATGATAATGCTTTGATCTTTCAAAATAAAAGCACACACATGAGACACTCAAGTCCAGTCTTCCTTTGAAATATTTTAATTATCAAAGTGCGTGAACGGATAGTTTTGATATAGAATGCTTTATATTCTTCTTATAATACAAATTAAAGTATTTTTCTATATATATTTTTATTACATTTATTAAAAATAATCAGATATTAAAAATTACAATTTTTCATTGATATTTTTCTTACTCTTTAAAGGAAACTCGATATACCAGCCTAATGATCAAATTAGCATTGATGTAGATGTATTGCTCTTGAGTTTTTTAATTCGGAAAATTCAAAGAAACCATTTTTAGGCATATAAAACGAAAATAAATTACAATGCCAGGTTAATCAGAGGGTTGAAAAAAAACTAATGAATAAAATACAAATAAAACAATGGTAATGAAGACTGGCATGAGTTAATGGCGTATGAATGAGCAGTCAAAGATGGCCCTTACAAATAGCCACTGCGTGAGTTGCAAACAGAAGTTACGCCTGACAGCTACTTGAAGGCACAGCAACAGCATTCTCGTAACAGCGTGTGTCTGCAACTAATTGCCCAAGTCCACCTCTGGTCCTGCTAACCACTGTATCACGTGCAGACGTGTCATGAAATACTAGCTGCAAACCAGGGGCGGTAATCTGCTGCAAATCTTGGGGGAGTCCTACCCAGCATGGACGATCCTGGATGTCCTGGGGTCCGGAGCCTCATCCCCACACTTAAAAAAACCTTTTTCAACTTCAATTTTGATACGAATATTTAAGTAAGAAGTGAATAGTTTTGTTTTAGACAGCTATAACTATAACTACACATAATCACAATGTATTACTATGTAAACATTCTGTGTTTATTCCATGGTTGACGATTCTATTCGCATCAAGACAAGAGTTTAAAATTTTCTGTGTCAAAAAGTGGGGGGGGGGTCCACAATAAGGCAGACCATCACTACCAAAAAGTAGGGATCCCAGGACCCCCCCAGGACCGCTGCCCATGCTGCAAACAGTCAGTTTACCCACGGTAAAACAAGTTATTTTGAAGATACTGCAAATACACAGAATTATTATTTCAGCTTAGTTTATTGAAAGCAGTAAGAAATATATAAGAAATTAAAAGAAGAA
Source organism: Piscicola geometra (assembly GCA_943735955.1). Taxonomy (NCBI): domain Eukaryota; kingdom Metazoa; phylum Annelida; class Clitellata; order Hirudinida; family Piscicolidae; genus Piscicola; species Piscicola geometra. The sequence continues at coordinate 1,962,019 of OX030956.1, forward strand.
AATGAAATCAAATAAGATAAATAAGGTCTTGAAAGTTATAGAAGAAAAGACATTTAAGGCGTTAATATAAACCCTTCAAGAAGCATTCTCGCCTCTAATGTCCTTTCACGCCTGCTCTCGCTGCATCACCCGAGGGAGCCCTTCTTCGAACATTTCCAACACTTAAGAAGCTCTCGTAATTCAACGAATTAAAAATTAATGACGAAATTATAAAATAAAAAAAGTATAAAAAGTTCATAGAACCTTCAGACTTTAAAAGCTCATCGCTGGAATTTCTGTGTTTTGGTGCCATGGAAACCTTTCAGAAGTTCATCACAAGTGCACGTTCTGCAGACGCTTGACATGAATTATTCGTGAGTTTTCTTACGTTTGCACGGGTTTTTAAAACTTCTCAGATAAGAATTCGATGTGTTGTGCCTGTTTGGACAGCTTTAACGATCAGAGTTAAGGCCCAGGCATGCCAAAACACATAAACAATCATCGCCTGAATCGAAAAATTCACATAAACAAATATCAAACCGAAATAAATCATTTCAAAAGAAAATTATAAATTATAAATTGTCGTATAAAAACATGAGTCTAAAAAGTGAGCATGTGCTTTAGAATGGCGTGACGACGTCACAACAAGGGACAGGTTAATTCAATGTCAGGCCTTCCGATCGATTCGACACACACCAATCACACTCCTCAAACATGCTTTTCTACATGCGTGGAAATAATGCATAATTTAATAGGAGGAATCACACAAACACGCAAACACATACACATACACACTTAATCACACATACACATTAAAACACCGACACAAACATACACACACACACACACACACACACACACACACACACACACACACACACACACACACACACACACACACACACACACACACACACACACACACACACACACACACACACACACACACACACACACACACACACACACACACACACACACACACACACACACAAACCACACGCACACACACACACAAAACCACACGCACACAACACATGTGCACAAAATACAATATCTCAAACTAACTATGTCATGAATTACACCATTGCAAATCTATGACCGATACTCACATCTACCCGTGAATACATATGTTTTGCCTATCATACCACATCCATACTCACTTGCATTCACACATACATTCATGCATCCACGCATATAAGATATGCCGACGGGAGTATATAAAGAGAACAAACATTTTTTCGGAGTTCTTTGGCTGGTTGTTATATACCATCCCCTGTTGTTTATAGATTGCCCTGTTTGAAGTTAAAGTTGCATCGTTAACAAACCGCCTGGGAAGGCTTTACTTGTTGGTTATCACACTTACGCAAGCTCTTATGCAAGGTTTTCAGTGTGGACTTGAGGTTTAAGCCGGTTGCGCCACATTGGAGGCTTTGGTAGGCAGCTTTTAATGGACCTGCGTGGGTAAGTCAATATTTATTGAACAAACATCGGTTTTGAAATGAACACCAGGCGAGTTCAGAAGCTCATTAAAGTTTGCAACTCAAGTCTTTGGAGGATTGGAGAATTAAAGAGCATAAAGCATTGAGGTGTAATAAATATTAAAATTTCATTTGTTGGAGCCGTCAAATTACTGGAAGTTGGTGCTTCGTGGAGCTGCAGGGAGGACTAAGGCACCTAATCCTGGAGCTTAAAGAAGAGAAGGCTTCTTGTGAGTGGCATGGATGCTCATGAATAAAAGTGGAGGCATATAAATAGAAAATACATTAAGGTACAGAGGTGAATATAGCGAGGTTTATACGTAAGACTGGGTTCTTAGTCAAGTGCTGAAGTCCGTCTCAACAAGTTCACCACTGTTCTTCTTTAATTATAATCAAAGTTTAATGTTTAATTGTTCAGCAACTGTTCATGATACAGTAAGTCAATTATGAGAAACATTGAATAAAACCCGAATCTAACTCGAAAGATACAACACTGAAACAACTCAGACAATAATTCTTCGAGAAAACCTTGAGAAGAAGACATTTGAAAGGGGTTTGTAATGCAGGGAAACAGTGAAACAATTCAGATAATGGAATGAAACAACCTGAAAATAATTTTAAAATAAAAAAGTTTCAAAGCAGAATTCTTTTGAAATTACTTAAATTTTGCTTATAATGGATACAATGACAATAAACAGACAACTTCGTTATAACGCTGCTACTAAAAAGTGTTTGTTGCTGTTTTTGATGTTGCTGTCTGAAGGGATCATCAGCGAAAAAAGTTGGTTTTATAAAAGAACTTATTTAAAACATTTCAACAATGTATCGATAACAGCGTGGTGAGAGTGCTATCGATTGCGTGGATGCCAGTGGTCAGTCGATCAGTTCATAAAATACAATGCAAGACGGGAGCTTTGGCAGGCCCGCAAGCAAAAGCTTTCTTTACGATGATTGACTCGCATGTTTTCTCTGTAATACTGTCCCTTCTCCTTCTTGGAATCTATAATTTAATAAGACTTTCTTTCTGCTTTTTATTCCTTTCTTTATCCTTTCATCAGCCTTTTAACGTCTATCTGAACTCACTTCATGCAAAACATCTTAATCCTATAACATAACTGAGAGAGCATCCTGTTGATGGTTCTGTTCGTCTGGTCTCGAGACGGAATGTAAAAAGAAACAGAATTAATAGGCCGCAATGATTAAGAATAATACTTTTAAAACAAGCCTTCAGTCTTCATTAGTTTGTATTTCAACTTGAAAAATCAGAAAATAATTTTTCAGGAGTTGATGTAGCCTTTTGACAGGTCAGAAAAAAAACTTTCGTTCAACGCGAGATTCATAATCAGGTTGAATCCATTTAAGTTTTGGATTTTGTAATTTCTTTGATTAAAACTAAAAAATTCAATCTTATATGTAAAATATGTAAGTTAATAATAAATAAATAAGTTGATTTGTAGCATAAAGCGTGAGTAGGAAAGGTAGGTCCTGAAACGAGTGTATTATCCTCCATCAATGATCTTAACAAGAAGCAAAGCCACCATCATCCTCAAATTAATTAAATGAATTAAACTACAGATTCTCAAAATGCCAATTAAATCATTTCATTGTACTAGAACAAATATTTATAAAATAAAAAATATTTTGAAAATTTACTTTATGTTCGAATCGATAAAGACTTATAAATTCCCTAAGACACGCAAGTGGCTATTTATAAGCTAATGACTGCAGTCAGCCCATGTTATGCTACACTGCAGCACCAAACCTCTATCAAATCCTCCAAGCATCTACAATAAAAACATCATTAACAAACTTGAGAAGCTATCTCAACTGACATTCACTTTGGTATTTTTGAGTATCGATCTTCTTTACATTGTACTATACTGTACTGCATTAAGTTGTAATGTACTACATTGTACTGTATCAAGTTGTACTGTATCAAGTTGTACTGTATTACATTGTACTGTATCAAGTTGTACTGTACTACATTTTACTACATTAGGTTGCACTGTAGCAGATTGAGTTGCAGCGTAGCACTGCCATCACTCATCCATGGACGACCATCAATTATTGAATGATTGTCTTAATTTTTGATCTTTTGATGCATCACTGAGCAGCGAACGTTTAACTCGATTATTTAAAACTCCAAAGTCGACTGAAATCATTTGATATTTTCAATGCATTAGACGGCTTCCATCGTTCTGGTCACATAAAGCATACTAAAGAGAGTATCGAACCTTTGCGAAGATGTCTCGGGAGTCATCGTTTGAAGTCGCAGTGGATAGATCAAGGTGTGCAAAGACTGATTAAACACGAGTAGCAGGCTGACTTCGTCAAGGAAAGCTGCAATCTTCATGAACGACGCAGAACAGAAACGAACAAATAAATTAATCTGGCATTCACAATTCTTCCATCCGTCATGATTCCGCTTGTAGAGGAGTATCGAAAGGCCTGCACAATTAGAGTCCCTATATTTCATATTTTTAATATTTTCCTATATTTCATATTTGTAATATTTTCCCATTGCTGACTAATTAATGTTGTAATCTAAGTTTTCTTTGTTCGCGACCATCGTAATCTATTTGGCACTGCACGCTCTCGTAAGCGCAATACATTAGCTCCAGCATTGGCTCAGACTACTTGTGTTTTTAAATGAAGAAGGAAACCGAATTGATAAAAGTAAAAAAATTAATTTATTATGTATTTTAATTTTTAAAATTAAAAAGCTAGAACTAAATCATTAGTCTTTTTGGTGACTGCCAACAACAATATAAGAAATAAAAAAACCGCCTTATCAGCAATATAATTCCCAATTCAAGACGGAGAAAATAAGTAATGATTTTTTGATGTCGTAGAATAGTGCAGGTGTGTTTTATGCTGAATGGATTTGAGATGGGAGTTTGAGGGGTGTTGTTGGAGAAGGAAGTGATGAATGGGCGCAGTTGCAAGGGCAAGCAGGCAGATGGGAAGAGGTTAGCAAAGGGGTGGAAAGAGGTGATCTTCAGAAGTGACTTGATTTTGATGTTGGAGTGGTATTGATGATGGTGAGAATGGTGGTGATAAAAGTGTTGTTGGTGAAGATTGCGGTGGTGATGATGGTAGTGCTAGTGTGGAAAAGAGTTCTGCAAGACATACGACGCAGGGCCGTAATTACAGGGCTATAGGGCTTCAAAGACTTGCGCGTGTCTGCAGAGCATCAGCCTGCCACTGAAGCTTCTTCAGTTGACCAGCTGCACACTTTAGGACTGATCTATGCTCCCCTCATCAAATAGGCATCTTTACACGTTCCTCGATAAACTTCCCAATTCACCTCAGCAGTCTCCACATCTACGTAGGATTTGACAAGAAAATTTAGACTTACGCTAGAGATTCACTATTCCCCCTGAAGCATGTTTTGATGCAGTTTGCATTGGCTAAGGCCATTTTTTAACTTTTTTCTTCCATTTTTTATTACTTCAGTATCTTATTCTTTAATGCCACATCTGCCGATCCCATCTAGATAAGACTCGCTAGCAGATTAATATCTTCATTTTAAAACAATTATTTCTAATTATTTATACATTAAACTAGTAATTTATAACTTGAAATTGTACGAAATTCTGTGAAAAAAAACATTAAATAAAATTTCCAAAAAATATTTTTAAAATTTTTAGATGCATTTACAAAAAAACAATGGTCAATATATCAATAAAATAATTCACGTGAAGAAACTTGAATGTGTACGAAAAAATTCTAAAAGTCTTAGGCATTTAACCATACAAACAAACATATTTATAAGTTTTTATAGGTACAGAGGAGATTAGTGATGACACCTGGGTCTAAAGAGACCATCATTTACTAGCAGCTCTTCCCTGAATTCACTTTACTATTCGATATTGCTAAAACTCTAGAACTTCTAGTTAGAATCGATTTATTTCAAGTTCATCAAATTGAGTCGTTTCAAAAAAATGAAGATTTCAAATTTGTTACTTTTCTTGGAAAAGCTTCAGAATTTGAAGTTTCATTTTAAAATGCTCGACTAATTCCTTTAAATATTTTTCTGTAAAAGATACATTTGATACCCAATTCTAAATCAGAGGCTTGCTTTGACATATTGCAAATAGATTTGATTGGAGAAAGCAGAGCAAATACAGGAGATTTACAGGCAATATAAAGAAGGATCCTTTCCTCTTCGTCTTTTAGGGACAAATTGCATTTTTTAAACACTTAAAATTAAGCCAAAAATTAAACGGCTTTGTACTTGATTGTTTCAGAATTTTTGAAATTTTCTCTAGCTATCTTTTTTCCTCAAAGGCATAAAACAAATATTTTTGAAAGTTTCAGATAATTAATTGATTTTGAGAATAAATTCACAAGGGTGCATCCCACTGCCGGCACAAGTCTCGGCAGACAAGTCATAAATCACACAACACGATAATTTTGAATCCAGCAAATTGAAACAAAAGTATCGGATTGTTTGAAGGCAAACCGGCTTCAATAACACGCACCAGGGCGCCCTTACTCAATAACACTCATTAGACACTGTCTCGTCTACTGGTACACAACTAATAATACCGCTATCCATCACAGCATCTTTAACTTCTTTATAATTTAATGAAAACCTTTATGAACTTTTTTATAATTTAATGAAAACCTTCATGAAAGATCAAAGAAGCTTCTGGGTGGTAAAGAACAGCTATGATACCGTAGAGTCAAAGGGCAGCTTTCGTTTACTCGAAGCTTTTCATTACTTCACTTTTTTCCGGATCTCCCATAAATCTCCCAGCAACAACCTTTCTCCGGGAGGCCGCCATCAGCGAGCAGCAGGCCCTAATCATATCTTAATTACAGACGAACCTCCTTTGATGCCTCTTCCAGTTCCTCTGGTCCCTCCCTTTCATCCATCTTTTCCTTACCTACCTCCCATTAATTTTCAGTCTAGAATTTTTCATCTCGACTGTTTCAACCATCTGCACATGTGATCTGTGCTGCTTATGACTCTCAGCCTTTCGACACTGCTATCACGCATGCAGGAATGCTGCTGAACACATCTTCACACTTACATTTTTCTAAACATACAATTACTTATAAAAATGCCAAAAAACACACATACACACAAACACATTCATAAACATTTACACAAACACACACATAAACACTATCTTACACAAACACACACAAACAACACAAGCAACCACTAAACACAAGTTTACTTTATCTACAATAAATTAGATTAGACGATAACATGTGAACTAGACTTCGAGGTCATAACTTTAAGTTGAACAAACGCTTTGAAATTGACTGCACTTATTCTATTAGGACTTCGCACGGATGCTTTATGGCAAACAAGCCTTCTTCATCCTTAAACGGCGAGTAAATATCTTCAAAGTTACCAATCAACATGCAAAATTCGGTGTAGCCAAGCCTCTGACCATTTTCTCATTGAGCCAAAACTGCAAATCGCAAAAACATGCAGAGATTTTGCCAAAGATTTAAATAGTGCATGCATGAAACATAGACGGAAGAAGATTTGAAAAGATTTAGAGATTTTCAGAAGGCGAATTGAATGTTGCAAGCAATAGAAATGAACCCTCGAGAGGGATGGGGAGGTTGTTTATGGAAAGATGCAAGAAGTCACTGCCAACTGAAATCGCATTAATTGATGCATCGATCGGAAAGGAGAGATAAATACAAGCTAAATTATGATATAATGGATGAAGCAGTGAGGGAATGAATGAATAGGTGTATAGAAAAACGACTTTAAACAATGCTTTTCCACTGAATGCTTCTGAATGCTTGAGTTGGAGAAAGAATCCTGCTTGTTCCCAGCATAAACTTCAGCAGCAGTGCACAAAAATGCATACAACAATTATGTCCAAGTTTCATCCATAAAAAGTTTTTTCTCAGAAAAATCTTTTATAATTTATACTTTTCAACTATATCGGCTGTATAAAAGGGTCGAAGCTTTGAAAAACAAGGCATTCGGACCAAAGTCGATTTTTTCAAACAGAAGAACTCTTGCTAACCCCAAGTCGTTAACACATAAACAAACATAAATACAAGCTATTCCAACACATGTGCACACAAACACACGCCTAATTACACTGAATTATTAAGCCACAGAACACATTTGGCAAACACTTTACCGGTACATACAAACACACCTTCAAAGCACCATCGATCCACACCACACTAACTGCCAGCACTTAACACGCACACATATTTAATTTCGCACATCAGTGAAAGAAATCACGTTCGCTTGCGAAAAGACACTGCAAACAATACAGACGTAATCGCACACATTTCTGGAAACACACAAACAAACACACAACATGAGAACAAAATTTAAAAGAAAGAGCTTCTTTCTCCGAGCACACCTCAGCAAGTATTTGAATAACTCCATGTGTTTTCAGCCTGAGTCACGCGAGTACATCTGTTTTTTGAATGAAGTAATCATACGATCACAAGAATTTCCCCACTCACAAGCAATCTTATAACAAATAAAAAGAACACACTCACGAACAAACTTACAAATGCACTTAGAAAGACAAAAAAACTACATTAAAATTTGGAGACGCCTTTTGAATCAATCAAGCAAATTCTGCTCGCTCCCACAGACAAACACACGGCACACAAGCCACTGCACCCAAAGTAGCTAGCAAACACACTTCTCAAGTCATACAAAAATGCAAGCAGGTTTCAGATGCAAGCTTTGAGGACATGTATTTCAAATCTCAACTTCACCTCCTTTCAAACCACTCCCACTTCATTATTCTACTTCATCCCCTTTCTTCTTCACCCTCACACCATATTGACTGTCTCAAAAGTGTTATGCTTATCTAGATTTATTCCGTCTCATTTATCCTCTACACTTCACTATTTATAAAAATAATTTACAACTATTTTTCAAGCCGCATTGTGCTCTCATAAATACAAAAAAAAAGTCCTCAATTTTTTGTGTTCAGCGTGTTTTCGAGCTCATTTGATAACCCGTCCACCCTGCCATCTCTGATTACGGTAGCGCCTGTTGAAGTGGTTTTACGATACTTTGATCACCAGCATCAAAGCCCCCTCCATTGAACCCAGCCACGTTACTTCGAAGTTCTTCTCCTCGAAACCATCTCCCGAATTTTTATTTGATTAGAAAAACGTTTTTAAAATTGTATCTCTTTTTTGCGATATAGTTTCTACGCCAGTTCTAGGAATTTAAAGGACGCCATTTGCTTATCTACGTCTTCAACACTATCTTCAAAGTCATTTGTATGCTTAATGCACGTAATTTATTTTATTTTTTTGCTCCATTTACATATCAGTTCAACCATCAATCCATGGATCCATTTATTGATTCATCCAACTATCAATTCTCATCATTTCACCCGTCCATCCATCCATCCATCCATCCATCCATCCATCCATCCATCCATCCATCCATCCATCCATCCATCCACCCATCCATCCATCCATCCATCCATCCATCCATCCATCCTTCCACCTCTACTTGCTGTGTTTAGCAATGGGAAGATGTAGTGCTTGTTGAGAATAAAGTACAAACAACTCAACCAGCTGCATCTCTAATTATGCTTTCGCACCTCTTGTTTGGGAGGTTGCTTGCATTAATCAGAATTCTCTGGCCAAAGAAGCCGTTATCACTACCACCTCTGCCACCATTCATCTTGCTCTTGAGCCATCTTTATTGCTTTTATGCCACTGCACATTAATACAGCCATGTTGCAACACCACTAAACCACTACACTAGTATAAAACCACAACCCTTTCAACAAGCCACTACAACCACCACTACCACCAACACAGCTCTAACTACCACCACCACAACCACTACACAAAATCAAAGCACAACCACCACTCAAACCCCCACCACAGTATACGTGTACGACTCGACGAAGCTTGAGGCGCTCAACTGGAAGATCAAAAAGGCGGAAGACTTTCGAGTCCAGGTGGGCGCCACTTTACTTGAACTACTTTTCTTCATTTGCCCTGATTTCCTTGTCACTCTTGAGTTAGTTGTATCCTGCAAACTGCATCAAAAGTCCATAAAAGCATGCTCCTTTTCTCAGTGCACAAATGTGCTCATTAAACGGAAGATTTCCCTTCATGCAAGGTCAAAAGGTCGTCGTTTTTGGGTCAATGGCTGAACTATAACAAATTATTAGGTTATAAATAATTGGGTTATTATGTCGTATTTGTAGGTCAGGTGAAAGTGCTCGTTCAAGATTGGTAATTTGACTCCGAACGAGGTCATTGTGGCGAACGGGACGATTTAATTTCTCGGAATGAGTACTAGAGTGCAGTGAAGAACTCTGAGAGCTTAGTTACTTGGTCGTTAACGGACAAAGAAACAAACACAGCGTCTGATCAATGTTTTAAATATCACATTAAGAAATAACTGAGTAACAATAAGACAAAGAAGTTAACTTTTTTCAGGATATACTAAAAAAGAACTTGTGACGTATAGTGAGTTTCGAGGATGCCTTGTTGCAACATCGTGACTGTGCAACCACAAGGGATCCAAGGAACTTTTACTGTTTTCTCGAGCTTGTAGAACATTTCAAATGGGGTTTTTAACATCCTTTATAGCACATGTTCAGTGGTGAAACAAGAGTCATTTGTTACAATCTCATAACATTTTTGCCGATGCAAATGCATAAAAGTAGCAAATTTAGAAATAAAAATGGTTAATTAGAGAGCAGATGTTTGATGAATATTTAGTTTTCATAATTCTTTCAGGGAGCAAGTTATCGTGTGAAAAGCCACATGGTATAACTTGTTGGAGGAAATGTATTAAGAATGCATGGAACACGTAAGGTAAGTTAACAATAATAAGATCGATTACTTGAGAATAAAAGCAAGAGGAAAACACTTAGAATCTTTTTCAAAATAGGTAAAACAAAACACAACAAAGCGATCGCAAACAGCCTGAACAAAGAATCCGCCTAGATATTGCGTGTTAGTGAAAACAGCTTGAAAGCACTCGAGCTGGGTCGTTGAGGCTCTCGTAAGCAATCGATAAGTGAGCTAATTAATCTTAATTGGGTGGGCTATGATGAACTACCAAAGAAACTAACTCTTTAATTCTTCTAATTTGCCAGAATCTCGGGCACAGTCCCATGATTTCCAGCCTAATTGAATCTCTTATTCTGGTTCATTGCATAAACAGCAGCATATTTGGTCACTAATTAGTTTTCTCTGACGCATATTATACAATCAGTGCAGCTTACATTACAAACATGTTTCGTAATCTTTCCTAACATTTGAAAGTTAGAAAAGATTAAGGTAAAAACATCAAATTTATTTTTATTATATAACTTTGTTTAATATAAAAAAGATTTAAATTATTATTCTGCTTTCGAGGTTTTGTGTGTTTACCAACTCTGCTGAGAATAAATGTCGAGAAACAATGTTTGAGAGCGTGTTAGTACTTCTTTTTTGAAATTTTCTATTAAACTTTTGTGCTTATTATACATTATTTTTCGAATTTTATGATATTATGTTATAATATAATAAATATAAATTGTTTAACTATTATTTTCTTATATAATTAATCTTATTCTATATTTTAATAAAATATAGTTTAATCCCAAGTTCCTTATATATAGCTTTCTTTTTTTCTTATTATCGTTTGTTTATCAACATACTTTAAACGGTACGTATCTACAAATTTAATCACATCATTGTAATCATCATCTTCCATCATCATCATCTTCCATCATCATCATCTTCCATCATCATCATCTTCCATCATCATCATCTTCCATCATCATCATCTTCCATCATCATCATCTTCCATCATTATCATCTTCCATCATCATCATCATCATCTTCCATCATCATCATCTTCCATCATCATCATCTTCCATCATCATCATCTTCCATCATCATCATCTTCCATCATCATCATCTTTCATCATCATCATCATCTTCCATCGTCATCATCATCTTCCATCGTCATCATCATCTTCCATCATCATCATCTTCCATCATCATCATCATCTTCCATCGTCATCATCATCTTCCATCATCATCATCATCCATCATCATCATCTTCCATCATCATCATCTTCCATCATCATCATCTTCATCATCTTTCTCCTTAATTCTCACTATTTTTCATCATCACCATCATCCTCACTTTTTTTCATTCCCACCATCTTCCTTTATTCTCATCTTCAACCATCCATCTTTCTTCATCATCATGACCTCAATATTGTCCATGGCTGGACTTAATTATTCTTTTATTGGATCGATCAAACTGATTTCGCTACTCTCGCTAATCCCGCTCTAATGTCCCTCTGCAAGCCTCTTGATGACCAGCTGAAGCCATTGCTTCATCCCTTCGAATTGCAAACCAAATTGCTCAGCGTGGACTGCCCTACAGCCTCTGTGCCTATGGTGAATATTCAATCATTCAACTACTGATGAATTAGGAGTGAATTTCTGGCAAAGATATGAGTGGAAGTCATTAAAACGGTTGATCTGTTGAATATCATCATCATCATCATCATCATTATCATCATCAAGCGGGGGCAGATAAGGAGCCAGGAAGCCTCTTTTTCCGCGGCACGACAAACATTTTTGTTCACAGCCCACGATTTAAGCTGGATGGTTTCAATCGTTGGCTGTCCTGGGTCGACGTATGCCGAGATTTGTTGTCTGTATGACATTTTTGGTCTGCCAGGACGCTTTCGTGCTTTCATCTCGGACTCGTAGAACAAATAGCGGTTCACAAGTTCATCCCGTGCAGATGTGACATCCGTCCACTGCTCCTGGATTGGCCGTTGACACATCAAGGTGTTCATGCGCCCTTTACAGCTTTCTTTTTTGTGCTGCAGGGTGAGAAAAGAGGAGAAGGAATGAGGATGTAGAAACTAAAAATAAAAGTGGAAGGAAATACAACAAGGAAGATGACGAGGGCCATAATGTGTCTAGAGAGGCGCCATGCTTCTTTCCTGACTCCCTTCAACAGCCCTTCACTTGCATCTCTACGCTTCCTTGCTTTCCAAAACAACAAAACTGTTTTGGGTTTTCGAGGAGCTATTGAATAGACAACACTGTTTTGTTTTCTATTTTCAAGGAGTTATTGAACAAACAACACTGTATTGTTCCGAATCTATTCATTCGGATTTATTTTTCGATCTATTTTCATATTATTCTGATATTCTTTCGTTATTTTCTCGGTCCTAAAGAACATTTATGGCTTATTAATCGTATCGCCAGTGCAATCGTCGTTCTGGCTACGAGCAAGAAGAGCTATATTGGCAACGACCAAGAGACTGTGTTCTTTATTAAAACCCCCATATGCAAATATTTTTGCGCTAAAACAAGAAGTTGAGAAGGGGAATATTTAGCATTTTTACGGCCTTTTCAGGGCAATTAGCATGCAGGCAAACCTGATTAGGCATCGTTTTGCTTGCTTAGCCCCGTTTGAAGGCTTTTGAAAATAACGGGAAAATAAAAATATGGAAGAAAAAAATTAAAATAAATAATACTTTTTGTTTATGAGTACAATCATAATTATAAAGATATCTTTGGATGGCATGGTTAACAAGGGTTGAACCTTCGACCGAAAGATTAAGTCGTGAATCAATGAAGATTTTTGTTCAAATACATTTTCAATTCTTTGCAAACAAAATTGCGTCTGAAATAAAATATTTGAAACTAGAGAAGATTGAGAGTGTTAATGAAAAAACCATAAGGTATATCAGCACAGAAGAAAGAAAGAATGAGTGATAAAAAAATACCTAAAAATCTAATTTATAAATATTGTTTAATAATGTAGAAGGTATTTATATCATTAAGGATAGGTGCTTCTTTGCTGTTTGCTCATCAAACTATCTAACTTATCCAGAACAGCCAGACGATTTTAACTGCCTTAATGACATCGAACGGAGAAAGATTGAAAAAAACAGTTGTGATGATTTCGATCTTGAAATTATTCAATAATCCAATCAGAGTAACGATGGGTTGAAGGTGGTGATATGCAGGGGATGGAATCATTGTGAAGGGGATCCACAACACTTAATGAATATTCAAATGTCTTGGATTCAGTTAATGACAGGTTTTCACTATATTTGCTAAGGATATTTAATTTAAAAACCAAAATTGACCAAAATTGAAAGGTATAAAAGAAGGAATAGTGTTATACAGATAGACTGTAAGATGTGAAAAATTGTTCGAAGCAAGCAAGCTAGTGTGAGAAATCACCATAACAAATCGCTAGTTCTTCTGGGAAGGTCAAGTTAGATTATTTTTCGAGAAGGATAAACTGTCTTATCTGGTGATTTTTCGGTGAATAAAATACCGATCTATTGTATTTGATAGTAAGGTTCTGGTGGTAGTGATAGTAGCAGGTGCACTAGTGGTTTAAGTGCGTGTTCTACTTCTTCAAAATTAATTTCACGTATGAGCAGATGTTAATTATAGAAGTTGCCAGAAAATTAAAAATGTTGTTAACCTGGGTAGCAGCGATACTACGGTATTGGCTGCAGTGTTAGTGTGGATGTAGTTGTGGTAGAAATGAATCATTGACAACGATGCTAGTAACGGTGGCTCTAAGACCGCTTTGCAGGCAATTAATCTGGCTGACGCACGAAATGTAGCTGGACTGTAATCTCTTAATCATTGCCGCTGCTTCATTAACTGCATGCCGCTTCGATGCTTCTTCCACCGCTAAGTGGATCGTTAAGGCTCCGAATTGATTTTTAAACGGTCTTCTTTTCAAAATAAAAATAATAAAATTAAATCTCAAAGTTGAAGTCATTCCTGTTCCAGCCCGTTTCAGATTATCAAGACTAAGTCAGCACTTGCATAAAAATCTAATTGAAGACCACCAATCACTCTCTGTATTTAGAAAAACTTTTGACTGCGTACATACACGTCTCATTTAAAGCTTTTCTGACTTTTAATTAAAAAGTGCCGAAAGTTGCTGGTATCATCAGACTGTGACAGAGTACTACAGCAGTTTGATAAGTACGAGTGGGCAGAAAGTCGTTGACCAAACACAATAACCATGGAATTCTAGATGTTAGTTCTAGATATCCATGCAACAACCACCGACAATACTAAAGGGGAAAACAACCATACTAGCAACACGGTACAATGGAGTGCAAAGTGACGAATGAAGCATGCGCTCGCCAATGACTGGACTCGTCTCCACGGCTGCATGCAGATTTATCACTCAAAGCATACGAATTGGTTGGAAACGAAAGTTTTGAAATATGATACTTCTTTTCAATGTTTCCTATTATTAACATTATTTTGTTTCATTTTATTTGAATCTTTGTTATTATTTTCCATGTAATTGTTCGTCGTGATGAATGCATTGAGAGTAAATTTAAATTCGATCTTTCCACTCTTTCAATCTTCTCGCACCATCGGCATTCATGAAGATAACACTGGCCTGCTTATTAAAAGTGTGTTGAAATAATCTATAATGTAGTGTTGATGCTTGGTGGTAGTTGTGGCCGTGCAGGTTTAGAATGTGGAAGTAATAGTTCTGAAAAATTCTAAAAAGTTGGTTTTACACTTGACTGGCTATAATGTGATGAAAGAGGCTGTCAAACATTGAAGGTTGGTGATGCAAGGTGATATTTTTAATAAAATACATACAAGTTTGACAGAGGTTACATTTTTGATTTGAGTTGATTAAAAAGAAAAGTTGAAAAATTATCAAAGGATGAATGGATGTGAGCTAATTAAATTAATTATGAAGAAATAACAATAATTAAGAACTAATTTGAAGTAAATGAATCAAAGGGTGAGAGGCGATACATGCTTGATGGATCGATATCGGAGGGAGAGACTGGAGTAACTGTGGTCAAGGGTGGACGGAAAGCTAATGAATTCCTGGGTGAATGAGGGCGAATATTGAATAATGAAAACAAGAACTGCAATGTTAATGAATGTAAATCTTGGTTTTGGTGATAAGGCTAAAGGGATTGGAAAGTCCATGGAGGACGACTGGAGCCTTATTATAGAAACAAAAGCACCTACAGGGGACCAGTGGTGGATTAATGGAGACACGCTTGGACGACAGAATGTGGATACGCATAGATAGAAGAGTGATTGATGCGAATGCACTGATCATCGGTTAGGCATCCGTTTCAATTTATTGCATTCAATTACGCAGGCCTTCTTTATTCCACTAGCAGTCGGAATAATACTTCATTCTCGATTCTTTTTTCTTTTTCTTAACCATTTCTTTTTATTTACAGCCTAAACCAGCGTGAATTCTATTTTTGATCACTATTATCATCTCGTATTATACAACAGAATCCTCAGGACTCCACCACCGCCATTTCACCAGCATCTTCATCATATCCATGTCTGCATCACCCTTACTTTTGTCAATTTACTAATTCTTATCGTGCTAATAAGCACCCGGCTCATAAACATGACCATAAAAAAGAATATTACTGATATTAATGCTCTGTGAGATAAGGAAATAAAATTTCATGAACTATGAAACTGCATATATGTGCTAGTACCCCTTCTTCATTATCTTAATCTTCGTCATCATCTTATACATTTTATTTCTTTAGAGTTATAGGTTTTATTTCATATTTTTCACATTTATTTCAAAATTCTCATGACTTCAATTTCGATTATAGTCAACATCGCATTCGGTGGAAGCACAAAAGAACACAAAATATAATTTGGCTCTCTGAAATTTAATTAGCCGCACGCTCCACTAGCTCCTTCCTCACGCCACACCTCACTGACCACCGCGTAAAGCACTCATTTTTCATTATCCACAAGCGCATTCATCATCAACTTATTCCACATTCCAGACTTTTATAAACACGCGTGAGCATCGGCGAAAGTTATGGCCAGATCTTTGAATTATAGTCTTACGAAATATTTTTGAAAAAATACTTTCAAAAGCGCCAAAAAACTAGTTACATCGCCGACTTAAACGTCGCTCGTTTGAAGCATTCATGATCACACTAAAGGCTGCAGGCGTCTTGATGTGACCAGCGCCTGCAAGCCATTACATGCGCAATAAAAAGCAAATGAAAGTCCCTATCTCGAATTCCACAAGATTAAAGTAAACCTCGCATTAACTCGAGATTTTTTAAGTAATTTGTTTTTTTGAAACAACATTTCTAATTATATTTTTCAATTTATTTTCCTCCATCGTCAACGAGTCTCCTTGGAGAATTCTTGAAGTTACATTTGGGATTTGGAATTAGATGAATTCTCCAATGGTAATTTCAGAAGAATGCGACACAGCGAATAAGCAACAACTCTGCTTTGATAATAATAATAACAACAACAATAACAATAATAATAATAACAATAACAATATAAATAAAAATAAAAATAATAACAATTACGAGCATTATTATAAGGGCGTATAACCCGAACGGGCTTCCAGGCCACTCCGACTGAAAGTTTCCTTCGCGTCTATGGGCTACAAGGGCATCGCTTGCACTCGAACCAAAGACCATACTCATTGGCCAAGACGAGAGTCGTTACACCCTCGGCTACCCATGGCTTTATTTGGTATTCTCATTTGTTCCAACTTTTCCTTCGACGTTTGAGTTGCCTTTAAACGCCTGTCTTCTACCGAGAGATCTTATCGTCTTGCCAAATAGGCTTGCTCATGACTGTGCCTCTGTAAGTACATTGGGATGTGTCAATTGGCATGTGTGAATGGGTCTCTTTGGATGTGTAAATAGGTGTTTGTTCAATGCTGTACTTTGAAAGTTTGTGTATGTGTTTGTGTGTGTGAATTTGTTTGTGTGTGTGGTGTGTGTGTAAGTGTGTGTGTGTGTGTGTGTGTGTGTGTGTGTGTGTGTGTGTGTGTGTGTGTGTGTGTGTGTGTGTGTGTGTGTGTGTGTGTGTATGTGTGTGTGTGTGTGTGTGTGTGTGTGTGTGTGTGTGTGTGTGTGTGTGTGTGTGTGTGTGTGTGTGTGTGTGTGTGTGTGTGTGTGTGTGTGTGTGAATGTGTGTGTGTGTGTGTGTGTGTGTGTGTGTGTGTGTGTGTGTGTGTGTGTGTGTGTGTGTGTGTGTGTGTGTGTGTGTGTGTGTGTGTGTGTGTGTGTGTGTGTGTGTGTGTGTGTGTGTGTGTGTGTGTGTGTGTGTGTGTGTGTGTGTGTGTGTGTGTGTGTGTGTGTGTGTCTGTGGGAAAAAGCTAGTGCATGTAACAAGAGGCTTGGAAGTAATAACAGAGTGCCGCATAATTGCGCCTTGTTAACAATTATAGCTAAAGACGTATAAAGTATTGCTTTTTTGAGTAATATGCTAGTTGCATGCTGCACGTACTGATGTATGAAAAAAAGAAAAAAATGCATAAAATACACAGAAATGCGAACTGAAACATATAGGGATATAAATGAATACTTGTATGAAAGAAAAGATAGAAACATATGCAAAGACATACACAAACATACAGAGACATACACAGAGAATTACACAGAGAAATACACAGAGTCATACAGAAACATACACTTAGATAAATGAATATTAAAGCATAACGAAGTTTTCCTGAGCGTAATGAAAGCATATGAAGCATTTTCTTGAAAAAGAAAGAGGAAAAATAGAAAATGAGGAGGAAGAGAAGCAGGAAGATGAGACAGAGGTTGAGGAGGAGATAGAAGAAGAGGGGTTCGAACAAAACAAAAGAAATTATTCAAATGAAGGAGTTAAGAAAAATAACATTGATAATGAGAATGTTTGAGATTTGTTTCTTCAATGGTTTCACTCATTACAACATGAACCTCTGACGTGATTATGACGTCATAACATTCAGACTGATCCCACTGCCAAGCTGGATTTGCTTGGAGTGAACTTTATAACAGCAACCGTGGGCAATAATAACGCCACCATAAACAACAAAAACAACAACTATGCTGGTAAGGATTGAAGGAGAAAAAAACTTAAAAGTTACAATGGTGACCACAAAATAAAACTTTGATTCAAAAAATTCTATAATTATATAAAATCTATAACAGAAATGTTTTTTTGAACCAAAAATTTAATTACCATCGGATTCTTAGCGCCACAGCAACGCTAGCTAATGACACGCTAGTTAGAGATGGCAGACGAGATAGCTTCTCAGCATGCAAACCCGCTTAGCCAGATGCTTCTGTGGCAGGTTCGTTAGAGTGGCCTCGTAGACTGCACCAAATTAACTGATCTAATCGCAAAAAACAAGTGTTGTATGGTTGTCTCAAGGTCAATCACTACAAAATGAAACAATGATAAATAACGCATGTGGAGAGCACGAACGGTTCCATTGTAAGGCATGAATGCTGACTCCTGCTGTGGTCTCCCGCAGGTCTCAGCGGGAGATGCGGTCTGTTGAGTTGAAGGCTGAGTGCAGATCCGCGTGAAATTGAGCTTAAAGTGCCTCCATTGTAATGCTTCTTATGCCATTAATGGAAGTGTATGATAAAATGTAACTTCATTATTTTATGGCTTTTTTAATCTTTCTAATTATAAAAATTGGAACAAAATATTGTAAAAACTTCATTTATTTTCATGTTGAAATTGATTTCCAACATCTTCTTTTAGTATCACTATTTAACATTTCATCATCTGAACTACACAACACCATTCTGTACCTCAACACAACATTTGATCCTTCCTCACATCATATCACACAACTAAAACAAGCTACACCACACAACACGCCATAACCACACCATTCCACACTTTCCCTTATGTTACCTCACCAACACACGCTTTTTCCACCAAAAACATTTTTTACCTACCCCTTACCCTAACCCCAACCCCCACACAGCACAACCCCCACCAAGCAACTAAAACACGCTACACACACACGTGCCATATTACTTCGTTATATACCTCTTTTGAATAATGTGAACAAACAGGGATAATATAAACATAGTTCAGAAATATTCTTTTCGGCATATGAGTCTTCTGGGATGTCTACTTGTATGTCCACTTGTATGTCCACTTGTATGTCTACTTGTATGTCTACATGTATGTCTCCCTGTATTTCATCTATTTTTATGCACCTCTATGTCATCTTACAAGTTTGTGCGTGTTTTTGTTTTATTGGTTATTTATTCCAATTCTCGAAAGTCTCACATCCAATTGAGTGAGACAAGCGAGATGGATTTATGAGAAATGCACGCACACCACAGCACACAAATCTGAAATGTTTCAGTAAATATACATCAGGACAACCACAAGAAATATAGAAACGAAATAACTAATAAAATAATTCATAAAACAAAAATGATACAAATATGAATAGACTTAAAATAAGAAATACATAAAAGAAAATCTAGACATACATTAGAAAATAAATTAAATACAAATAGGCGTACATTAAAGCATACATTCAGACATACTTCAAGAAAGGCAAACAGAAGGAAGACGTGAGGGATGGTGCTGATGACGGGTAGTTGGTTTTGTTTATCTGAGAGTGATTAGGTGATGATGCTGCTGATGTTCTGTGATGGTAGAAGATGCAAATGGTGATGGTGATGTGCAAAGAAGTGGAAATTGGGATAAAAAGACAGATGCAAAAAAGAAAGAAAGAATGATGGAGATAGTAATAAAAATGTTATTGGGGGTGGTGATGGTATATTTTAAAGATGCTAGGGTAATATTTTATACTATTGCTGCCGTTTCTATCTATACTACTACTGCTGATGCTACTAATACTAATACTACTACTAATACTAATACAACTACTAATACTAATACTACTACTACTATTACTACTACTATTACTACTACTAATACTACTACTACTACTACTACTACTACTACTACTACTACTACTACTACTACTACTACTACTACTACTACTACTAATACTACTACTACTACTACTACTACTACTACTACTACTACTACTACTACTACTACTACTACTACTACTACTACTACTACTACTACTACTACTACTACTACTACTACTACTACTACTACTACTACTACTACTACTACTACTACTACTACTACTACTACTACTACTACTACTTCTACTAGTTTTTTTGAGAAAAGCGTTGGCAGCTCTGACAATGCTTGTCGTATCAGTAAGCAAAAAAAAGTGGTAGTGATGATGAATACATAATGATGCTAGTGATGATCTCATAGCTAATGATATTGAACATTGTTAAACTGATCTGGAAATTAAAATATTTAGTGCTAAGTAATTTAACCCAAGGCAATAATGATCTTATTGATCGCACCAAACCCCTGTTTCTCTCTAATCTTGCACCTAAACTAAGTCTCGGGAGGCCGTACCCTTGTTACTATTTTTAAATTATCTACGACGAGCATTCCATCCTGATTCTTTGAAACTTATTCATAAATGTTATATATATTGAGCTTAGGCTACAGACATAATGAAATGGGAGGGGGGGGGGGTTAGAAGGGGAGTAAATGGACACTGATCATTTAATGGATGGATGTTTAAACAAGAGGATCTAGCGTATTAATAAAATAAATAGTCATTCAAAAGTATAGAGTGAAAGAAAAAAACTACTAAAAATAAATAATGGAACCTCTTTTTGAATTCATGGCATAGTGGGATGGAAATTGACGCCTTAAACGTGTTAGGGTAGCCAGAACCTCTATGGCTTTGTAGCCTGGAGCACCCAGGCATGCACGCAGCCATCAATCTAATTTCGAGCCTCAATAGCCATTACTTATTTATTCCCAGAGAATTTATTTTTTCCCGTTTTTTTGGAGCGTCTTTGTGTTAAATCGAAAGTTTAGTGCGAGTGACTCCGTGCACTAAAAAAAGAATATTTTTCTGAAAATCTAACATGCAATACATTGAAAAGATTTAAAACTGTTGTTAATTTTTTAGACAAAAAACTCCCGAAGCTTTGCAATAAATATTGATTTAGAACCACATGTGCGCGTACTAAAGAGTCTTCACATGTTAGTCTTCCTTACTTGCCTTTCAGGCGCCCAAGATGGTGCATAAATCCTCTGAGATGGTCAGTTGGTGGTCATACAGTAGTTAAACAGTGGCTATTATGATAAATTATGAATTCCTGAACATGAGTGTTTTTTCAAAGACTCGCTGAAAGCAGCTTCAAAGACTCAAGCCTGTATCCATTCATCCCCCAGACAAGACCATGTATCAGCCACCCTTACATTTTTAACCGCTGTTACCCTCACCACCACTACACATCACACAATATAATACAATACAACGACGAGTATTATTAACGTGGCGTAAACCCGGACGGTCACACCCCAATTCGAAAGTATTATCACTATCATTATCAGTATCCTATTACCATCATCGTCTTCATCCTCATCACCATCATCGTCTTCATCCTCATCACCATAACTATCTTCATCATCAACATCACCACCTTCATCACTAACATCACCATCATCATCATCTTTATCATCACTTTCACCATTTAATCATCACTATCACCATCTTCATCATCACTATCATCACCAGCAACACCAACATCATCACCACTATCCGCACCAACATCACCACCTTCATCACCACCATATGGTTCCTGTTTCTCTATCTTCAAGTACCTCTTTTGAACTTCCACTACCAAGCTACTGCACGAAGATAACAATAATATTTTAAATAATAATAGTAATAATAATCATGATCATTATCATAATCATCATCGTTCTCATCGTCTTCATTTCCATCATTAAAAATTAATTTTCTTTTTGCATTGTTTTTCATATTTACTTTACTTGCTGTCTCGCTATTTACGAAGACGTGCTTTTTGATAAATAAATTTCATTGAACAAAGATTGATCCAGTGGTGATGACGATAACAGACCAATAATAAGACCAAGATAAAAGTGGCGATGAAGGGAAATGTAGTGGTGATGTGGTGAGGGTGATGACGAAGAGAAGGGTTATATAGTAGCTAAAATGCTTAGTCAACAATGATGTAGGGAATAACACATGCAACAACAAGAAACATCATTTTGTTTGAATCTCTTTTTTCTCGTTCATTGAAAAAAGCAAAGAATTTTAGTTGTCGAATTTGCATGTTATATTGACAACTCCAAACCTTCATGCAATTTCTTTTGAAAGCTGTAACAAACATTTATTTTTTGTCTTTTAAGAAAGATTAAAAAAAGTTTTGAAATGTTTTAATTTAACATTTCCAAATTATTTTTTCAATTCCTTCAAAGCAAGAAAAAAAATGCAATTAAAGCAAGAGAATTGAATAAAGCCTTTGAGATAAATAAATTGAACGTTTTGAAGTAGAAATTAACTTCTTTTAAATCGGATTAAATAAAATTTAACTGACTGAAAAAGGATCGAATATATGGTTCTCACTTCTCGCCTAACTGGCGACGCCTAATGGCTTGACGCTGATGCAATTAGGAGTATGACCAGTGCTGTCTTACACGGGTTCCTCCAATTTAGCCTTTTCCATCTGCTTAAAACAAGCTTTGCACAAATTCAGTTCTAATTCAAAGCATTTTTTTTAACTTTAAAAAAACTTCTAAGCCTTTTTATATGCCTTCCACACCCTATTTCATAGCCAACCCACATAAAAAATACAACAGGGTCTGCCTGATGCAGGCTGGAAAGAAGCCAGTTCAGTGCACCAGGCAGACGCATCGAGTGCAGTGGGGTAATGATCGGTCGTTCGTGGCGTCATCATTAACGAAGTTTTTGTGATTTTAGCCGATGGAAACCGAAATGTCTATGAAAATTACTTTGAAGAAAGTTTTGGTGCCGTTTTAAAAACTAAAATATGAAAAAAATGAAAATGCATCTACACTAAATGGATACGTTAAGTTGCAGTGTTTGGCCGAATATACGCTTGTGGTGGTGCCTCTAGAGGCTGTAGGCACAGAGTGTGTGGGAACGATGCAGTGATAAATAAAGGTTTGGGAAGAAGTGTGGCGAGTGTTGAAGAGGCTCGTAAAACTATCTCAGAGTGTCCCCCGCCTACTTTATACGCCCTTACATTCTCATGGAACTCGATGTGAAGATATTAAATATATTTTTTTCGCTTTAATTTTTAATTAAATAAATTTAAAAGTCTGTAGCGTTTTGCACCAGTGAATGGCTATTTATGGGCGACACTAATTATAAGTTTTATGCAATTTTATGGTAACTTAAAATAAAAAGTGTCATAAAACATTTAAATTTAAAAAATTCAGTCGCACTAAAGTACAATTTTACATTAAATTTTGATGCACACTAATTAAGTAACGTCCGAAATATTTTTATTTATTTGCTAGCTTCAAAAACATCATTAGGAAACCCGAATAGCTCTTGTGTGGAGCGGAGAGTTAATACTAACAAGACTGCAAAGCTCGCTCAAGAATGTGAGGCAAGCGGCTTCTTTACAGAAATGTTCGCATTTCTAAATTAAGAATAAATATCAATATAATTGAAATTGACTTTTTGTTTTATTTTTGAACAAATAATGCCATTAAAAGCGCATAAAAGCGATTATGCATCTCAAAAAAGTTCTTTCTAATGTCTCAATAAAAAGGAATAAGGAATAAAAAGCAGCACGAGGCCCCAACAAGACACACAATCTACATTAAAACGCCATAAAGTCACCATTAAACTATTGCATTGCAGCCTTATTAATCACCCAAGATTTCGTCTCCGATGCCTCCGTCATAAAAAGAAATTTTAACTCGATCCACATGTGTGTGTGTGTGTTTGTGTGTGTGTGTGTGTGTGTGTGTGTGTGTGAGTGTGTGTGTGTGTGTGTGTGGGTTTGTGTGTGTGTGTGTGTGTGTGTGTTTGTATGTGTGTGTGTGTGTGTTTGTATGTGTGTGTGTGTGTGTGTGTGTGTGTGTGTGTGTGTGTGTGTGTGTGTGTGTGTGTGTGTGTGTGTGTGTGTGTGTGTGTGTGTGTGTGTGTGTGTGTGTGTGTGTGTGTGTGTGTGTGTGTGTGTGTGTGTGTGTGTGTGTGTGTGTGTGTGTGTGTGTGTGTGTGTGTGTGTGTGTGTGTGTGAGTATGTGTGTGGTGTGTGTGTGTTTGATTTTTAATTAGATTATCGGATGGTTATTGAATACGGAAAACCAAGTTTGTAGTTTAATCTGAAAAGAAACCCAATACTCAAAAATTTACTTGTTGGACTATTTTTATTGAAACCGATCAAATGACCGCATATATTTACGCAAGAATAAAATACAACATTTAAAAACAATAATAAAATGTTACATTTTCGAACAAGAAGCATGAAATGCTGATCAAAATTCACTCGAGAATTCTAGTAAATGGAGGCCATCCTCCCTTGCATGGAAGATGGATAGGTGGATGAGGCATGGGTAGAAAGAGATTAGAGAAACAGACTCAGAAGCTTCTATGGTTTTTTCGTTCCAGGGCGTCTCTTTAAAAGGAGCTAATGAGCGAAGCGAGCAAATAAGCACTTGAAAGAAAGCTTTGAATAATTAAAGTTTTCTAAGGAAGCCGCAGTAGGAGGGAGAGGTATGCAGAGCCACATGAAGAGAGAGAAACAAACATAGAGAAAGAAAAAGACACATATAGGAAGAGATACAAGTAGGAAGAGGAGTTCGAGGAATGAAAACGAATCCAATTAATTATGGATGATTTATTATTGAGTTAGAGAAGTCCATTTATTAACACTATCGCGCAGAAGTGGCTGAGGGGCTTGCTATGGAGGCAACTGTGTTGGACCCGAATGAATGATGATGCCGCAGATTTTTGAATTAATTATTTACAAAGTTTTTTTTGTTGCGTTTTAAGTTATCACGAAATGAATTAATATTTGTAATGCGTAAGTGTTGCATTTCCTTTGTGATACTTTTGATTATTTATGGCTTAGTGATTAATTGGCGCTTAATCTGATCCTTCAGCAGACACTCATGCTCTATAACTTCGCAGTGATTTATTTTGTAAATAAAAATAATAAAATTAAAGTTAATTCAAATAAACCAAACATGAGTGTTGATTGATACATTCGTGCTAGCAAGTAGGAAATGAAATGGAATAGAAATAGGAAAATAATTTAAGCAAGTTAAAACCATTTAGCAGTTTATAAATCACTTTTTTCTTGCGCTATTGAAGAATAATTATTCAAGTAACATTGATTTCGTTCCACTGACAACTTCACTGGCGGCTCTGTGCAATGATTTATAGACTAAATTTGACATTTCAAAGCCTCAGCACACTCTAAGCTCTGCAAACACACGCGCGCCATTCCAAAGCAGATCTGAAAGTGTCCTTTTGAGACCCCCTGAGGTTTGATTTTCATCGAAACTCAATGGGTTCAAGTGGTGAGAGGCAATCTTCTTCAGCACACCTTTTTCATCGTAAATGTCACATTGAAGCGTCAATTCTCAATCATTCTCAAGAAAATAATTTTCCCTCACATCAGTTTTATCAGCTCATCTTTCAGACAACGCTTCGAACATCACCACCAACATCACCACCAACATCACCACCAACATCACCAACATCACCAACATCACCAACATCACCACCAACATCACCACCAACATCACCACCAACATCACCACCAACATCACCACCAACATCACCAACATCACCAACATCACCAACATCACCAACATCACCAACATCACCAACATCACCACCAACATCACCACCAACATCACCACCAACATCACCACCAACACCACCACCAACATCACCAACATCACCAACATCACCACCAACATCACCACCAACACGACCAACATCGCAACTGTGTGCGTATGCTGATCAAACATTGAACACGACTACAAACTCTGCACGTTCTCTCGTCATTCAGTCTCTGAAGGCATTATTTTTAAACTTCTCGAAAATCTAGTGTGAAATTTAATTAATATGGATCCTATTCAAACATGTGTTTAAGGCATGATTAACTATTTTTTAAAAATTCTATTTAATATACTTCGTTAGTTTAATTGTCTTGTTAATATTATTTGAACAAAACGCCTTTTGAAAGTTATTTGTTGTTGTTGTTGCAATGATTAAACCACATTAGAGACAGAAATCTGTTCGTCGACAGACTCTGGTTGAAAAAGCATTAATTAAATTAACTCGAATAAATATTATTTCGAAATAATCTATAAGAAACACAGGGATTATTTGAAAGGCAATTTCTCTCTATCTAATTAATGGATTAGATCGGAAGCTTTGGCAAGATCTATTTTGTTAATAAGATATTCAATTCTAGAGGAAATTTTTCAAACTCTAAATCTAAAAAAAGCCTGAATTATTTTCTTTGAAACTTTAAAAAGTAATATATCTTCAAAAAACTTCATGCTTGTTTCCTGCTTTCCTTTTCCACTTGCCAGCATCCACTTCTCTTCTGCCCAACCAACACACGCACTTCTCTTCTGCCCAACCAAGGCACCAACTCCTTTTAGACCCAACCAACCCCCCCTCAAGTTTAAGCCTCTTTCGGAGCTTACAAATAAGCAATTCGACCGCTCAAGCGCTGCAGCATGAAACAATGGAAGCGTCAGAGGCAATAGAAAGGCTGTGTGATGACGAGGTTAATATATGAGGCGAGCAACAAAGACTTAATTAACAGCAAAATCCTACCTTACAGAACGAAGGATTATGCTTTAGTGTAGGTGGATGTGTTCGTGAATTTGTGATGTAGTTTGAAAGTTTATGTCTGAGTGTATTTGTGAGTGAATGTGTAGGTAAACTGACGGTTTTGTTGGCAAGAAAGGAATGAGTTATTTGTTGTTAAAATAACTCGAAAGCGTGGATGGGTACTTGGACGCGGAGATGAGTTGAGTGCTGCAGAGTCATTGTTGCAGATTACCTCGGTTGCTTTAAACGGACTTTATGTGCTGCCTTTGTGCTGGAATTTGTTCGAATTGAAACAGAACTGAAGAAACTTGCGAGATAGAAGTGGCTAGAACTGGCATGTTTATAGGGCGCTCGCACTGGAACTTCTTTTGGGAGCGAGTTTTGCAATATAAACGTCTTTATTCGTGCTTCTAATTAATTTACACGATGCCTCAACCACCGAAGAAGTATACATGTTTTTCTTTATAGGAAATAACGCAGAGGGAATAGAGGGGGGAAGTACATTAGAAGCATCGATTAAACTGTCAACCCTGGAGGGTTTCAGTTTTGTTTGTCTGCGGCGAAATAAAATGTATAGGGATCCCTCCGAAATAGTAAAAAAGCTTTAATGTATTGCAAAAAGATAGAAACTTAAATGTGCGAAAAAATAATTGGACTTTAAATAATTTACAACAATTTAAAGAGAGAAAGTTGAAATTAATGTTTAAATTGTTGAATAACTATTGATTTGAGGATAATAGGAAATTGTAAAGTCGATTTTAAAAAGAATTCCTCTTTATGTCTAACTTAAAAATTTGATTTACATTCAAAACACATTTAAAGCCTTTCATTTATTTGCCATCTGAACAGAATTTCACGAAAAAAATTTACATTAAAACGAATATTTTACGACGCAGAATCTGCGCTTCACTAGATGATCGATATAATGGATAATTTAAAAAAAATTCTCGGAAATTTTCCCAACAGAAAATCTTGTATTCCTAACTCAAAATTTCAAATTAAATTTCGCAATGAACATTATATAACGGCAGCAGCATGTGACTCAAACGTAGGCGAGAAGTGCGACGATGTGGAATGAATTGATGGAATGTGTGCATGGAGTAAATTAAGCGGAAGGAAGATTCTGAAAAGTAATGTCACTATTTCTGCCAAAGTTTTTGCATTTTTCGAAATAGATAAGAATGAATTGCAAAAACCTTTGGAAAGATAAACTATTTTGATTACAATGATGATGATGATGGAAATGCAAGAGGAATGGGGAAGGGGTGGGAGAAGGAAAAAATTGTTGCGATATAGAATTGAGTTATTGCAGTGATAACGAACTGATGGGTTTTGGATTCTTAGTGGTTATGATGATGTTCTAGTAGCTCGAAATGATGAGTTTGTCAATGGTGTTGAAATGGTGATGATGATGGATGGCTCACTGTAATTGCTGCACTGGAGAAGTGATATGGCTTCATAAAGGGGTTCAGAACGATGATGAAAAGATGGATTAACTCAAGTTTTTTTGTTTCAAAGTGAAATTATTATATTTTTGTATTTATTAAATTAAATATTATAAATTATATTTCAAAAAGTAAAGAAAGTGTGTTTGATGTGTAACAAGTGGTAGAATTTCTTGAGTGGCTGGAAAAGTTTCTTCTACTCAGATTTGTTTCAAGTGTACGGCGAAAAAATTCTAAAAATTCTAAATGGTTTAGAATTTAAAATAAGAAAAATCTTTAAATATTTGATAGCTTGAAAAGACCTGAAGAGAAGATTTTCAAGATAAGACACTTCAGTGCACTGCTGTTTAAAGCCTTGAGTGTAGAAAACTAAAAAGATAAATTTTAGAAATGTTGAATTCTTTTTGAAAACAATTTTTATGAATTTGTAAATATTGATGAGAAATGGGTGAAAATTGTTTTTGAATTCTAAAAAGTTTTAAGAAAAGATTATTTCAAACAATTCATACGTTACCTGAAGAGAATAGGC
>OX030956.1:1995911-2128411 GCA_943735955.1 Piscicola geometra
AGAATTCAAAAGAAAATTACAAAATAATTGTTACTTTCACGGCCCTGGGTTTCAGGAAATGCCGTATACTTTAGCAAATCTGCAGGCAACACGACAACGCCACTTGTGCTCTTTATTGTCTTCAATTGCGGTGTGCAGCGGCGGCAGATGGTGATGGATGCGTGTGGAATTGATAGGCACTTTCCATGCTTAAGTGCTGCGTTGCCTTGATGGAGGGGTTAATCCCAGGTTCATGTCAGCATCGACACCTTACGGAAGTGTCATTAACTTTGTACGTATGTAACGCTTCTATTTCACGTGCAAAATGATGCGAACTTATACACACACACACACACACACACACACACACACACACACACACACACACACACACACACACACACACACACACACACACACACACACACACACACACACACACACACACACACACACACACACACACACACACACACACACACACACACACACACACACACACACACACACACACACACACACACACACACACACACACACACACACACACACACACACACACACACACACACACACACACACACACACACAAAACACACACACACACATTCACAACTATCCTGAAAAATTAAATCATAAGAAAAGTAACGAATCAACGAAAAGCATGAAATTACAAACAGAAATACGAATGGAGATATTAAGAATAAAACTCAATAGATTGATTCACATTCAAGTGTTCCTTCACTCACAAGAAGCAGGCAAACTCCAACACACACACACCTATTTAATCACCCGAAACCACCTCAAGCCTAACGTGTCACTCATGCTATTGCCCTCTGACCAATCTGTATGTGTGTTCATTAGTTTGTTTTTGTGTGTGTGTTAGTTTTGTGTGTGTGTTAGTTTCGTGTGCGTGCTTTTTACTATTTATATGTGTGTTTTCATGCTTTTGTATTTATGTGTACGGATGTGTGTTTGACCTTCAATGATTTATGAATAAACACAATTCACGGTGGCACTAGTGAGTCTATATGTATATACTTGTGGGTGTGTATGTATATGTGTGGGTGTGAGCCTTTCCGTGTGTATGTGTGTGTATGTGTTTGTGTGTGCGTGTGAGCCTTTCCGTGTGTATGTATGTGTATGTGTTTGTGTGTGCGTGTGAGTTTACACTTCCTTCTGCCTCCCGGAGGAAACACTGGAGGTGGTATCGCTCTTGCTGTCACGTGGTGTGTGCATGTCAGTTTCAATGCTGGAGGAAAAAAATGCGAAAAAATATTTTTTTACAACTTTTTTTGAAGCTTTTTAAAACGAATCTCTGCGGAGAAAAGTCGAAATTCAAAAAATGAAGCTAATTCGGTCGATGAAAACGTAGCAAGACGAAATAAGAGGGTTGTGATTCGATCATCATCAGCATCATTACCACCACAATCATCATCATCATAGTTTATGTTGTTTTTATTATATATTTTCTTTCTTTCTTGATCAACATCATTCTCAACTGTATCATCATCATGAACACCATCCTTAGGACTCCCTTCATCATCATTATCATCATCAACAACCGAAACTACACCACATCGATCATCATCTCCTAATCCATCGTTTCATCAATTCCTGATTACCGCCTTTGAGAGATTGAAAGCTTTGTCGATTCACTCAATAATCCTTCACAGAGTTTCTACTCTCTCAAACCCGTGTAGTGTTCTTTGTGAGGACCTCACACTTTTTTAATAGGTTACGACCTATTCGCCGATTTGCTCGATTTTTGTTTTTTTTTCAAAATTTATATTTATGTTCTAGAATTCTTTTTAAGTTAGGGCTAAAGTGAGAAGATTTTGAAAATTCAAATTTAATTGTTTAGAGAGGTGATTACAGCTGTAGTTTTGGGGGAGATGTGAAACAGAAAAACAAAAATATGGAATGTCATTTCAGATGTGTTGTAAGTAATGAAGCTGAACATTTTTACAGAAATATCTCCTTATAAATGGAGTTGTTCAGATGCTTTGAAGGCACGATGGACAATGGTGGTTTTCTCGAAAGAATGCAACATTGTGACGCTGATGACGCTTAAGACCCACTTATTAATCTTTCCAGCAATTTCTTGACAGTTCTTTAAAAAGTTATGAATGTCTGAGAGTTTTAAAAAAGGACAGTTAAACTCATAAATAGTGATGAGGTAAATGGTTGATGGAAGAGACAGGCGATGTCTTGTTTAAACTTGTGCCTCGATTTTGTCATAAAGAGTTTGCATTGGGAGAGTTAAAGTCGCTTGAGAGTGATTAGAGGTTTGTGGCAAAGACGAGAAATGTAATTTGTAGAGAGAAAACGTACAAAGTGTAAGGCACACAAACACGACATGTTTCTTCTGCGCCATAAATCATCTCCTCCCACCAAGCCTGCCTTTTCTGCTTTCTTCATTTCCATGTTTTAAACAACGAAATAGACGCAAATCGAAGTAATAGAATTAAGAGAGTGCCTTGGAAGAAGAACCATAAAGAATATCTTTAATTAAAACTCGCATATCTTTGCACAACCATTTAAAAAGCATCGGATGAGTAAAAACAAACCCAAAAATTAATTAAATAATTTTTTGTGTGCTTTAAAACATCTTTCTAAACAAACATTGCAGATTCAGAGTCTTTAATAATTCTGCCGTAAATCAATCTTTTCCAATGATGTGAAAGTCTAAAGTTCATACCATCCAGGGTCCTGGAGGAATCTAAAATGACCTCGTTGGCCCATCTTTCTTTAAAAACTTTCTCAAGCTAGTCTTGACCAGATTTTTCAACTCTACAATCGCTGGTGTCATTTAAGGCCCCAAACCTGAGCTGCTATCAGAGCAACTAGGCTTGACAACATGATGTTGACAAGAATGTAGACAAGCGGGTAATCTTAATAATTTAAACCTCGTTTGTTCCTTATCATGGGGCTTTATTACAAGATATTTCGTTGCCAGACATCATCACTATCAATACGAAAAAGAATATTTTTATAAACGTGTGATGATAATAATGGGATAACATAAAAACGGATCATTGTCATACCTCACTGCTTCAATTAAATGCTTGTTACGAGTGCTCATGGAAAAGGCTTTAAAACCTTTGAAAATTCAAAAAACGATTAATGGGGAGTAAAGCAATGGTTAAGGCATTGTGCGATTGAAACATCAACAGATCCGCTGCAGTAATGAAGTGTATTCACTTTATTAGCATTTGAATGGTTGTTAGGCCATTGAGTTAAGCAGGCACCACTCATGCGAACCAATGGCTTTCATCGGCTTTTGAAACGCTAGTGGTGGCTGTGGTAGTGGCTGTAGTGGTGTTGGTTGTGGTGAAGGTTGTGGTGGTTATGGTTGTAGTGGTCATTGGTAGATTTTATTCAAATAAATGTCCAAGTGGAAAGATTAATAAATAAATAAATATTTAATATTTAATTTAAGTATTTGCTTGATGATTTAATGGATGGATGAAAGTTGATTGACTAAATGCATGGCTGGATCGACGAACGACTGTAATCTCCGCAAGTGCCTGCTTGAACACGGACGAACAAAGACAGACTGCAGCAGGCAGTGGAGAGGAAGTCGAGGAAGAATGACATAAATCATGGGAAATTGATGATGGGCCGTGAATGCCGTCAAAAAATGGCAGAGTTCCAAGAATGCCAGGAGGCTTGCAGACACGCTAAAGAGGTCCAAACCACGCTTGATTATTTATGCAGTTTTTGAGTGAAAGGGAGTTTTTGTTGGAAGGGAAAAACAAAGAATCAGTCAAGAAGCAGAAGATTTTGAAAACTGCGTGTCCTTCAATCAATGCGTGCAGCAGATAAATGGCGGATGGAGAATATTCTTCATAAACTCTGTGAAAAAGTGCCCTCTTCTCGACTCTGAGTAATTGTTCAAGAGCTACAAACGAGAAAAGAAAGGGGAGGAGGAGGAGGAAGAAGAAGAATAATAAAAGAATGAAGGGGAGAGGGAGGTTGTGAATGGTATGTTCAACATACTATGTTGGATTATGATGACATTTCTATGTTGAGAAGGTCCGTGAGGAAAAGATGCTAGCTCAATCATCTTTTACTTTCTATCATTCACTCTTTGTTCTCATCGTGGTCGCATTCCAGAATCATCATCATCATCACACCTGCAGAGCCCACTTTATCTTTTTAGTTATTTCAATGATATTCTTTCTAATTTTATAATCTTTCCACCATTATTCTTTTTTTGCTCCTGTCTTCTTTATTTCCAAAAGTTTTAACACTCCATCCATGATCCTTTTTTTAACTCTTTCTAAAGTTAATGGTACGCATGCAGTGTCAAAGTGAAAACTATGCAGACAAAAAGTTTCTTTTCACTTGAAATATTGTCAGGATTCCCTGTTTGAAAAGTTTTTTTACTGTCGAGGAATATGACAAGAACTTAAAATAATTTTAAGCGATAAAGAAAAGTTTGAATTTCAATGGCGAAAATAACTCGAACACTTCAAAACAGAACCCCATTGTAAATATCCCTGCGAATGTAACTAGGTTAGTCAAAAAATGGAAAATGATACCAAAATGGCACCAAAGAGCCTGGAAGTGTGCTATAAATAAATGAAACGAAAAGAATAGAAAGAAGACAATGACAGCACTCTGCATAACAATAACACGTATGACGAACGATCGTCATCTTATTTGGAGTTTTTGGTCGGTTGCCATGATGACGTAATATATATGCAATTTGAAATTGTTGAAGGGAGAATACATATTCGTAAACACATGTGCACATTGTTGTGTATGGACGCACACAAGTGCACGTGTGTTTGACACTTTATATGCCAAGCAAAAGCAACTGACCCAAGTCGCACGTGTTCATCTCCATGTAGACAGTTCATGCGTGAAGATCTAATGTCCGCATGACACATAAACACATAAACGCACGCAAACACGCACATAGATTGGCACATACACACACATGCATGTGCAAAGACATGCACATATATTGACACATACACACACATGCATGTGCAAAGACATGCCCTCCCAATTGCATACACGAAAATCATAGCTTATTATCTACTTTCACGCATCACCCAACACCCAATTGTTTATAATTATATTCGTATAACATCAGATGCTGACACACACACGCAAACAAACACATACGTATACTAATACACACAAACAAAAAAATACTAACATATACTCAAACTAACACATATAAACACATAAACAAAAACTAATTGAAACCTTATAAAGTAAGAACTCATAGAATATTAAACGACCAGCACTGCTCTACTCTGACAGTCATTAAATTCAGTGATCTATAAATTCAAGCACCATACCCCGACTTATTCGCAACAATTCATCCCTTCCATGCGCAACAATGCATTGTTTGCATGCACAAAACTTCAATGCATTTCATAGAAAGTTGCATTGAATTAGTGATTGATTACTGCGCTAATGACGCTGGCCTAATTGTCCTTCTAATAGACAAAATCAAAAGTAAAACAAATGAAAGGAGGAAAAACATCGGAGGAAAGGCATGTTTCGACAAGTGAGGATGACTGGAAGGGATCCAGTAGATATAGTCTTCTTACAAACACCAACAACCAAAAAGTTTAGGAATAGAAAACACATATTATTACCTTCACACATGCAAACACATAAAAGAGTGATATATCAATCGATCCCTTTGCACTGCACCCCATCACCTTCGCTCTGAAAGAGACTCACAAAAGTGCTTCTTACGACGCAGGAAAGAACAATAATGCAAAGGGAGAAACTGTCACACAGAAAAAGGAAATTCTTTTTTAAATTCGTCTCATTTGAGTGACTTAGTACCAATCCAGTGCCTCTACCTTCAATATGATTGCCAGAGTGTATTTGTAGCTAACGTTAGTAGACAGTTGCAAGGAGGTTCGAATAAGTTCAGAAAAAGCTTTTCGAGTGAATTATTTTTAAAGACTATCATGAGTTAAAACACATTTTTTAGGTCCATAAAGTTTTAAGATGTCTGACTGACTTGCTTTTGTAATTGCCGGAATGTTTGAGGAGTTTCCGTATTGATTGGAATCGATGCGCTACCGAAGCGATTTAATGTCCACTCAATGCATCCTCCCATTCCTCCTCTCCCCTCAAGAGAATTCGAAAAGATTATTTTTGCCGTAGTGAATGTTCAAAATATTTCATTTTCACTAATCCTATTCTTATCTTTTCAAATTGAAAACAAAAAGAAACAATTATTTTAACATCGATTCAGGTATTTTGAAATAAATATTAAAAATTGTTTTTCAAAACTTTTCGTTTGCAGCATGGCCTTTGTAGCTGGGAAAGACCGCTCTTCGCGTGGTGGACTGATTTATTACTTTTTGTATTCCAATCAATCACCAGCCTGCCGCGCATCTATCGTACAATCCTTTTTATTATATCTTTTTTTAGCTCTCAGAAAAATCAGCACTTTTCACACTATCATCACCATTATCTCATTCATACGATTAGGCCACCACAGCACTACCATGTATCTTTTTAAATACTTGTTCAGAAAGATAAATATTAATAAGAATTTATATTTAATATACATGGATGCTTTTTTGGTTTCGGAGAAACTTGAAAGCTTAATAATAAACAAGCTTGGGGATACTCGATAGGTTACGAGTATGTGGGATAATTTAATAACGAAGGCATGTCACAATTCAATGAAGCACAAAGCAGTTTCGATTGCACAAAAGAGTTTCTTCTACTTGCACTGTATTCTGCTGTGACATATTGGTTTGTGTAGATCACAACGGCACACTTCTTTTGCCCATAATAGGCTGAGAATACACAGCCAATGCGAGCTTTCATCAAGAACACAAAAATACGCATGAATACCGCATCTGACATATACACCTGAATAAGCACGCATAATACCACCGGAAGTCATGAATACCCAGTATAATTTAGCGCTAGATAAAAAAACAGAGCATTGTGCTTGTGTCATACCTATTTTTCAGCCATTCTTGTTATATTTTTGCTGTAGCAGCTCACTCATTCCACAATATCATATGCACTAAAGTCTTCAATTTTTAAAGTTTTTTCCATAGCCTTCCGCATTAGGCATTCTCAGCCTTCCAGCGCATATCAAACTATCCAGAAGCATCGATCTTCTTCTACAACAACTTTTTTTTTTCGTTTGAACGACCATTTCATGCTGAACCCTTGGTAAAACGCTGTTCACTGTGCCAGTTTAAAGACATCCCAGCCCGTCTGACGTCATAAATACGTCATCATGTCCGAACCTCGTAGTTAATAAGTAGTGTTTCGCAGACCATTCAATTGCATGCTTGTTACACTCTTTTATGGAATATTTTAATGGCCGTTAAACATTTTTCCGATGCCACACTTTGTAGGAGAATCGAAAAGCAAGACGTAATTAGAAGGCGAAAATTGTACTTCTCATTGGGACAGAAACACTGATGCGTACAGCACCACACTGTGCCGTATAAATCACTGCCATTTGTCAGCGTAATCAATAGGCACCCACACAAAACCAGTCCACAGTGAGAATGAGATCATCATCATCATCACCAGCACCATCACACCAGAATCGACATCTTCACCAACACCTACCTCTTCCAGCCATCTGCACCACCTTCGACATCATTGGTATCGTTGACGTGACTCCAGTAATATAGAGGGCTTCATGAAGAGGGTCAGTGGCGTGATTAGTGAAACCATTAATTGTGAGTCGGCACATTCCTTGAAGCAATGAGTCTTCCAACCCAATCTGCATTGATTGATACACCCTGGATAAATGTTTGACACATGAGGAATGCATTGTACGCATTGATGAATGCATGCCCAATACACGACGAATGCATGATGAATGCATGATGAATGCATGATGAATGCATGATGAATGCATGCCCAATACACGACGAATGCATGATAAATGCATGATGAATGCATGATGAATGCATGATGAATGCATGCCCAATACACGACGAATGCATGATGAATGCATGATGAATGCATGATGAATGCATGCCCAATACACGACGAATGCATGATGAATGCATGATGAATGCATGCCCAATACACGACGAATGCATGATAAATGCATGATGAATGCATGATGAATGCATGATGAATGCATGCCCAATACACGACGAATGCATGATGAATGCATGATGAATGCATGATGAATGCATGATGAATGCATGATGAATGCATGCCCAATAAACGACGAATGCATGATGAATGCATGATGAATGCATGATAGTTCTAATCATCAGCTTTCTAGTTTTTCAAAATAAGCACCCACGACTATGATCAGCAGCGACTTTCAGGTTCTGCCTCTCATGAAAAGAATGATAAATTAGAAGCATTAAAGGCGCCCTCACTGGCAAATAAAATCTCAGGCTTGAATATCGATTCATCAACTTTTTTGAGCTTCTAATCTATGCAAGCGATGCTTTTTTAATGGCTTTTCATATTCCGTTATTGCTTCTAGGCTTCGATGTGGTTATAAAGTAAAAAAGGAATACAAAGACAAAGACGATAGAGATGAGGAGGAAATGGGAGATGACCACAAACTATTGCCTCGTTACGCAACATTGCAACGACTTGTGAATGAAGTGTCTTCTGTGATGGGTGTTCTATCACTCCAGCGATCAGTTCAATAGAGAATTCGATAATGTTTAATCGAAGACCGAAAAAGTTTTTTAATTTAGTGCGTATATTAATGGAGGGTTTAGGGGTTTAGGGTGGATTTTGGAAGTTTGGAGAAAGCATTTCTGCTTTTAAACTTCAGCGAAAATGCAATGCTCATTGATTTTGCTGTGCGGAACAATGGTCCGATGAAAGCGTACAAATAAAAGTTTTTGCGAAAATAAATTGTTTATTCATTCGCAAAACGCAAGCTTTTTTGCATTCAAAATCATCACAGACAGAAGCACAATGCTCTTTACATTGCGTTATTGACAATAAATTCTTGCCTCGTAAACATGAATATACTAGCGTATATAAATTATTAACGGATTGTGTCATAAAAGCTACGCTCCTATTGTTTTTTTGCATTTGAAATATAGTTGGGATGTTGAAGGAGAAGCCTTTTTCGATCGGTTTTACGTTTATTATTTTTTATTATTAGAAACGTGTAGTTGGTTTTAAGCGAGTAAAGAAGGAAGACGAAAAAGCAAAGAAAGGAATGAAAAAAAAGGAAGGAAGTAAAGAGAAGGAGTAGATGGGAGGCACAAAAGATGAAGGAGTTATTTTGAGTGAAGGACCTCAAAAAGCATGATGAACACGGCAGTAGGTTTGTATGGATGGTGAATGATGAATGGAAGGTAGTGAATGATGCATGGAGGGTGTTTTTGAGTGGATGTCTGCATGGATGACTGAAAACTAGATAGATAGATAAATGGAGTAGGGAGAGAGTAGATAAATAATATAAATGATTGGCCGGATGAATGCATAGAGGAATGGATGAGTGAATGGATGGGCAATTGAGTGAAAAGTTTGATAAATGAATAAATTGACGGAAAGCAGAAAGGCCTCAGAGACAAGGGCTTTAAAGGCTAAAATTACGGCGATGATGAATGGTGGCGCGATTGAGTGAAAAAATTAGAAATCTCTGAAATTACGTTCGAACAAAAGTCCTAGTAGGACGAGGAGATATTTGGTGAGCTGCGAAAACAAGCAGATGAGTAATGTGCCTGGATGCATCATCTACCACACATCGCCTCTCTCCAGTCCAACATTCCCCAACCATTTGTTCGCCTTTTTAAAATTTTAGTTATTTTTTTAGCCGTTTTTTATTTTCTATTTAAACTTCATTTTATTTATTAGGTGTTTCTAGAGTCTCTTAAATTTTTAAATTGAGTGAATTTACGTTTTAGCTAGGATCCGGAACGTCCACAAAAAAACTTGATGAGTACACACAGAGACAAGATGATTTTTTCGCGTAATTTTCATTTTCCAACTTTTCCCACTCGCAATCATTCAAACTTAAGATTGACAAAATTACTAAACTTCTAGTCTATATATTCCTTCATTTTTTTCTTCGAAATTTACTTTTAGAATGAATGATCAGAATTTCACACCCAAATTATCCGATGTCTCTGCAGCATTTATTTCACTCGCAAGCTTTCATTATTCAAACTTTTAAATTTAAAAATGAAAAAATATTCAATTTCTTCCTACACGTTCTGCTGATTTCTCAAAAACATCTTCTCTTCTCCTCCATCCCTCATCCCTTTTTCATGTTTGGGAATTCTTTAATTAAAGTTCCAATTTGTTGCCTTTCAAGCTTCTCTCATGTGAAAACTAGCGAAATATCATTGATGTCTCTTTTGGTTTAGAAACCCACTATGGATTAAGCCTCCGTGATTTCTATGCCTTTACTTTGCTATCATTTAAGATTTTTTTATTTTCAATTTTGAAAATAGTTAATATATTGCCATACAAGGGTTTGAACAAATTTCACACATGCGAAAAAGTGGAAAAAATTAAGAATGAACCTACATTTTTTTATAAACACAACTTTTCTTTTAAGCCATTATTAATGCTTTTTATTTCTAAGTGTTTCAACAACCACTACGATAATCACTATAACACCACCCTCACCACATCAACCACTGTTTTTTGACCTTTACCAATACCATTTCGATCTTTAAAAAATTTGATGTTATTTTTAGAATTTTTGCATAAAGATTCTTATTAGAATTAGTGTTTTCAATTACGTTTTTTTCTAAATTAAATTTTCCTATCTTTAAGCTGAATTTTTTCCGTAACTTTCAAGCACCTTTCCCGCTTCAAGTCTCTCTTCTACCACATTCTTTCTAGAACATTTGCACCAAACACCATCATCAAACCCCCTGCATTCCTTGCAACATCCCAGCCCACTTACTCCTATTTTCTCTTTTTTCTATAATATCAATTTTCTGAAATCCTTAACAGATTATTGTGTTTTTACTTCTAGGAGTTTTGTGTGTATACAAAAGGTTTCGTTTATTTGGAGTTTGAGAAACAATTCAAGTTGTTTTATGGGCCTTTTAACTACCGCATATTACGGTAATAATTCCACGAATATGTTTGGAGGCTACTCAACTATTCTTACATTTTTTTCACTAAACTCTCTTCACTTGTGAAATATATCGTTTCGCATATAACTGCTCCCACTCTTTCCTCCTTTCCCTCTCAAACACCGAGAGCAACCACAGCGAAGGGACCTTTTTTGTAATATCGTTTGCGAGACGTCGGTCTAATGTTGCCATGCTGAAAGCCTTCGAAATGACTACACATCAATGTCGTGTAGAACCGCTATCAAGAAGATGATGATGATGATGTGGGTGATGATGATGATGATGATGATGATGATGATGATGATGATGATGATGATGATGATGATGATGATGATGAGGATGATGATGATGATGATGATGCTGTTGCTGATGATGATGAGGATGAGGATGATAACGAAAATAATGATGATGATAAAATATATGATAAAATGATGACTATGATAAGAATGAAGATAATGAAAAAATAAAGATAATGTGAATACTGTGATTTTGAAACTTTGTTTTTACTATTACAGCGTTATTTTTATGTTTTTTATTGCTTCTTTGAAGTGATAAAGTGCGACTTCTTACGAAAGAGCAATGTTTAACTGTCATCGCTCGTACTAGCAAGATGCCATTAGCACCATCTCCTCCTCTAATACTCCTATCATTTTCATTCATTATTGTGAATAAAAGCTTCTAAAGATTAAAAAAATTAAAAGTCAGAGGGGGCTGGTCTTTGATAGGCACACGTTTAGATAATCTGGTGTATGGATGGACTGACAGATGTATGAGGGGGATATCTCAAACACACAAACATACATACATACATACATACATACACACACACACACACACACACACACACACACACACACACACACACACACACACACACACACACACACACACACACACACACACACACACACACACACACACACACACACACACACACACACACGCACGTACGCACGCACGCATACACACACACAAACACATACACAAACAAACACACACACACACACACACACACAAATAGATATATCAAGTACTCGTAACGCATATAGAAGCATACACAAAGACAGGCAAGCAGATGATAGAGATGCAGAGAGCAGGCAATGTATGGATGAGTGCATTGATGGATGCATAATTGTCTTTATAGGGTGTCGATTGATTTATTGAAGTACAAGTGATGGTCAGTATTCGAAGAGAACTTTTATTTCATTTTTGAATTCCGCAAGCGATTCAAAGAAAACAAGGGATATAGAAGGGACGTAGTGAGGATTCTGTATAAGTGTGTAGTGGAATGGAGACTGTACTGAGGATGATGCAGTACTCAAAGTTATCAAAATGTTTTGAGTGAGAAAACAAGATTGAGAATTATTGATTGACTCGTCGATAGGCGACAAAATCACTCATTCTTGATTCACAAACCACTCCTACTTCATACATCTTCCCAGATAAATATTCATTTTACCATTCTGAATTATTTTAATCTTTTGGTTACCAAAGGTTTACATATATTTTTGAAATGTTCTTGAAGCTGCATTTAGAACTTGTAAATTTTCTTGGACTTTTTTTATATCTTTCCATCGAAGTTTCTTCTGGATTAATTTTTAATTAAGTTTTTTAGTGTATTTTTATTTTTATTTTTGTGTGTGCCTTTTTTCAAACTTTCTTTATCTTGTTGCATATTTTAAAAATAATGGAAAAGTTAAATAATTATAAAGTGCAAGTACCTTTATTAGTTTTCACGTTTTTAAATCGTAAATATTATTTATAATTTTCTCAAATGTCATAGCACCCTTCTTCCTTCCACCAGCATTTTTGTTATTCCATTCGAGCTTTGCCTAATTGATATAGCGCCTCCCAAACAAAGACCTACTACCAACAAAGGACACCCAAACCAAGATCTTTAATTTTTGTACACCCTTTCACTCTCCCACCACACCTATCCTGGAAACAGAACATAGAAATAGCAATTTGAGTAAATCAGTGTGAAAGAACGCAATAAAATCAAAACCCAACTTCACGTCTGCTCTCTTAATGTTTCAGCAAGAGAAGATCTCAGCGTCTGATGCTCAAAGCACAGACACTTTGAAGATTTATGCGG
Source organism: Piscicola geometra (assembly GCA_943735955.1). Lineage (NCBI taxonomy): Eukaryota > Metazoa > Annelida > Clitellata > Hirudinida > Piscicolidae > Piscicola > Piscicola geometra. The sequence goes on from OX030956.1 coordinate 2,009,025, forward strand.
CATTTATGGGCCGATTATTAAGCATAAATGTGTTATTTACGAAGGTGTCTGGTGTAGGAATGAAAGGGAAATAGATTCGTTTGACGATGAGATTTTTATTGAGTACCTTATCAGAGAGTTGTGACTCCACACTAACAAGGTCGATGAAATTCCAACAAAACAGCGCTATAAAGCTCGTCGAATGAGGCATTAAAGAATATAAATGGCAGTCTATAAGACCAGCTAATAACAATTATCACGTTTTAAAAATTAATTACTCTTGGTAATGTTGCCATAACTCTATTTTTGATGAAAAACTTAGTGATTTAAAATACCACACCATAGCACTAAACCAACAAGCATAACTCATCCAAGTACACCCTACACGACACCACCCAACACCACTTTTCACACCGCAGTGGCGAGAGGCAAGCATGAATTTGATTTCTGGCTCAACGAGGAGGGTCATGAGCGCCTGCAACGTCGACTTTGTCAACGTGCACAACTGGGTGTCGACACCCCGTATCCCGGTGCCTGCCACCGCAAACAGAATCCAGGTTTCTGTTGAGTTCACCATCAGAAAATGCGAAAAACACCCTGATCCGTCTTCGCTGCAGCAGTGCAAAGAGGTCTTCCGATTGGCCTACCTGCAAGGCGATGACGACGAAGACTCCGACCTGGTTTGGGAGGAGTTCACGTTCATCGACACGATTGCAGCCAGTCTCCTGCTCGTCTCGCACAACGACTCCATCGACCACTTCATTAACAGAGAAACCAGGCACTTCACCATCTCAAAAGTAGAACACTGATAACCCAATTTTGTTATTTTTTATTGGAATTGATTTTTGCTTGGGTACATTATTGATCAAATTGATTTTCCGCAAGCTGTTTACGAGAATGTATTTTTTTACTTTCACCACTCGAGGCGAATTGGGTGAGAGTAGCTTTTCTTGACGAAGGATCCTGCATCAACCTCGTGTCTGTCAAGGTATGTTTGCATTCTGGAACAGTATGTATTGTAGTGTGGGTGTGTTTGCGGGGTGGTGGGTATGTGGAAGCGGATTGGTTTGAGATTTTAATCAAATTGCTTGAGCTTGATTGTCGATTTATGGAAAGATATTTTATCTTTAAAGGATTTGCGTTTGAATTTTATAGCATGCATTTATGTTTATTTACATTAGAAGCCCACTCCATCTCCATCTCTGCTTCCATTCCTGCCAGGTCTTCCACGTGGTGTGTCCAGAGAGCATCCACTACTTGGCAGTCTTTCCTGAGACACCAGTCGGTGCTGAGCTCACGTCGATGGTCAAGACTTACGGAACTTGCGTCAACCACTCTTCTCCCTCCACCCAGCCACTCTACCAATCTTCCGCTCATTCAAGCTCCCTGCACAATCTCCAGCCAGCTCCGATCAAACAACTCTGTCAGGCGGATGGCACGTGGTACTCGTTTGACCAATCCGGTTGTCTGTGCGATCCTGGCTTCGAGCCCAACTACGTAGGAGCCAAAAACCGATGCATTGGTGAGTGGAGTGGTTGCAATGGAGATGCTTGTTTGCAGGAGGAAGTGCATAAAAAAGTTCTTCAGCGGACAATGAATCTCTGGTGCAGATTTTCCGATTTCTAATCGGATCATTTAATATTTGTCTTATCTTATGCAGATTATAAGCGCTTAAGAATAATTTTATGCGTTTGTGCTTGATTGGAAAACCTTCTTTTATGTATAAAATTCAAACCCATCAAACTGAGGTTTATGCTTGTAGTTAAACGTGTTCTTTTATTTTTTCTTTTTTAAGATAAACCTCTTATAAACATTTGAAAGAGCCTCAAAGCTTCCTCATTACTTGATGCACTTAACTTCTCAATTAAACAGAGCTTAAGCCGAAAATTCACACTAAACTCCGTTCAACTCACTATCTTTCCAAATATAGCTTTTGTCTAATTAACCTTTGGGTACTTTCTCATGTGTAGGTCATTCCGTTTAACATTCCTTTTGCTTTTTTATACAGTATATCATGCTCGCCATCATAACTTCACTACTTGCTGTTTATGCAAATAATCGGCGAACTTTCTTCATACTGGGTTGCTAATCTCAATTGAAGTTCTCCTCTCATTTAAAAAACCAAGGTTTTTCAAACATCTGCATCAAGCCACTTCGTAGCCACTCGTTCAACTCCTTCAAACTTCTCCGGAACACGTTCACTTGGATGAAACTCTCAACACGAACAACCTGCAACACTTGACTTTTTTGAGAAATGACGATTGAATAGAGGCTCTTAAAGCAGCTTTGATCCGAAACCATCTCTTAAATCTTTCCTTCAAAGGCATTTCACTTGGTTCAGTCGTCTATACCCCTCAAAAGAACTCGAGAGTCCATCTATATCACTCATCTACCGCATCTATATCAGATTCTTTTCGAACACAAATAAATTAAACCCTCAATTTAATTTTGCGCTTTTATGCAATTTCTGATATTACTGCGGCCTAAGAGATTTATGGCCTTTATTGTCGTCCTGCCATATTCAATTCCTTCTATCCAGCCGTTGCTTGTACCGGCCCAGTAGAAACATCAAAGAAATATTGCAGTATTCAATTTAATCCGTATATCTTTAAGCATCATTTTATCTCCGTTCCATCACCTCTGACCTTCCAAATTTCTTCCATAAGTTTTCGTTCGTCATATCAGCACTTCATTCTGCCGTTTTCCACAGTTTTTCGCAATCTTCCTTCATCAGCCAGTCCAATCAATGCACACAATAAAAGAACATATTTTTATATTCTCACACAAACATGTAGAGTAATTCACGACCCGTTCAGAATACCTAAATACGCAATGCTTTCTTTCGAAAAGCCTTCCACATAAAATAGAACAAACAAAAAACACTAAAAAATCAAACTTTGTAAAAAGAAAAATAGGAAAAACGTATAAGAATTTTAAAAAACAAAGAAAAAACATACAAATTTCTTGCACTCATGTTCCCAATATATCATAATGTATTGATAGCAGACATAAATATTTATACCACATTTTCGTGTTAAATCAGACTTAGCTCGTAATTCAAACTAAACAAAGCGACCTCCTGGCCAGCAAAGCACTTGCGACTCCCAGCGTCTCAACTATCTTCTTCTATGCGAAACTGCATCTGAGGATTCTATGCAAAATAAAAATGATGTGAACTGAAGAGTATTTTTAATTTTTTTATTAAAATCATTTTATGCCATGAATTATGTCTTTTAGCAAAATATAAAAATTCAAAGTCGATTTGCGCCATTTCTCTCACTGCAGCAACCACAAGGCATTAAATCACATTCTGGAAAGATTATTTTTTATCTAAACCACCACTTCATTATTACCCACCTTAAAAATATCACCTTTACCAGAGCATCATCACCACCACCACCGTCCTTTTCACCCTATCTCCAGAATGTCCTCCAGGCTTCTACAGACACAACCGGGAATCGAACACGTGCTCCGAGTGCCCGGTCAATTCTGCTGCAGTCGACCATGGCTCAGTGTTGTGCCTTTGTCTCTCAGGCTACCAGAGATTCAACTCCAACGCTGTAGACCAGCCGTGTTATTGTAAGTTACTTCTTGCAGCATCCATTTTTTCCTGATTATTTATAGATTTACGTTCAAATCCCCTCGTGATTAAGGTGCATTCAAGCGACTTTTAATAACGCATAATTTAGTGCGGATTTATGTGGGGTTTGTGGGTTAGTTTATATAGTGTGTAAGTCGTTTATAAAGCTTATAATCTGACTAGGACTAAAGTGCTCGTAAAGTTAAGCATCGTTCTGGTAGCTTGCTTCAAACTAGAGCTGTGTAGGGGGAAGAGGGTAAAAACTGAACTTGATAAAATGATAATATAAGTTAACGCCGAGTCAGATGGTAGTCAAGTGCAAAGGCAAAAACCTTGATTAAATTGTTGTGAATCATTTTCATTATATTTTTTTTCCTTAACTAGTAAACCTTTTTCCCCTGCAGTGAGTGTCAGTCCCATTGAGAAACTGAAAGTCTTCAACATCTCCAAGACCTCTGTCACACTCACGTGGATTGCCCCTCCTGAAATATCAGTTTCATCATCATCGTCATCGTCGTCATCATCATCATCGTCGTCGTTCTTTAGTTATGTTGTGGAGTGTCCAAAGTGTGATCTTCTCGATTCTGTCTCTTACCACCCTCCCCTCCATTCTCTCACCAACAAGTAAGAGTTTTTTATTGTTACCCTTTGTAAACTAAGCCATCAACATTCGAAAATAAGTCAAAAAGTGAAGTTCGCACTGGATGATAGTTCACCTTGTTGTAAACAAACATAATTCAACTTTCAATAACATTTATATTTTTCAATGGATTTTCAACCGCCTGCTTATAGAATTGAAATCAGTTATGAGTAATAAGGCGTGGTTCTCCAGTCATTAGTCTTGATTAATCGCATCATCCATCTTAATTGCAGCATCTCAATCCTTCATCTTCCTCCCTCTTTTGCCTCTTCCGTCTCAATCAATAACTTCTTTCTACCACCTCCGTTCTCATCTATCTTTCCTAACGGCCAATTCCTCAATTTACGATCTATTTTGTACTTTCAATTAATTATTTTTTTATCTTTCACCAACATTCTTCTTCTCGTCACCAATCATTTTCATCTCACGACCACTGAACGTCAGACATTAATTTCATTTTTCACACTTCTTCAAACTAATTCCTGACCGGATTCGTTTCACTCACCATTCAGTAGCAACCTTATCATCGAAAGCAACCTTTAAATTCACGGATAAAACCTCTACAAAAACTTAAAAAACTTAAAAATCAATTTTAAAGACACCTTCCACACGCAGTCTGAGCATCAGAGGTCTGGAGGAGAACACTGCTTACTCCGTGAGCATCCTTCTGCGCAACAACCACCTGCGAGACAACTACAACAACTCAGCAGCCTCCATCCGCTTCTACACTCTCTCTTCTTCTTCCCCCGCGTCATCCGACTGTGAGTGTTTCCATGTGCTTTTGTTAAACTTGTTAGTGTTTTCATGTGGTTCAATTAAATTTATTTCTGTTTAAATGTTTTGGCAAAGCGTGCTTTTAAGCTTTATTTTAGATAACTTATTTCAGTTGATTTCATTTTTTATTCATGCATCAAAGCATCACAAACGTGACTTCTGCGTTGAAAACTGCCCTATAATTACATTTAAAACTTGTATGTTCAGAACGCTTTTCAAATTCATTTATTCAACGAAAAGCAAACATTTTTCAAAGACCTTCTGGCGGCTGACCTCAAAGCGTTCAGCAAACAATGCCTTAGTGCCTCTCGTTGAGATTAATCGGCATGCACCTCTTCTTCTTCATTCTCACTTATTTTAATGCTTTTTGTCATTTCATTACTTTGACCCATCAGTGATGTATAAGACAGTTGCAAGTAAATATTCACTATAATTGCCATAATTTGCATCATGGAATTGTTGCAAATGCATTAATGGTGAATTTTTTTATAACTGGCCCCTAAATATGTTGTATTTAAGAAAATACATTTGAACAGGCTTTGTTTCGCTTCGTAAACCCAAGCAATTGCAAAATGATTTTTCTTTGGCAAAGAGGCCCAACGAATTAATACGCAGGTATGAAAGCGAATGGAGCTCATAACTAACCGGACATTACTTTAGCAATTCTTAGGCAATAACATTTTGGAAAGCCTTTGTTTATTTCACTTTTTCAAAACTAGAAAAAAGTTTTTAACACATTTTTTTTGAAAAAAGTATAGAAGGAAAAAACCATTTCCTTAAGCGTCCTTTGCCTCTATTTCAGTTTTCATTTTTTATCAGTTGTTTAAATTATTCATCAGAATGCTCTTCTAAAAGCCGACATTAAGCCATTAAAGCTTTATGATTCTGAACCTGCAACGCTGGAGAGTAACTGTGTGTTGCTATATAAATATTTTTAGATTTTACTTTTTGTCTTAGTATAATATAACTTTCTCTTTCTTTTGGGAAGGTTTTGTGAGATACTCTCAAACGATCGCATTCTCAACTCAAACTCGAGATTTCCCCCTCATACCATAACCTCTGCCATCCCTACAATCACTTACATAATTTACAATACTACCACTACTATCATCTCTTCCTCCATTCACAACACCACAACCAATCCCATTGCTACCACTACCCCAAACACACAACAATCTTCGCAGTCACTCCGGTGCCTGACATTCTTGATGACGATCCTCACTATGACGTCACAGCACCCACGATGAAGGCCTACGTCAGTGACGTTGGCGACGACAGCTTGACGCTGAGATGGAACTGCAGTGGCAAGGATGATAGTAGTGTCGACAACAACAACAATGTTAGTGTCAACAACAACAACTGCTCCACTCTAAACGTATACACTTTCGAGATTCTGCTTTACAACGACAACAACAGACAACTCACCACACAACACGTGCAACAACACAACTACGTCACTCTCACACACCTGCAACGCACGGCTCTCTACACACTCAGGGTTTGTAAATAATGTTTCAAAGTTTTTTAAACATTGCAAAAAAGTTTTTTTCATCAGTGTTTGCATAGCAGTTAATTCAGTCTTTTTTCTCTGTGTTGTTTTTTCAACCCAAGATTATGCAATACATTCAAAACAGACTTTGTGAAATGAATGGAGAATTAAATTCAGTAGAATGTTGGTATATGGAGGCATGCCTTTCAAGCTAAAACTCCCATTTTGCATTAAAATTAAACTTTTTAATTTAAAAATTACACTTGGAAATTATTTTTGTACACTAAAATAATGTGTCTAAAATTTGTAAAAAAAATTAATTAATTATTCAAAACGTTACAGAAAATCTTTTCTGAAAACGTTAAATGTTTTATAAAGTTTTCATTAGCCAGTTCCCTTGTGCTATGTAGCCTTCTTAAAACAAGTTTTTTTAATAAATAATGTAGAAAACCATTTACTTCTTTCATTTATTTTCTCATTTTTTTGAATATTTTTTTAAAATTGTTTCAACATACACTTCTTCCTTCTTTTCTCCTCCACTCCACCTCCACCTCCATTCCACCTCCACTCTACCTTCACTCCAGCTCCATTCCACCTTCACTCTACCTTCACTCCACCTCCACTCCACCTCCACTCCACCTCCACTCCACCTCCACTCCACCTCCACTCCACCTCCACTCCACCTCCACTCCACCTCCACTCCACCTCCACTCCACCTCCACTCCACCTCCACTCCACCTCCACTCCACCTCCACTCCACCTCCACTCCACCTCCACTCCACCTCCACTCCACCTCCACTCCACCTCCACTCCACCTCCACTCCACCTCCACTCCACCTCCACTCCACCTCCACTCCACCTCCACTCTACCTCCACTCCACCTCCACTCCACCTTCACTCCACCTCCACTCCACCTCCACTCCACCTCCACTCCACCTCCACTCCACCTCCACTCCACCTTCTCTCCATCTCTTCACCAGGTTAGAGGCATGAGACACGATGGAAGATGGACTTCCCTTTCGAGCCCTGTATACGTCAAGCTGATTGGTCAGTGGGGTTTTGGCGCGAGAAAAGAAGGGAAAGGGAAAATGGAGAATAGTTGGTTAAATTTAAAATTTTGTGATCTTTTCATTTCGTACTGCTGCTTCCAAAAAGTAGTACAATTCCCAAAACATTCCCAATCCCAATCAATGAGTTATCTAAATCTGCATTCAAATCTCTGCACAGACGCAGTTGTCAATCAAAACTACAACTCAGACGACACTCGTCTGGTGGGAGGAGTTGTGGGCGGAACGTTGGGGGGCTTGGTCTTTCTGCTGGTGATCGTGCTGGTGTTGGTGTTGTTCTATGTCAGGTTGGTTGGTGGATAGGTGGTATCAATAGATGATGAAGGGGGGTGATGATTGTCATGATGATGGTAAGGATGATGGTAAGGACAATGGTAAGGATGATGAAGATAGTGGCTTAAGAGAAGTAATAATTTTAAAACGTTCTGGCTTTGAACGATAGAGAAACAAAACATGAAGCTCAATCGAAGCGCGCTATAAATCAATGTGGACCCATTTTATATACTTACATGATGGTGACAACTGGAGCATGAAAAAGATGATAAAAAGATAAAACTGAGAATATTAACAACTTTAAACTATTAATACAATTAAAAATTTATTTAAAATCAAATAAATGATAATATTATACATAGAAACAATGATGTTATAAAAAGAGTTAAAAAAATAATATAATAATAAATTAAAATAATAAATATATACTTTTCTTTATTATTTTTACAATAGACGACGCAGGAAAGGCTCGAAGGGATGCCACAACTCAAACAGTGACTGCGACATTCTCAAGTACATCAATGGTACTAGCATGCTAACAATAATAAGAACAATAAAATAAATTATTATATAATAATATTGAAAGACTATAATTTATAAAAGAATAAATTATTGTTTTCGATTAATCGAACACCCATTTCTTTCTTGGTTTCTTGAAGTCGATAGAGATCGTTCGTCCCTTTTTATGAATGCACTTTCGATGCTTTACTCAAATAGTTTTCCAGCCAAATACCGGCTTCATTGATTTGAAAGAAGCATTTTATCAAATGCATTAACATACAATGCCAATAGAGGCGTCAGAAAAGGCATGAGTTAGTGAAAAGCCTCGAAGACATGTGATCCAATTGCCACATTGAAAAAAAATTAAACAATCTCTCAACAACTAATCCCTGCCACAACAGCCACCATGATCAAGCCCGCTCCACAGCGACCAAACAATGCTACTTTTTCTGAAGGTGAAGATCTTGTCAACTCAACTTCAACTTCTTTTAATACAGAGCCTCTATTAATACCTTTACCATAATATGCGTTTTAGCATTTCTGTATTTCTCGTCACTATTAAACAAATAAAAATTTAAAATTCGTTTATTTCTTTCTATCGTCACAATTTTTCACACCATTGAATCTTGTAATCATAAACTTATAATCTCTCACCCTTCAGCCACTGTGAAGTCAACACAGAGCAACCACATCTATGCCGATCCAACCACTCTCTCCACGCATCTTGCTCCGTCTGATCCCAACAACAACAATCCCACCACCACCATCCACTCCATCTCCAACACCACCACTCCTCCATCTCTCAAGTGCCTATTGGTCAGTGCAGACTGCGTCACAGTTGGGAACCTAGTCAGTCAAAGTAGGTTTTTGATACCGCTACCGTTACATCTCCATTAAAACCCTCTTTTATATTCTTTTTGAAATAATATTTTAGAATATTTTCAATTTTAAAATTTATATTTTAAAAAATTTATTACTTATTTTGGTAATCTTTTTGAGAATCTTAATCACGTGTCTCACTTACTATCTCCTCTTTCAACGCCTCCCTTGATGCCTTCAGAGGCCTTCATTAAATGATGCCCTTTGCAACTTTTCCTGCTCACATTTCTAATCTTTTTGTCTCATTTTGCTTTTCAGCATACCATTAAACACTCATTCTGACATATTTTGTGGAAAAAAGACTTTGCAATATTTATTTTTAGTTTTATTATACAAAAATTCAATATAAAAAATAATTAAAAGTCGATATTTAAGTATTAAAAACATGTAACAAACAGCTTGGTCTGGTAGGTTCCACTCTGGACTGCTGTTGACTGCAGATAGGAAGATCAACCGGTGATGATGATGATGTTGCTGATGATGATGATTGTGATGATACTTAGAGTAAGAAAAGTAAAATAAAAAGTGACAAAGAACGAAATAAAAACTCCAGTTCGTCAACAGCTACAGCACGACTATAACCAGCATCTTGTCATAAACTCCCCATTAGTCCTAGCCCCTCCCCCTCCAGGTCAGTGACAATAGAGATACTCGAGAAGGGCTGTGCATACAGGGGAAGGGTCAGTGACGTCAGAGTGGGAGTGGGCGTGGCTTCGAGGCTGGACCACGTCAATCTCGCGAAGGTGAGTAGGAATGGGAGACGAAGGAGACTCACTCATAAAACTCATCTTGTCAATGCGAGTTACTTCGAGATAACATCGCAACAAACACTGTCTAAGGACGACCTCTTCGTGCCGATGAATAGATTCTTGATTTACAACGCAGCCTTAGTTTACTGGCCGCATAAGCGCATCGACTTGTTTGTCGATATGAGTTAGGAGGCTGTGTGTGACGAGGGTAGCAATGCCGGAAGCAAGCACGTCAATAATCCCACAAATAACAAAGATAAAAATTAATAACTAATTGTTTAGTTTTCGGGTTTTTTGTTTACCAATGTCTTGATGGAGTTTCTTTAATCATTAACAATGCTTTCTTTCATTTATGCTACTTTATGGGCTATTCAAATTGTTATTTCAGGTGGAGGCGTTCGTAAGCGACGACGTGGCGATGATTGTGCACGAGTTCATGCTGTACGGAAGCCTCGGAAGCCTCTTGCTGGTGAGTCGTTTCTCAAGTTATTTCTCGCCTGCGAATAGTTTATTTACCGAGAAATGATTACTTTTCAGAGAGTTTTTCAACATTTCAGTATTGCTTTAATATTAAATGGACTTTTTAACGACTTGCTTTTCCTTTCGCACGAAGTCACACTCCATAGTTTTAAATGAAAAAGTCAAGTTTGCCACTACATTCGAAAGTGTTTGCAGGTGCTGGGGTAATTGTATTTCTCATAATTACTCGCTCATTTCTCTTCATACTCGCCACTCACCCTAATTGCAAACTAACATTTTCACTCTGACTAATTTTGAAAGTAGTTTTAGTTGAAAAAATAATAGTTTTTTTCAGTTAAACTAAAAAAATGAATTTTATTCTCTAGAGCATGAATAAATGTAGTCAAAAAAGAAGGGAGATAAATCGAGCGAATAGTTTGTTTCAACTTTGGAAGCTGGCATGAGGGCAACATGTGGATAATAAAGTAGTCGTCTCTGAATTTCAAAGGGATGAACATGGGGTGGGTCTGGGAAGACATGCAGTAATGATTCAAAGGCACTATATCAGTGCTTTTGCAATTTTTATAAGTTTTATAAAAATGTGAAAAACTTATGTAAAATTCTTTTTTTTAAATAGGATGTTAAAATGATTTTAGAAAAATTATAGCCTATAATTATTCTATAGTTTTTTTCGTGTTTCAATAATGCATTAACAAAGAATAAAAATTCTAAGTCTGTCTTAGTCTGCTGAGACACTAGGTCTTTTTCGAGGCAAGATTGGTGAGATGACACTCACTTCAAAGTGCGGAAGGGAAAGAAGCCTTTGAGAAAGGATCTTCATTGGTGAAATAGTCGCAATTAACCAGTAAATGCAACAGAATAGACTGAAAAGCTCAACAAAAACTTGAATTTAAACAAAAAATTGCGTTTTACAAAACAATACTTTTAAAATATTAATAATTACCTTTTAAACAGAAAAAATGCATGAAAAACTTTTGTAAAAGAAAATGTATCATTGAAACGTTGAAAACTATATAGACTGACATTTTCCAGTGAATTTTAAATCGCAACTGTTTCAACTCTAAATTCTTATAATTAAACAACACTTGTACCGTTCAACTACACCATTCGATCACAAAACTACACCACTCATCAACCTCAACCATTTCATTTTTGTATACATCTCGGATTAATTCATCCATCAGACGTCTTCAGACACCACCGATCCACCCACCTCCACCCTGGTGAACATGGTGATGGACGTTGCCAAAGGAATGCTCTACCTGAGCGAGAAAGGCATCCTGCACCAAGTGATTTGGCTTGGCGACTCACTGATGAATAACAATTAAATAAATTTATTTGAATAAGTTGGAATAAATTAAAATCTCTATTATACTAAAAAGTAAAGTGTACAACTCTAGTAAACAAAATATTTAGTGAATGGTTTTAAGAAATTTTGACAATTTTTCTCACAATTTTAAACCATTATTTATCCAACCAATGATCAAATCCAAACTAATGCACTTATCCAAATTAAACTTAACCACCTATCCAAACTTCATTTATTCCCCGCCAAACCACTCGGCAGACGCTCAACACAGACAGTGTTCTGGTCAACTCGAAGCTGGTCTGCAAGGTGGCCTGTCTGCATTCGCTTCTCACCACTGATGCCACCTATGACTTGCACTCGGCTTCCTACCAAACCGACGTGAGATGGCGTGGTATTGGGTGATTGGTAATGGGTGATTGGTAATGGATGATTGGTAATGGATGATTGGTAATGGATGATTGGTAATGGATGATTGGTAATGGATGATTGGTAATGGATTATTGGTAATGGATTATTGGTAATGGATGATTGGTAATGGATTATTGGTAATGGATGTTTAGGCTTTGGAAATTATTTTGAGAGGTGGTTGTTGGAATGGTGTTTCATTGGGCGGGTTGATGGTAGATGGAAAGAGAAGATGGTAAGTGGATGAAAAGGATGGTTAGTGCGCTAGAGGTAGTTTTGAAAAACAGAAGTTTAGCTTTTATAAAGTAATATGAAGGAAGAAGTAAATAAGAAAGCACTTGATTTTTTTGCGACAAGATTAATTCTAAGAAAGAAGCAGATAAGGAAACAGGAACAGAGTGAGTCACTGCAGAATCAATGCGACAAGGTTTATCGTGTTAGAGCACGACATTAATTGATGTATCGACTGCTTTTGATCTCCAAATAATAGACCAATTTGTTCTTCGAAACGCCGTTTCTTTCAAATCCATAAAAAATCAATACTACGCAATCACGAAGTACAATTACACTCGTGAAACCATGCAGCAACAACATTATTTCATGCCATCTGCATTTTTTCTCTCCATAAAACACACCTATCAAAAGCAACGATCTACAAGCATTGTTCCGTCATTTAGTATCAGCAATCGACACCATTCACACAATCTAACACACAGTACTTTTCCTTAAATCCCACCCATCTCCTGCTACATCAATAGAAGCCAATACTTTCTCAGACTATTCACAAAAAATAAAAGAATAACTTTTATCATCCCCTTCTCTCACTCCCATCTCTTTCATCCTCTCATTCCCACCCCTTCAAGATTCCAGAGCCGTTGATACGTTGGACCGCTCCAGAAGTGTTGGCAGGCAGCAGGACATCTGTAGCCTCCGACGTGTGGTCGTTTGGTGTCCTAGTGTGGGCAACAGTGGGCAGGGGTGAAGAACCATACTCAGGTTGGTGTGATTTGCGCTACTGTGGTGTCGTGTGGTTTGTTGAAGTGTAGTGTGGTGTGTTGCAATGTAGTTTAATGTTGTAGTATGAAACGTTTGGATATAAATTATAACTTATGATAAAGAAAGTTGTCTTCCAATTAAAATTTTTGTTTCTGTAACTTCAATAATTTTATTCATTTATTTATTTATTCTTCCTCTAAACTTTGGCAAACATTTTCATTCATCACTACTTTCATCACTTTACACCTCATCATCATCATCATGACCCCTCTAAGGCTGGAGCAATGAAGAGGTGGTGAGAGCCGTATCATCGGGAATGTGTCTGTCTGATCCTTCGGTACGTTGGAGAGTGATTGGAAAGTTTTTGGAGGTGATTGGAAAGTTTGCGCTAGAAAATGGAATTATCATTCGGACGACGAATGCAAGACGACGTTTACATGCATGCCAAGCACTCTGCACATTTACACAAACGATCTTCTGTCATTCGCAGTGAGACACGAGACACTCGCCTATGAGGAAGTGTAACCATGCCATGAATTCTGACTCTGATACAGCAGTCTTGAAAAAAACGGAAAAATAACTTTTTAAATCTATTTTTCTGCTTTCATAACTGGAAAATGTATTTCTATCCATTCTCCATCAATCTTTTCTTCACCCATCCCCGCTTCCATTCATCATTCGTAGGACAAATCGTGTCACAATATTCATATTGACCTATAATTGTGAATGTGGGTCAGAGGTCAAATAAGTCACAAGGTAGAAGTTCATGGGTTGAAAGGTCACTAGACTGAATGGCGTGAGTTAATCAAGCTGACATGTTATATCATTTAAGTCGGCATGGAGCTGCTGTACTTTTATAGGTTCTTTGATGCGTTGATGGCGACTAAATGAAAATGGTTCAGTTGTCATAACGTCTGCCACAACCCTGCAGGACGACTGCCCTCCACCGCTGTACCAGCTGATGCTGCAGTGCTGGAGACTCGAACCAACCACCAGACCATCCTTCTCGGAAATATTGAGCGCTATATCATCTTTCCATCACCGCGGCATCACCCACAGCAACGAGAACTTAGTTCATAGCAACAATAACGCCTTCCCTAGCAACCAGACAACAAACGATCTTCAAAACTCCACTCATACATCTCTTGTCTCTTTCAAGTGAGGAATCATTAAAAGTGAACTTTAATGATGGTTTGAAGGTTGATTGGTGCTTAAATAGAAAAGTAATAAAGTTTAATTAGGTGATCATTGAAGTTAGTTGTCTTTTATTTATGCAAAAACTTTTAACAATGGAAACTAATTAAGAATGACTGAAAGCGCAAGTTGCTTTTTGGAAATTTTAATATTTATTGAACAAACTTTCAGTTTTCTACAAAATGGAAAACATAAAGATTAAAAAATTTATTAGACGCTCAAAATATGTGTAAAGAACGTTCATAAGGAGCATAACACAAGTCTTATTTATTATTTAACAAAGTTCTAACAAATTAAAAACGGTTTGGAGTTGTTGGATGTTTTGTACGTGGGATGTTTAGCATTCATGTTTTCAATCATTTAAACTCACCATTTCAGCTGTCCAAGCAACGTTCCTGTCTCTAACCACAACAACAAAAACAATAATAATATTAATAGTAACAAAAATCACTTCACCAATATGCAACCAACTATTTCCAGCTCTGGTTACCTACTTCAACCACCACAACTACAACACTCCCAACCTAAACTACAACTGCCGCAATTTCAAAAACACCATCAAACAACTCCGGCAATTTCACTTCTTCCCCTCTCTCCGCAGCCACCACAAAAGACGATGAGCCACTCGCCACAAGCACTTTCCGGGCTTCCACCTAGCGAGTTCCCCTACCTCCACATGTACAAAAACCTCTTCAAACTAGAGACCCCTAACGACTTGGCGGTTCTTACCAGTTTGGATGACTTGAGCCTCATCAAAGAGATCGGTGTCGGATCACCTTCACACCAGTTTTTCGTTCTCAACGAAGTCCAAAAGCTGAAGGAAAGACTCAAAGCTGGCAGAGATGAGGGTGGGCATATTGAAGAAAGTTATAATAGAGTTGGAACCGATGATGATGATGAAGTTTTTCAAAGTAGCAGCACTAATAACAACCTGAACAACAACACTAACAACACAAACAACCGTCCTTTCTCCCTGAACTTCAACAGTACTTTCAACCTTGACAGTCTTTCTTCGCCAGAACAACAACACAATAACACAAACAACAACAAAATTGTCGCTCACAACAACTCCAATCACTTCAGCAACCACCACAACAACACAATCACGCCAAGAACTTTTTCAAACTTCTCAAAACCAAGCACAACATCCTCAAGTACAAATCGAAACAACAACACTAGAGGCAACTTCCACAACAAAAAGTACAACAACAACAACAACAACATTAGCCACAATAATTATAACAACATAAATTATGAAAACAACCATTCAGTTTTCCGACCACCAACCACTTACAAACCTTTCACACTCCAACAACAACAACACAACCAACTGCAACAACAACAACATCGCAAACAACAGCCCCTTTCACCAGAACATAATCAACGATATAAACTTGGTATATCTGCTTTAACAACTCAAAAGCAACAGCAACAACAACAACCACAAGCACTTCAACAACAGTCAAGCTTCCGCGTGATGACTCCCCTACCGCAGAACAACTCAGAGACCATCAACAACTTCTTCGTTTGATTTTTTCTGGTCAAGACTTCGAAATATCAATTTACTTTTGTTTAAAAATGATTTCTACTTTAAGTTTTAATCTTCGTTTAAGCAGAAACAACAAGCTTTTATTCCAGCCTCATCTGTCTTTTACTTTCTCACACGCGGAACAAACTACGTACAGTCGCCAGGATCATTTCTTCATTATGAAGTTGCCATTTGTTCGAATGTTTAATGCCGATTTGATAAGAAATTCGTATATTATATATCGTATTATAGTTTATTTTTTTCAAACCTTCATTAAATATTATTCAGTTTTAAAATATATAATTTCTCTTTAATTTTGATGGTTTACAATCTTTTTGAGTATTTAACTTATTGATCTTCCTTCCAGTTAGGTTCGTCTTGAGTTCAACATCAGCACATCTTTATCATACGTTTTCAAAGTCTTAGTATTCATACTCACAATTTTTGCTTTCTTGCTTTATAACGATTCATTCATCATATTACAACGACATCGACGTTTCTGACCAGCATTTCTGAGCGTGCTTAGAAGCAACTTTATTTTTGTGCATTTACCACTTTCCATCGACAACTCTTCAAGTTCACCAACGGGTCTCGTCCACCAAGGCCCGATCATGACAGGTAGTCGCAGGTAGTGGCTCACCTCACGCAGAATGTATCAATATTTCAAAAAGCCTTCAACCAGTAATTAAATACATTCTTTTCTTACTTGAAATTATTCTAATGTTTTAAATATGTCGTTTTTTTATTTATCGACTGAATATTTGAAACATGTTAAAGTTTATAATAACGTTAAGTTTCATGAATTCTTGGAAAAATTAATGGTAAAAGATTTGTAAAGATTCGGTAAAGACTCATTAAATACTCAGCAAAGCTTTTTAAAACTCTGTAAAGCTTTGTAAATCTTTGTAAAGCTTTAGAATCATTTTATTAATCATGGCTTGTGAATAATCTATTGACTCTTTTCTCTCGTTTAGGTGACCTAGAACATTCTACATTATGCAAACTCCTTGGACGACCTTTGTGATCGTCGTGTTTCTCCAACCAACCCCATTCAGTCAAAATAAATCAAAAACTTCAGATTCTTTTTTACAAATTTAACTTTATTAGAACTTCAAATAATTAATATATTAGATCTTTTATTGATAGAGGAAAAAGATTATGCAAAACGTAAGAAAGTTCGCTTCGCGGGCAAAAGGGCAAGAAAACTCATCCTTTGCGTAAGTGAACGATTTTCAAGTTTGACTGCAACTACCGTAAAATAACAGAGTCTTTGGTCATCCATGATTTAAAAAAGCAATACTTTCAAACCAATAATAGATAATTTTTGGAGTTTTTCGAACATAATTTGTTTAACCATCAGTTTTAAACCCAGAATATCTATAGCAAGAATTCGTTAAAATTTTATCCATATTTTCAAAGATTAAAAAATTATATAAAAGTTCGGAGATCCAAGTATTTTATGGTATATGAAATAGAAATGTAGGTGGAGAGAAAGATTTAAATAGCATTAGAATCTAATTTAGATGATGTTTGGCATTAAAAATGTTTGGAACAAAGTGGAAAAGCACATATTTTTCAATTAAGTAGTTGAAAACAACGAGACCGATCCTTATACAGTGCCAAAAATTATTATTTATATTTCAGCCTTTTCTCCAGATGACTCCCGTGGTGCATCCACACTGGCATCGGAATTGCCCTGAAGTCCCTGCTGTACGTGGTCTTGCCTTGAAGCAGGCAAGAGGTGAGGGGTGAGATAGTGGTGGAGAGGATAAAGTGGAAAGAATATAAGTGATGAGATAGAATGGATGGAAAAAATGTATGGAAAAAGTTAATTTGAAAGAAAAGACCGATAAATCTTTGGTGTCTCACTTAAAACCACAAGAACAGCACTCACCTCTTCCATTCAAGGTGTTCCCAAAGACGCCATTTTCCATGTCATCTTTGGCTTCAATGAAAAATGTTTTCGAAGCAACTTTTGAAGCTACATTAGTGAGAACAGAGACTAATGATTTTGCTAAAATGTTCTACTGTCTTATGCCCAGCAGCCTCTTAGAACATTTTAGTATACTTAGTAGCGTAATAGTCAACAATTTATTGCAGTGATGTAGGTGTTGATGTGAACTTATTCCTTACAGGAAGATGGAAACACGATCAATTATAACGGCCAATCAGGCAAGAAAGTGGGCATCTTATGACTGGTGCTTACACATAAAAGCATGAAAGCTCTGGCATCTCCAAGAAGTTTAGAATTTTTGCCAAAGCAGCACACAGTGATCTTTTATTAGACAGATACTTGTATAAGTTTTTTATAATAAAAGTATTAGTTAATATTTATTTTTGTGCCACCCAACCCCAGTTTAATGATAGTTTACTTTTACACTGCGGGTTTTGAACTTTTAAAATTTTTAATTTAAATTAAAATTTAAATTAAAGATTGTTTTCACCTTCATGCTTTGTCGCTGAATTAATTTTATTCTTAATTTTATAATTTTCTGATAAAGAAATCATGAAGAATATGAAAATAAACTTGGAAAATAATGATTCTAAAGTTTTGGAAGCAACCAAAGTTAACTCATTACCATGTAAATTTTCATCAGATGTGAAATCTGAAAATGTGGAAGTATTTTTTGAAAGTACTATTCAGCCTTCTGAAAATAAAGGTTTTTCAAAATTATATGAGATTGATGTTGTATGATAATTAGTTATCTTCTAATTAATTTTAAGTTTACATTTTTAACCAATGCAACTACTTTCTATTCAAAGCTCACGTGGAATTGGCTTCATTCCGAGGAAGACCACTGCAGGGAACTGTAGTAAACTTTCCGCCTAACTACACTGGTACAATATAATTGCTATTCTACCATGCAGCCTAATGAAGTGCAAGTGAATGCATTACAAAACTAAAGTCCCATCCTTTCATTAAAGGGGTGCTGCTCGAGAAGGTGAAGGATGTCAACAGCTTAGCAGACGAATACAAGGTTTCAAAGAGGCTGCTGGGCATAAGACAGTGGAACCTTGATGCGCCACCCAGCTCTTCAGACAAGCTGCCACGAGCCCTCAACTGGACCAAGATTGCTCACATTGTATTGCCATTGTTACTTCATTTTTAAATTAGGATATCTTTTTTATTGCATTCACCTTTACCTGCTGGTTCCAAACTAATATTAAAAATATTTGTAGTGTTAAAAACATTATTTTCATTCTATAAATTATGTCTTAAAATAAAATCCTCCCAAAATTCCACAGATTCACGATGTGGACTAAGAGCTTGACAACTACATATTTTTAAAATAAAAAAACACACGTACATGCTTTGAAACCTGGCTTGAAACAACTTGAAAACAAATAAACTTTTTACAGGAAAGTAGTTCATAGAATGAACAGAATTAGTTTGAACACAAAGACTGTGAGCTTATTTCCTCGAGTCCTTGATGCTTTTGCCCTGTCCTGAGAACGCCTTGAAACTCGCATCCTCCTCTCCCTCCTGATGATGATTAGAGGCAAGCACTGATCTCCAATATCCAACATTACTGGAAAACTATTTAGTTATCTAGAACCCGTATCATTACATATAAAAATACTTTAAAACCTCAAAATACTTATTAAAACTTTTAAACTTAAATTGAGATTCTAACATGTTTCTAATTTAGATTTAGACCATTTCCAGACATTGTCACCAAACAGCTCACAAACACACACAAGCGAACAAACAAAGAGACCTTGTTCTCGGGGGCAGCTCTGAGGTTCCTGATGAAGGTGAGGGTGTTCTTCTTGTAGTGGTAGTTGGGCACGCCCCTCTGGAACTGCGTCTTCTCTTCAACGCCCTTCACGTCCGCCTCTGCCCTCGCCTTGCCGTCCAGCCGGTTGCCATTGCCTCCGAACACCTGGTTGGTCAACATGCCATCCCTCATCAAGGCCTCTCCCCCCAGGAGTAGAAGGAACATATGGCCATTCACTTGAGAAAGGTTAAATTGCTGCCTAAAATAGACTTCATATTACAGTCTATTTCATGTAGCATTTAAACTTTTCAATATCAAATAGTCTCTTATCGTCATCATCACCATTTGGACACCTGGAACTTGTTCTTCTCGAGGTACTTGGAGATGTCGACTTCCATGTTGTCCTCCTCCTCCACCTTCCTCGAGGTCTGTGGCTCTTGGTAACCCACCGGAGCTGCAAAGTCCACCTGTCAGGGTGTCGTTGTCGAAGGTGCTGTGTGACTTTGGTTGTCGCATGCTGTGGTGTGTGTTGTTGGGTGGACATTGAAATGGTTGCCTGGTGAACGTTTCCCGGGACGAATGTTTTGAGAAGTTAACTGATCCAAATGAATACCAATGTTTCAATTGAATAATCCAGCTTCAATTCTAGCCACGCAACTACCAACTCCACCAGCCATAAAAACCCCACGCCACCAATGCCGCATACATTCATGTCACACTCAATGATCGACACAGCATTTTCTGGCTTCGTCTCCAGCACCTTCAGTTCATACACCTGTTGTGTGAGTAGTCTCAAGAACTGAACTGCTCAGGCATCTACAAGATGTGTACGCCATTTCAATTATGATAATTAATCCATGGTACTCATTGCTATAGTAATAAAAATAATAATGTATTTAATGCCCAGGTGCTATAATATATAATATAGCAGCTATATAAAAACGTCAATAATATTAATAATTATTATTACTGACATTAAAGACAGGGTGAGATAATATTGATCCAATTTAAAATGGGTCATAGTTTGGAGAGGAAGGGGGAGAGAGGGAGAAACCTTATCATTGTAGTTGATGGCGATCATGTCTCCTGCAGTGAGGCAAGCAAAGTTCCTGAGTGCATTCTCCAGACTGGAAACATGGTATTGACATTTATATGAGAATGAGTTGAAGAAGCCATACACGAATTAGTCAAAACAACTAAACAAAACAATACAAACAATGATGAATGTTATTAATGTGGCGTAAACCCAGACTGACTTCAAGACCACTGGGTTATGGACATTTTAATAACAATAATAGATGAAAAAACAAATAACTGAAACCAACACAGCTTTCTGATTGGTGATGTCGAGGAAGTCTGTCGACTGTGCTTGGAACTTGGCGTACAAGGCGACGGGCAGGGAGACGTTTTCAATCGTCAGGTGACCTCCCTCCTCCAAGAGCAGGTTGTTCATCATCTGGGTTACAAAATTTAATTAATTTTTAACATAATTAATTAAACTTTAATTAATTAAATGACTTGCATAACTTGAGATGAATCATTTATTTGAATGCATGATTCAACAACCCAGTATGGCAAGTAGGCCCTGCCCTCATCAGCAACGAACTCCAGCACTCCTGCATGTGTTATTCTGGCAGAGTTCTTGTTTTCCAACTTGAATAGCATTGGGTACTGAATGTTCAACTGGGCTGTTAGTGAAATAATTAAAATTAATTTAATATTTTATTTTAAATAAATAGGATTAAGAAAATCTTATATATATTTTTAAAAGCTTAAAAACTGATTATTTCCAAAATTCAAAAATTAATAACCAACTTAAACGGTCAAGAGCTGAAGGTGGTAAAATAACTGTGGGAAAAGACAAACAAAGTTAGTTATTTATTATTAAAAATTCGATATGGAAATAACTAAGATATATTTTTACTGACACACATATACTATATGTCATATAGGAACTAAAATTAAGTTAATTTATTTTGGCAATATGAGCCCAAACTTTTTCCGCCTTTGTTGACATCGTCTCTGACATGTCCGGGCATTAAAGAGACTGAGAAGCACTTGTAAGAGATGGAGAATGTACCCCGCAAGTCATCATGGAACATTCGCACGAAGTTAAACTGAGGGTATTTGGGTGAAATATTTTGAATTCATAGAAATGGCTTTATAAATAAAAAAAAGAAAAACTTAACTTAACTACCATTTTCGTAGATATTGCTTTCAACCAAAACTTAGCATAAAAGGTTTTTCACGAAATTATTCAAATGTTGTTAAATAAATGAGCAAAAATAATTTAAAAGTGAATTTAAGTGTTCATATTTATGAGATTTTTCTTGAAATAATTATTGAAATTGATTTGATTTCATAATTATTAGTCTTTCATCTTTCATAGTTATTATTTTGTTTCTATAGCAACTTATTCTAAAAGTCTATTAAATAGTTTAAAACCCTAAATCTCAAATCCACTAAAATGTCTAGTTTTATAACAAACGAAAAATCTTACAATAGTTCAGTTTTGAAACAAAAGGCTACAGTTTACTTTGGTCAGGAAGGGCCAGCTAAGGACTTGGTGCAGAGGTTTGAAGAAGGCACCAACAAGCTCTTCTACGAATCTCCAGATGATATTTACGCTTACATGGTTTATTTGATCTTAACTTATTTTTCTTAAAACTTTTTCAGATCCGTTATTTTTCCAATTATTTTTATTAAAGAAAAATAAAAATAAATAAAAACAAATTTTGACATTTACAGAGTATGTTCTTCAAGAACTTCATCAAAACTCCAGTTATAGGCTGTGTACGAAATTTTAACAAATATTATTGTATTATTAAAACAGTAAAAATAATGTACACTTAAAAAACAACATTGATTATAGTTATTTTCATTATTGGTTTATAAATATAACATTTTTCTTCTTTCAATGAAGATTCTATCTGAAAATCTATCGAAAAATATTTTTCCGATAGTTCCAAACGAAGAAGACTTTAAACCCTCACGGAGCGCCAGGCTATGAAATCGAACTTTTCTGTAACCATCTGAATGACCTAAAGGTTAATCTTCATCGGCTCATCTTTCAATTATAAACAAATTTTCACTCTACCTTTGCGCTAATTATGTTTTTAACACCTCCACTATGTACATTACACGGTGTAATATACGAATTTACATTCAAAAGATCATCGGTTTTTATAAAACCACCTCTGCAGTGTGTTTCTCTCTACCAGTCCAAGTACTCCTACAACTGCTTAGATGAAATTGTCCAGGTGAAAAATCAGTATGATTACCATTCTCTTCGTCATCATCATCATCATCATCATCATCATCATCATCGTCATCATCATCATCATCATTATCTTCATCATCATCATCGTCATCATCATCGTCATCGTCATCTTCATCATCAACATCACCATCAACAACATTATCATCATCATCATCCTCCTCCTCCTCCTCATCATCATCTCAGGTGGTACATGACTGTGAGGAGAGTACGAGGATAGTGACTGAACTTGCTCCGAACCTCTCGAAGGTCTCGCCGTACGACCAACTCTACGTCGACAAGTTCCTCGTGTGAGTTGTCCACAAAGTTTCATCAAACCATTCCGGCCATTCCAGTATTTCATCAAAGACTTTTTCGATCAAGCCAATCCACATAGACATCCCTCAGCCATTCCAGTCTTCCATCAAACATCCAACCTTCCCACAGGGAGATTTGTCACTCATCCCATCATCATCATCATCATCATCATCATCATCATCATCATCATCATCATCATCATCATCATCATCGTTCAGAGAGTTTTACGGCAAGCTGGAACGGCAGTACGATGAGGTGATGCAGGCGCGGGAGGAGGGAGAGAGGATGAAGAGGTCGTTGGAGGGGGCTGATGAAGATGGCGACGGAGGCAGGAGCAAGTCTCGAACTAGCAAAAAGAAGCTGCATAAGTTGTCTTAGAAAGATCTTAAATTTATTAAAAAGAGCTTTATAAATAATTTTGTTTGATTGGTTGACATAAGTAATGGACTTTGTAGGTTAAAAATCTATTGCATAACAACATAAAAGAAAAATTCCCAACGTTTTTCAATTAATTTGTCTTACTCAATCGGTGTTCATTCACCGTTTTTTATTTAAAAGTATTCCATTTCTCCAACCACCACAGCAAAGACAAAACAGCCTCCAGCCACTCAAGCGCTGGAAACAAGGCTGACACCCCCCCATCAGAAGGAGGTGACGGGTTGGAGCAGGGAGTGGTTGCTGGAGGGAGCTTGATGATGCCAGGACTGGGTGGCAAAGGAGGCATCTCAGAGCTGGTGTGCCAATCCGCTGCACTGCTATCTGAAGTGCCTCTCTACCAGTACATCTCCAATCTGTTCGGAGTCAGTGTACGTGAAAGAGAGGAGGCAGAATTGGAAGACTTTTGGCGCTGTCACTTTAGTACATTTTATTACAGCGTGAAAAATCGAAGTTTTAATTACCGAAACTACGACTAAAATCAAAGTTTTAATAACTATAACTTCGACTCAATCTTTGATATTCTACGACAACATCCCTACAGGAGACTTCGCACTACACACTGCCAATCCCCATGGTGACTGCGGTTGGGAGGTCAAGGGTGAAGTACCTCAAAGAATACCTCCTCCTACCCAGTCCCTCCACACACCTCACCACTGTGAGTCTGTCAGGAAACTTTCATATTTATAAGATTTTATAGAGTTGTTCAATGTTTTCGAGTCAACTTTGAACTAATCAAAAAAATGAATAGTGAAAATAATTAATGCATCAAGACATATTTGTATGTAAAAGATGAAAATGATGTTTTAAATGCTCACTTACTGGACTATAAACCGCAGTTCATTAATGTTCTGAGCCGACTGATGCCTGAACTGAACAAAACTACAGAGAACCAACCAACCGACGTGCCTGTTAAGACGAGCACTGTGAGAAATTGTATTGTATTGTTTTGTATTGTATTATATAGTATTGTATTATGTTGAGAGATTATATTGTATTGTATTGTATTATGTTGAGAGATTATTTTGTATAGTATTGTATTATGTTGAGAGATTATATTGTATTGAGAGATTTTATTGAAACTGTAAATAATGCCTAACTTTTTTTAATGTTTTTCATTTTATAAATGTTTGAAATCGAAAGTTAAACATTAAAACATTTAATAGTTATTTTTTCATAGCGTCAGAAGACTATAAGCGTTAAAAAGTTTCTGCAAAAAAAACTTTTTTTATTTTTAGCACGCAAAAGAAAAGAAAGAGAAGAAGGGTGGTGGTGGCAGTGGAGGTGAGACTGTGTCTTCGAGTCTCCACGAGATTGAGACAGTCATCAACCACATCAAGGAGGCCGTCTTGCAGGTGGATGGTGAAGGTGGTGGTGTTGAAATATATATAATAGAGGTTGTTGTTGGTGGTGGTGGAAGAAGGGAGGCAGGAAAGGTGGCTGAAAATGGTGTAGGAAAGCGTGCAGATGAGAATTAATTAGAAAAGAATGAATGAAAAGAAAGTAATAAATGACATAATTCGAGATAAGGCTTTATCCATGCTTTGTGACAATCTTCTCCACACAAACACAAACAACGACAGGCTGGTTGCGAACTCGGTAAAGATTTCTTTCTCGCCCTCGACTGCAATCCCCTCCACTGCTACCAACAGGTGTCCATGCATGCATGAGTGCATGGCTGGCACAGGCGTTAGAAGGAATGAAAAGGAGGAGATGTCAAATTTATTATTTGAAATTTATCGACAAAACCTGAGCTATTCTGAATTTCTGTATTCAAGTCTTTAATCAAGATTATTCCAGTATCTTCATCAAACACCAGGATTCAGGCGCATATGAGTTGAACGCTGGTGAGACGAAGAGTGCCGATGAGGTGAGGGACATGTTGGTGGACCTGGTCACGAGATACCCCTACATCATCTGTCTCATCGACCCCCTGCATTTGAAGGTGGGTGGGTGAGTGGTTGGTGTTCTTTGTGGTGGATGGGTTATGGGAAATAATGCATTCTTGAATTTCAAATTTTGGGATTTTAAATGAAAGAAAAAGATTTTTTAAAATCGTTTTTTAAACTGAATTTTTTATGATCTACCTTTTATCTTCATATTTGGTATAGAGCAAGGAAGAGTGGAGAAAGTTGTGCAGTCAGATCTCTTCAAACTGCTACGTCATTGCTTCAGAAGTGAGTTGGTTCGAGAAAGATTAGAATTAGGCCACCTAATCATTTTCACAATTCACACTTTTTTAAATACTATATTTTTAAATACACTCTTTTTATTCAATCAATAAATCACATATATTTCTATAGCGCTTTCTCATAAACTCATGAGCCCTTGACTCCAAACAGTACGCTTTAAACACCCTCCACCACGACTTGCAAGGTGTTTGAGAAGACACCTTGCAGTCTCCTCACCACTCCAGTCGACCAGACCTTCCTCTCCTCTGGCATCATGCTGCCCCTCCACGAATGCTGCACCCTCTCCGAGGTGTGGCACTGCGCCTTCAACTACAAAAGTACGCAACGTATTTGTTTTTTTTTTTTTTTGTGGTCATGCATTGAAGGCGGCATCGGCTTCTGTTATGATAACTCTTGAGCGCTATATAAAAACGAAAATGATTGTTATAATAATAATATTATTATTAAGAGCTTCAGGAATTTTTTGTGTTTAAATGTGGCATTTTTCAAGATAAGATCCGCTTACAAAATCTTACTTCTCCACAGACACACACCCCCTCACCCTGGTCTCCACTGGCGACAAGGACAGCTGCAGCACCTTCATCGTTGACTTGGTGAGTCTTCATTCATTTATCATCATCTCACTACTCATAATACTTTCACTAATAATTTATTTAAAACTAAATGTTCTCTACAGTAACTAAAATAAATACACAACTTTTTGAAATATTTCTCATTGTTTTTTTAAAAATCTGGATACATTTTTTTTTCTATTCTGAACCACTCCACCTCCCACCACTTCCCATCATCAAACATCACACGGGCGGTGGCGATGAGAGCGATTTTCCTGAGGCTTGGAGACCTGGGCAGAGTGGAGAAGACATGCAAGTACAACCGCTTGCTCAGCATCCACAACACACTCGAGAGCAAGGGACTTTTGTGCCAAGAGTTCTTCCAGTTCTCACAGGTGATGGAGTGGGAGGGGGTTATGGACTGTGTGGGGTAGGGTTGATGAGGGTTCAATGGTGGATTTATCTTCATCTAGAGGATATAACACTGCAATCAATTTTGATTACTACGCGATGGGTTGCTAGCTTTATTGATTATATATTCATTTTAAGAGTCGCTAGTTTCCTTTATAGAAGATTAATTGAGAAAAAATTATATAATTTAGAAATGAAGAGCTATATAAATGCCGGTAAATCGAACAGGTGGGTCCTGAGTGGGTGGAAGAAGAAAAGAAGGAAGAGGTGATTGAGGAGGAGACGAAGAATGAAGAGGCGAACTCGAGCCATATCCAGAAGAAGAATAAGAAAAATAAACAATAAATAATAAAAATATGAACTGAAATTATTAATTTAATTTTAGAATCATCCTGCAATATTAAATTTTATTACTTTTTTGAAGCTTTTTAATACAGTTTGTTGAATTTTCTTAAATTGAGAAAATTAAGACTTAATACAGATATTTGGCTACATACAGTGTGAAAATATTCCTTTAGCAGTTGAGTAAGCGATTGAACATTTTTGTGTAAATATAAAAGAGAAAAAAATTATTTATTGAAACAATTATCATTAGAAATTGTAGAAAACCTCTCTATGGTCGATGATGTATGCACTCCCATCAAAGGAAGGATCCCTCTGCTGCTGTCGATAGATTTACTTCATAGAGTCCAGCATTTTCGTTGCAATTGAAAATGAAATAATGTTCAACTTTCTTGTCTACATTTACGACTTATTTATCAACAATAGTTATATGCAATTAAACGATTATTTTTATTTTTTTAAATTAAATTTTTTACAAATATTTTTTTCTTTACAAGTCTCGCCTGGGTTTAAGACTCAAAAAACATTACACACATAAATGCTTCATCACTGATTCTTGTGAGCCTAATCTGGCCATAAAGCTTCACACGAATTACAGTGCATTAAGCGACGACAGGTTTTCTATCTATGATTTGTGTATGGGAAATTAATAACTGTAAATTTTGATACATCTCATACATTTCACACCCCTATGGTCCTTTATCATATTTTTCATGATGGTTGTTAGCATAGGCAGTGATCCTGGGGAGGGGGGGGGGTCCAAGGGTCCGGACCCCTCCACTTTTTGATAGTGAGGGGGTCCGCTTTAATGTGGACTCCCCCTCCCACTTTTTTATCTTAAAAAAAAGTTAAACTTTTGTTTTGATACGAGCCTAATCGTCAACCATGGCATAAAACAGAATGTTTATATAGTAATACATTGTGAGTATGTGTAGTTATAGTGATAGCTGTCTAAAACAAAACTATTTTTTGCTTACTTAGATATTCGTATCAAAACAGAAGTTTTAAAATGTTTTTTAAATTGGGAGAGGTAAGGTCCAGACCCCAAGAGTCCCTCCATGATCGTCCATGCTTGGTAAGACCCCCCAAGATTTGCAGCATATCGCCGCCCCTGGTTTTAGAAATGGGGCATGCATTTTTAGAGCTATAAAGGTGTGTGGTTTGAATGGTGCGGAGCTGATTTGAAATTCGACGAATGATTATATAATTAGATTATTTGATGTGTGCGGATGCTGACCAAGAAGCGACTGAGACTCGCACGCAATTGCCTCGCTCATGTGACCTTCCCCAGGGACGTGTGCCACAATATCCTAAAAGGGTGGGAGGGTGAAAATGAATGAGTGCAAGTATAGGTGACAGGGTAGATGGATAGGTGGAAAAACGCATAGAAAAAAAACTAACGCGAAATATAAATATATTTATTTTCTATATTTTGCTAATGACCATTTAAAGGAAACTAAAATACGTTTATTCACCTCAACAACTGTTCAAAAAAGAGGTATGCATGCATGGATTAGAAAAACACTTTGCACGTGGAGTGGATGTGATGTGGGTGGAGACGTATAAAAGCACTGGAAAGGGACGCTTGTAGAGCATGTTGATGAATGTTTGAAGCAGTTTAAGGGATTCTGTAAGTAAGGGATTGAAGTTGATGCAGTTTTGAAAGACTTAATAGATTGGAGTTGAGGTCATTTTTGAAATATTAACTTGAAATAAAGTCTAAACGGCTGAAAAAAGGTTGTATTTCAAAGGTAATCTTTTTTGAAACCTATCGACGTGTTGTAAGTTGCCTCCCATTCCTCTGACTCTTAAAGTTAGTGTTTGTGAAACACATGCTTTCCTATGATGTAAAGTTTCTAAATTTTTCAGAAGTAAATTAATGCGCATTTTCGATCTAACTTGCTTTTTTATATTTTAAAACTTATTGTGCACACTCTATTGTAAGAAGTCTTCGTAAAAAAATAATAATTTTTTTTCTACTTTCTTTTCAAATCTCAAAGGCAAAGATTGTTCTGTTGGTTTGTGAAAGCTACAAAAAAGTGAAAATAAAAATAAACAAAATTATTGAAAAAGGCACGAAGATATTTTGAGTTAATAAATTTTCTAGTGCACCAAAGCCAATTTGCAGCTACAAATCCTCAGCGATTAAAAAAATAAACTTCGAATTTTCAAGCTTTGTATTTTTAATCTTCAGAGCTGACTCTGTTCGATTTGTTTGAAATTAAAAATAGAATAACTTCGGAACATTTGAAATATTATGAAATTAAAATCAATTTACAATCTCTAAAACTACAATTGATTTGTATTTTCATAATTTAGTTTTATTAAAAAAAATTGTCATAATTTTTGTGTCGAGGTAAAAATAGATAAAAATGTAGTGACTTTCATCTTTTTTTGTGTTAAGAAGCTCTTCAGTTCAAAACTTGAAATTAAAAATTAAATGATTAAATGAACTAATAAATCAATACTTTCCAGTTTGTTCCAGATCTAATGGCACTCCAGCACTGCCTCTTCCTCTTCTTCATCCTCCTCCAAACGTGCTATCTGCCCCTGCTTCATTGCTCCAGCCTCCTGCACCCGAAACACTTCAGTGAGATCCACTTTTGAAGATGATTCAAATCTAAATCCCATTTTTTTGCTTTAAAAATAGATTTAGGTTTTTTAAAAATTTTGAAGATGTTTGAAAATTTTGGTACTCTATAAAGTTGTCTTGAAGCGCAGCGTGTTTACGCCAAAACGTGTTCTGTAGCTCGTTGAGTTTAAACTTTAAAAATTTTAAAAATTATGAGAATTATTTGTCTTCGCATTCAACGGTTTCAGTATTCATTAGATTTATAAATTCCAGACAAAACATAAAGATTTCAGAAAAATAGTAAATGATAGTGGTGATAAAATAACTTATCATTTGGTTAATAAAATTTTTAAGCTAACGCAAGAGCTATAATTCTTTAAAAGAAAATATTTCTCGCGTAACTCTCAATCAACACTCTTTAAACGAATCAGAACCATTAGGCTTTTTAATTATTCAAGCCTCATAAATTGCAGAGATATTCAAGAAAAAATATTACTCGACTTTTAATTTAACATTACGCAAGTTTCATTCATGAAAGAACAACGGCATTTGAAGAATCTTGACGTAAGTCTTGATCATCTAAATACAATACAACGACGAGTATTATTAACGTGGCGTAAACCCAGACACGTTGAAGGCTCAAGTTTCAGATCTTCGTTATTCACTCAATTTAGAAAAATATTCAATTTGTACAAGAAGATTTATATTTAAATTTTTTATTATTTTATTAGATTCTAAATCATAACAAAATAGGGTTTCAAGGAAGCTCGTGTCGTATAGTGGTCTATAAATATATTTTTCTGACCCCCATTTTGCATAAAACTAGCCCCAAGGGCCCGTAAAACATCACTAAAGTTTTTTAATTATAATTAGTACGAAAACTTTAAATAAAATAGAAAGGACAAGCAGAAAGAATTGATAGAAAACACCATCAATAATGAGTTTGTTTAGGCAACAATTATTTTCCAAAGTTTTCAATTTTCATAGAATGTCAATTTTGTTATATATAAAAACCTTAAAAACTCTTTTTTGTCATAGCTATTCAAATGAGGACGCCTCATGCATTTTAAATGTTTTTATATATAATTAAATGAAACCTGTAACTCCTTAATCTTTTGATGTGAACAGCACGCACTACTTTGTAACATTTATTTCGAAACGACGCTGAACAAAATTCATTAAACTTTTTTTGCCAATTTCAAGTAAAATGAAAGTAAAAAAGAGCTTAGGAGGGCTAGAAAATTATGACGATTTTTTAATGTGGAAAAAATTATGTGAAAAGATTTAAGGAGAACTACTGCTTTAATCATGCAACGGGGGATTGCTTTATTGAAAAGTAAGCTTTAAATTCCTAAACCTTTCGAATGAAGCCTTAAAAAGAAAAAAATGTTTTACAAATAAAAAAATTAAAATTTTTAAAAAAAAAACAGAGACGACGTGTTGAAAGTTGGAGATGGTTGGAAAGGATAGAAGAGGCTTGCATTTCATGGATGGCTGCATAAGATTCTCGCTAAATAGCATATCTTGATGTTATTTAGCGAGAAAATTTTAGCGTTAGGGTTAGGTTAGGGTAAGTGTTAAGTTAAACGTTGAAAGCGATTATTTTTATTTTTATTGAGTTCATATATCTTTATAAGTTATATTAAAGATTTGTGATTGAGTTATTTTGATATTAACAAAGAATAAAAACTTGGTGCAGATTTTTGTATTTTGAATTTTCTCGCTAAATAACATCAAGCTGCATAAACTAACAGATTAAATCATTAAAGACTGCCCCTGCTCCCCAACTAACCTGTCGTATTCTTATCACCCTGCCAATCCAATCCCATCTCCTCGTTTCTATATCTGCTTGTCCTTTCATATTTTCCAGCTTCCTCGCCATCGTTAAAAAGTCGCTTTTATGCTTATCGTTAATCTTTTTTATAGATGTTTTAAACACCTGTTCAGCTTCTTTCCAATCTAAACTAACTCAGTACATGTCTAGATTTTGATAAGTGTCTCGCTTAAGAGATGATTGATCAACTTGATGCAAACGAAGACTAAAATGTAATTTAGAGAAAATGTTAAATTATGAAAACAATAAAACAGACATGAAAGTTTCCTTTTGTGCACTTTTCTCTATTTTTTTTAGTAATTATAAACGATTAGGCTTTATTTATTTTGCTTTGATTACAGGAATATTCGTTCTTTAGGATCAATTATATCATATTCCTTTATTATTTTTATTACTCTTTACTTTGGAATTAAGAAGAAAAACACATGAAAAAAAAAGCATAATGTGGTGTGCATGTGTGTGCACGTTGGTTTATCCAAGCTTGCCTTGTGGGTTCAAGTACTTGAAGACAAAATGCTATGCATCTCTACAATTCAGAAGTTTGGAGAATGGTCTGCAGACATGGAATAGCAGTTTTTCATTGATCAATTGACAGTGAATTTTTCGTTTCATCATTCACATAAGAGAGAACTTATGATCTCTTTGCTGGCTTGAATTATAAAAATTATACTTTTATAAAAATTCCCTTTAGAAATAAATTGAGCTTTAAAAGAATGAAAATATGTTTAAAATGTGAATTTGTGAAGTTATTGGAGAAGAAAAAAGATGAATTTATTTGAATACTTAAAACGAATAAATGTTTTATTAAATTTAGAATTTAATGGCTAAATAAAAATAGATACTAAGCGGTTAAAACTTCATCACTAAAAGTAATTGCGTTCAAAAAGACTGACACATTTGTCCTTCAAAGAGTTTCTTGGAAAGCTTAGACGTGGCGAATTTGTGAAGAACTAGCTTGATGGATTTGCTGTTATTTATGGTAGCTTACGGAGCTAAGAAGATTTTATGTGGTTTATGCCCAAATACCTATTTAATTATCATTAAAATGCCATTACCGAAATAATAATTCCCTTCTTTTCCGTTTCACTTTCTTTTTCTCGCTCATCTTTTTTTCATAGGCTTTTATCGATTAAGTAGAATAAGCTTGAAAAACAAAAAACTTGTTAAACACAAAAGTCCAATTCAAAATAGTAAAAGTACCGACAAGTGAGAAGGGAGGTATGGGAGATGTGGTCTGACAAAAGAAATTGAATACTGTAAAAAAGTTGAAAATAAATTAAGAAAGAAATTATTGGCTGAAGTTCATGAAAGTTATGGTGTTCTGTCTGAAGTTAATTGAGTGTAGAATAGGCATTCATAATAACTTATGTTTCTTTCTGAGACTTTTGTGATTAGAGAAGTAGAGTTTTATTGGACTGAAATGGTCTTGTTGGTAAAAAAATTAATCTTTTCGAAAGCAGGTTTAAATGCATTAAAAGATAGTACGTTTAAATTGAACATAGAATGAACAATTGTAGAAGTTTTTTATACGTGAGAATGATCCGTGGAATAATTGAATATATATTCAAAAGCAACATTTCCATAAAATTACATTTCTAAATTATTCATTGCAGAGGCTTTAAAAAAAGTTTTTTCCAAGAAAGTTTTTATGGAACAGAGGAGGTTTTAGGAACTCGTCTCATGCGTAACGACGATAGTTAGAATTGAAAAGTCGCCAAAAGTGTGGCAATGAAACCATTTTTTTGGGAATATATTTTTTTAAATAATTTATTTTAATTATAATAGAGTTATATTAAGATTTATAAATAATAAAAATAAGATTAAAAAGTCACGCAACTGATTCGAGGTCATAAAGTAGTTTCTTATCAGATACAAAAAAGGTTTTTGATATGTCAAGAGTGTGTGAGAGACTGATTTGAAAAATAAGGAACAAAAAAACATGATGGTTTTTAAACTTTTTTCAAAGAGAAACTTAAATAATTAGACTCGTTAGGACTAACAAGTCACTTTTGAGCTTTTAAACGTCTCTTAAAGAAAAACAAGTTTTCAAATAAAATAAACAATTGTTTATATTCATCCAAGAATGTGGGTTTTTTTAAATAAAAATATATACAAATATGAGTTCAGTAGAAAACAATTGATAATATAAGCTAAGTGAAAAAAGACGTTAATGCCTTCGGTCGAAATGGTCAGCTAATGAACTAGTTTTAATTCTTCAGAGTATTTCCCGCTTGCTACAAATGTGAGTTAAGAAGTGTGAGATTGCTTGACAGAGCAAACTTTTCTTCTAAACCCCAACCTCGCCAATGTTCGCCAGAGCGTCTCTGGTGCATTCAAACTACAAGCTACATAAATTGTTTGTGCACTTTAATATGTTTATGCAAGGTCATACAATACATACAACAAAAAAGAATATGAAATGTTGAATGAACATACAAACTTACTCAATAAAGATAAAATAAATAATATAAATATATACAAAAAAGGAACTAATGGGGACCGATAAGCGTGCAAGCCTGACCACGCCGTGCATCACAACTAGATGCGCAAATCATGCTAAACTATCTATCTTCCAGGATCTCATCTCCACTTACTTTTCTTTTTTATTCATTGATATTTTAAATATTCTCATTGGGGTTGAAAGTGCTTGAATTGATTCCCATGAAAGATGTCCTACTTTTCGCAATGGCAGTTGTATTTCTCACAAAATCGAATGTTTTTTAAAACTTTTTTTTACTTAAGTTCCAAGATTTTTCAATTCCGTTTTTGTTGAGTAATGAATCAAAATAGAAATCTGTGTGCTTCATTCCTTTCTTAGCTTTAGCCAGATTTTCCAAGATTTTTTCTTTTACGATTCCTTGTCTCGTTTTTTTGAATTTAACGAGATACATCAGTTTAAAAAAAGTCTTCATTAACGTCTATTTACCAAAAGATAGTTTAAATGTTGTTAAATAATATTAACGAAGTTCCCAAAACTTTCTCTGCCTTGATGTGTCACGTTCCTAAATGACTTACGGAAAACTCGAATTATAAGCAAAATTTTCACGCCTTTCTACAAGTTTTTCTAGTGAAGTCAAAACTCAAACAAATAAACATCACAATTATTAAGAGCACAATAAGATAACTGCATCATTTTAGTAGTTTTAAAAGTATTCGATTATTAATCTTTGTAGCAAGCAGGAAATACTTAAAAGAGGATTTATATTCTACTCAGCGTGCCTTCCTTGATATGCCAGCTGATACTGTTAGGAGTGATTTCCATTAAAAATCCATGAACCCTCCCTTGCATATACTCAAGCAGACCAACTTTGAACAAGGCCAGCATTTCTTATGATTGAGACCAAAATTTTAGATGCAAGACGATATTCTTAAAACATTAGTCAGATTTTATATTTATTTATTATGTAGATTTATTTATTTGCAACAATTTACTACTACAGAGATCTTCCACAATTCTATATTTTTTCAATACTTAAATTTTTCTAATCTCGCCATCACATGTTTCGTGGCTTATTAGGGGTTGTTGGATGAAACTTGGACCATGTAAGTACTCCAGCAGAAAATATTTTGATGAAGTTGATCTCGAAAAGTGTGAATGTTCTCAATGGTGTAATTATAAAAGAACTAAATAATGTACTAAATGAGCTTGATCACTAATACAGAAGTTTTAAATTTTTATGCATGTCATATTTTAGATATATATAAAAATGTATAATTAGGTATTTGAAAACTTAATCTTGGAGATGCATAGACCAAAACAGCGCAGTTACTTTCTTTTCCAACATCTCTGACAATTAAGGCAGCTATTTCGTTTAAAAAACCAATAAACTTCACAGAAAAAAATTCTCGTCAGAATTTGATGCTGCTTTATATGAAACTTTTGTTAAAACCTCCTTGCACTCATTAAAATAGATCTTCCAGCTCCCTCTACTCCTTTATATACTCCTCCATGACACGGACGTAATGCCTTGTAAATGTTTGGGAAAAAGACAACTAAGTGAAAACTACTTAGACAGGTAACGTTCATTTATTGATGCAATTTTATCGCTCAAACTTCGTCTTTAAAGTCTTTGGTTATTCCGTTTTTTCCTAGTAATTATGCTAAATTCCAAGAATTATTCTGCTGTCCTTTTTTTACAACGATATTTTTTTTACAAGTTCGAAACCATTTGAAAATTAAATCATCAGCAGTTCACTCACACACTACCATGACACATCCAACACAAAATCACTTCAAAGTTATTTCACATCCACCATACTACCACAACACGTTTTTCCTACACCGTCCACTTCACCCAAACTATAACCATACAGCCTCTTGCGAGTTCTGTGACTGGGAGACCTTAGAGCTGGAATGCGAGCACAGTCACGTGCTTCTCGTCAGGAGGGCCTTCTACGGACGCATGAGGGTTGGCAAGTGCGTTAGCGATCACTATGGCAACGTGGGATGCTCCACTGACGTGAGCAGGCATCTGAACCTCTTGTGTGCAGGCAGGAGGGAGTGCAAGGTGCCGGTGATCAGCCTTCACGCCTTCAAGACCTGCCCCAGAGACTTCGCCTCGCACCTCCAAGTGCTCTACCGCTGTCTTCCGGGTTTGTTCTCATTTGTTTTAGATGTTTTGTTTTTTGTTGTTGTTTTTTTGGTAGTTTTGATTTTCCTATTTATTAATTTTGTACCAATAGTTTCTTAAAACAATTATTGTAACTATCACATACAACAACAGATACATAAACAAAACATATGCCAACACAGTGATTGATTTCAGTGCTACAACTGAAAGCCACTATAACGGTTCCAAGTGCAACTTAACTCTCAAAAAAATCAAACATAAAAAAAATGATAAAAACGAAAACAACAAAAGTATTTATTATAATGAGATAAAAAGCAACAATCACGAACCTAATATTAACACTCTAATCAGCCTGAGCAGCCCAATCTTCAACAGTGCGAGTGAAGACGATGACAACAACAATGATTACCTTGCAGAAACAAAAAGAAACATTCATCATGCAAGCAGCAACAACAACAACAAAAACAAGTACACAGACAACAAGCACAACGATCTTCAATACGGAAGCAACAGCGAGGCAAGAATTTATTGTTTTTTGTTGGGAGACAAAGAGATGGATGGATGGTCGAGGTGGTCTGCAGGAAGTGAGAGGAAGGCAACAAGCAGAACAACAAGAGCTCAAACAACAAGCAGGCAAGAAACACGCCTGATTAATTCCCTCTCTAACGATCCCTCCCCTGCCGCTGGTGCTGATGATGATGATCTTGACAAAGTCATTATACCAAAAATAAATAGTGGTGTTAATGAGGAAGAAAATGGTGGTGCTGATGATGATGACGCAGGAGATTTATTGCTGGTCAGTGGTAGCATGACTTATGACGACAACGTTGTCATAACAACCACGTACGATTATCACGTGATCAGGGTGAGTGTGGTGCATCTTGGCAGGCGTCAAGCATCTGTAAGTGTGGACACGCAAGGTAGAGATGGTAGTGATGGGAACGACAAGAAAGATGGTAGTGGCAAACGGACATTCAGCAGAGATAGAACGTGGAAAGAAGGAAATGCCAACGAAACAAATAACAACGCTGGTGGCGGTGGTGGTGAGATGAACAAGTATGAGAGTTTTAAAGACGATAAAACAGAAAAAATTTGCTCAATAAGGCAAGTAGTTTGAAGTTGGTTTGAAATCGTGGAAGATTTTGATTGGATTGGGTTTAGGTGTGCACTGCAGAATGTTTTGAAAATGCAACTAATTCGCTTCCAATGCGTAACTGCTATCAAACCACTTTGCTTTCTTAAAAATTAAGTTTTTTAAAGTTAATTTTCCAAAACGATTTATACATTTTTTAAAGTTTTAGATACACAAAAATTCACTAGTCAAATCACCGATTTGAAAATTGTCTTGAATGGAATGTTATTAACCTATGGACCTAAATATCATTTTATTAGATTATTCTGTGGTATGACTTCTATCTCTTTCTTTTTAAATCTCATCTTCTTTGTTGTTGTCCTTAATTAATTAATTTATTTTGATGCTAGATTGTTGATGTTTTTCTTAAATTAAACAAAATAAATATGCAGTTTTACTCATTCACACACAAACTCACGCAACAAAAATATTTTGTTTTAAAATGTTTCAAATGGCATTAGTAAAAAGTTTTCAAAAACTTTCAAATTATCAATTAACAGATTGGCCATCATAACTGACCTGGATCACAAGACCAACATCCACCAAAAGAACATCTACGACATAGACAATGGCGTTCTAGGTGACAAGAAAGATGCTTATGACACAAATAAAATAATTTGTGCTGACGCTGTGAAGGAAGGACCAGAAGAACAAGTCGTCATGACGTCACGATCTTCTTCCCTTCTGCTGAGTCACGTGGTGTCGGATCATTTATTTTTGCTGCGCTTCACTGGTGAGTTGACGTTGCATGTTTGTGCGCTGGAAGTATAAGTTTTGCTTTTAGTCCACCTTTGAGTAGTTAAAATAGAAAAATATTCGTTGTCGAAAGTTGCACTCAAGCTATTTAATGAAATAATTTTATCGTAAAAAAGCAGGAGAGTGCATAATTGAGAAACATGTGCTCAAACTCGTTTTAATGTTTTTCACGCAAACTGAAAATTATTTCCCTAAAAGATTGGTTTTTTGTATTCATAAAAAACAAAATAATATTGTCAATACAATGAGAGTAAAATTTAATTTCCAATGAAATGTTGCTAAAAGCTCGTTTGTGAAAATATTTTTAATTTGAACAATTTATTGGAAAAATTATTTTTTATGGAACAAGATAAATTTGTAAGCTCAGCACTAATTAAAAACCTTTGGTTGATTGTTTGAGTTGAAGTAATATAAAGATTATGATGCACTTTGAAGTGCCATTATGGGAAAACAGGCGCTTCAAAGGCGCATTTTGAATTATTAAATTTGATACATCAAACATCAATTATTCAAGCACTCGGCTGCCCACCCCTGCCTGCTTATTGGCAACAACGACAACAAAATGATGAAAAGCAACGCAACGAACAAATCTTTTTTCAACACATATATCCTGGTCACCTCCAGCAAACAAGACCTCATCAATACTCTTCACACCAAAAACTTTTTTCTCAACCACGCCAACCACAGCCACCTCAGTCAGCAAGCAAGCACCAGCACACCACGCCTCAAGACACCGCCATCAACTACAGAATTCTCGCCATTAATCACCTGCAAGCCACTATACAGTGTTTAAACTACGATGATGATAGTGCCAATCACAACATCCATAAAAATAATTATAAAAACTACAAAAATATCAATAATAATATTTTCAACATCACGTGTCTTAACAACAAATGGCTTGACCTTCATCTCACAAACTGCTCCTCTCACACAAACACCGGTGATAATGCCAGAATTTATTGATAAATTAATTCTATTTCCAAAAAAAAATTCAAAAACTAAACGCTTAAATCTTAAACCTGAAGCAACTAAAATCATTAATTGAATATTATTTTTAAACTTCGCCACTTCCAAACCTAAAAAAACCAGCTCCTCAAGAGATTGAAAAAAACCACTTCTTCGATATGTTCAGTTAGTAATTCAGTTTTTCAATATTTTTATTTGCTTTGAAATGTAATTATTTTAATTATTTCAAGATTTTACTAACAAATTTTTAAATGCACATCTCCCATCTACCTCCTTATTATAAGCATCCACCCATCTACAACGCAGTAATCATGAGCGTGGTGAGCACAGGAGTGGCCATAGGGATAGCATTTGGCCTCATCACCTTGGCAACCACCTTGAGGTTCTGCTCTGGCAGGTGCATTGACAGTGTTT
Source organism: Piscicola geometra (assembly GCA_943735955.1). Taxonomy (NCBI): domain Eukaryota; kingdom Metazoa; phylum Annelida; class Clitellata; order Hirudinida; family Piscicolidae; genus Piscicola; species Piscicola geometra. The sequence continues at coordinate 2,048,340 of OX030956.1, forward strand.
AATCACTTTTTTGATCATTCAATCTGGGTTTTTAATCTTGCTGTTTGCTCATAACATTCTATTATTGCTAGCATATGAAACTTCACAATTTTTATATTTTCATTATCTACAATTTCTGCTACGTATGACGTCAAAGAATTTTTTTAGATTAAATTATGTCTCAATGAGAAACAGGAAAAGCATTGCGAAGCGGAAGCGTCTGATTGCAGGTCATCCACGTGATCTCGTCGTCATTCCACAAGGCGACGCACGCAGCGTTGGCATGGTGACGCAGATCCAAACAACAACAACATCGACGTCATCCATCAACAAAAGTGAACACAACACACAAGCAACAACCCAAGCCACGCCTTCCTCAAACGTAAACAAAATAGACTCTGACGTCACCATGAAGTCGTGTCCTTCGTCACCACTTCCGCTTTATGACGATCTCAAAAGAAAAAGTTTATTTGACCAAATGGATCGTGGTGGATGTGATCAGGTTACTTTAAAAACAGAAAAATTAAGAAGAAAAAGAAAAGTTAATGTGGGCGAGATGAAATCACGCAATAACGCTAATTACTCTTCTAAAATGAACTCTCACACTGGATCTGGTGCTAACCAACACATCGCTAATTCTTGTGAAAACCCGTGTAATGTTTTGGGGGAAAAAGGTGTTGAGATGGTGAATGGCTTGAAGAATGGAGAGATGACTAGGCAGCATCACACAGTGTTCTTGAAGAAGTTCAATTTGGGATGCATGAAAAGTGAAAAGGATGAGATCAATTCAAGGTCTGGAGTAAGGAAAATGTTGAAAGAAAAGTCTACAGAATTGTTTTATTCTTCATGTGGGGTTCACCCAAAGAGTGTTGAGATCAGTATTAGCAGTAACAACATCAACACGTACAACAAAGTTGAATTTAATTATAACTACAACAAAAGTGACTACAGCTCTGTCAAAAACTACAACAACAACTGTGACCTTTTCGACGGCAACAGCTACTACTGCTGTATGTGTAGACCTCCACTACTGAACAGCTGCGAGTTCAAACCACAACCACTCATCAACCACAAACTTGCTGATTTCTCCCAACTCCAACCAGCCATGCATCTTTCCAGCTTTTCCACAACCCACCCATTCACTTCAACACCTCCTCACTCATTCAATCCCTAGTGTTGTAACGTTATTGACACAAGGGCAAACATAGTGTTGTTGTGTTATTGTCTTGAGTGGTAATGAAAGTTGAGTTGACAGTCAATGAAACTAAGCCATCTCTCAAACAACTGGCTAACAAATACGAATTTTTTCTTTATATTGTAAAGTTTGTCTTTCATAACTCCTAGTGTTTTAAAAATAATTCTTTCACAGTTTTTATTGATTGTTTTAAACATGAAAGTAGTTAATTTTAATCTAATTTTTTCAATATAATAACAATTATTGGAATATTTACGAATGATTCCCGTATTTTCGATGTATAATCCATAAAAACGCTGTTTTCATATAAGCTCATAAACGAAATAAAGAATGAGTCCAGAAAAAATAAAACAGTTACTCCGAATTCACCTATTTTAAATCTACAATGATATTATAAATTGTTAATGATTTTTAAATACTAAAGTGTTTCATGTCTCAGTTCTGTTCTGAAAACGTGTTCATGGTGAATCAAGAATCAGGATTCCGTAACGGAAAAACTTATTGAAACATACAAGCATACAAGTGAACGGGTAGCTGAGTGGGTGAACGGGTAGCTGAGTCGGCAACGACTTTCGGCTTTGACCAATAATGAAAGGTCCTAGGTTCAAGTGCAACCAATGCCCTAGTAACCCAAAGGCGCAAATGAAAATATGCAGCCTAAGTGGCCTGGAAGCCCGTTCGGGTTATACGCCACTATAATAATGCTCGTCATTATATAAAACAGCTCACAAACACAAACGAGCAAACAAACAAAAAGACCTTGTTCTCGGGGGCAGCTCTGAGGTTCCTGATGAAGGTGAGGGTGTTCTTCTTGTAGTGGTAGTTGGGCACGCCCCTCTGGAACTGCGTCTTCTCTTCAACGCTCTTCACGTCCATTAAATCAAATATAATTGAAGCATGATCAATTTTTTTTACTTTAAAAACTACTACATTTCATAGTATTTTTTTATAGCTAAATTAAATATAATACTGGAAGATTATGATCACTTATTGATCCATCATTCTTTTCTATCTGTGAGTCGATCTGATTTTTAATTATATTTATCATTTTCGTCGTTCTAGTAATTGCTAATTCCACCCATCTACCATCAATTTGTCAATCTTCTATGCCATCCATCAAGCATTCTTTCCAGTTAAAAATTTACTTTCTTTTGCACACACTACACGGCATTCTCTGATTCTCATTTTCCATGCATTCATTCATGCATCAATTTATTCATATCTTTATGCATTCCTCTATGTATTCAGAAAAGGGATTTTCTCCGCTCATACAGATGCGGATGCTGACCAAGAAGCGACTGAGACTCGCACGCAATTGCATCGCTCATGTGACCTTCCCCAGGGACGTGTGCCATAATATCCTAAAAGGGTGGGAGGGTGAAAAATGGAAGATTTGAAGGATTGGTAAATAAGTAGATGTATAGTTGGAAACGCGAAAAAAAAATATGATTATTACTAAATTAATTATAGAGGATTTATTTATTGTTGAAGTCCAATGAAGTGAAGCTCAAAGACTGGTGTCCACATCGAGAACCTTTCACAGACGTGGAGAAATGCAAGCAAACATTGAGAGAAAATAAAATGTAATTAATGGGTAACGGGTTAGAATATATGAGCCAACGTGCATGGGGAGGGGATACGATGTAGATGGAGATTAAGACGCGATGTGAAATAGGAAGTAATGTCATTGAGAAGGGATTAGTGAAAAAACAAGAAAGTTTCGCGTGTGAAGAAGATGCGCATTTGGGGTGAATGTGGATGGCGAAGCTGATCTGGCAAACGCACGTATAAAAGCACTTGTAAGGAACACTCGTCGTTGGTGTGATTATCTACGAATCAGTTGAGCATTTTTGGGCTGAATTGATAGAATATTTTGTAATTAAGAAAAACTGAATAGATTGAAGTTAAGGTCGTTTTCGTCAGCACTGCTGTATCTAAAAGGGGTTGCTGCCTAGATTCTGGATCCTCATAACGTTAGTGAGAATTTAAAGATTTTTTGCTATTTTCTAAATATTCAATTTTTTAGTTCTATTCTTTTTTTAAACTCCCTAAAAAGATTGTTTTGGATCAATGAGAACCCCTAAAAATTACGAATGAATAAAAACAAACTTATTGAAATAGACACGAAGATTTTCCCCATTGAGTAAGAAATTATTTTTATGCGTCTTTTAAACAAAAAGTTTTTAAAAGTATTAAATTGATTTTGGTATAGAAATTTTTATTTGATTTGTCCTACTATTAAGGATTAGCAAGATCATCACATTTTTCCTGGCTACATCATCATCAGCACTATCCCTATTCCTTCCAAGCCCCACATAAATACGTTATTAATGGTCCCCACAAAAACAATTTCGTTAAGCATCGGCTAATCAAGAGATCTGACCATTTCTCCACAAAATCATTCATATAGAACTATTGCCTCAAACTACACACTCTGATTTGATAATTTCCGCCTTGTGTGCATTTTGTGTATGTTTGAATTTGTATATATTTAATATTTTAAACACTAATTAGTAGAGAATTTTATATCATTGTTTGTCACATTGAGAAAGTTTTCGAATCTGAAACATCTGATGAAAAATTAAATGACTACTCAAACTATTAAATAAACTAGTAAACTGAAACATTACACTCCGTTCCAGATCACATGGCACTCCAGCACAGCACCATCCTTCTCTTCTTCCTCCTCCAAACATGCTATCTGCCCCTGCTTCATTGCTCCAGCCTCCTACACCCGAAACACTTCAGTGAGATCCACCTTTGATGACTTTTTAAGTTTCAACAGCCGTTTACTTTCTTTCAAATAAGATGTTTTATTGAGATTTCTTTGTTTTTCAAATTTTATAACGAGTTTGATTTTTAAGTCAATACAGGAATATGTTATTTTTATTCTTATTAATCATTATTGCCGTCTTTTAATTATATTATAAAAATATTGTAAAAGTGACAGAATAGAAGCACTAGCAAAAAAACACGCAAGACTGTGAAGAAATCATTCAGAATTCTTGAGACGAAAAAAATTAAATTTATTTTGAAATTACTCGGAATGCAACTAGAGAATATAATAAGACATGATTATCTTCATCGCGTTGCAAGCTTGCTTTACAAGCGCTTTCAAAGCATTGAATTCTATAGGGTTTCTTTAAACATCTTATAAATAAGAAAGATCTTCAGATACACGCCTATGAAACCATCCTCCTATTGCTTTCATTTAAATTATCAATTGTATTATATACTAAACTAGAAGAACAATTCTTTTCATACTTTTTAGTTATTCAAAAAAGTAATTTTTATTCTACATTTTTCATTAAGAATATTTTCAGTATTCAAATAACTTGAATCAACCATAAAAACTATAGTTTTATGGGAAATTCTTAGTATTGCTAGCCTTAGTATAAATTATTCAAGGGTTTCATCAAATATTTAGGCTAATGCAAAAGCTCTAAATCACAGGCTGAAAGTATTAGTAATATAATTATTCGTGAAGCTCTTGATCAACACTCTTTAAACGAATCAGAACCATTAGGCTTTTGAATCATTCAAGCTTCATAAGCTGCAAAGATGTTCGATACGTGAAATGACTGAACTTGCGATTTAAACAACGCAAGTTACCTTCATGAGAGACGGGTGAAGAATCTTGAATTAATATTTTTCTTAATAAATTTCTCATTTATAAAAATGTATACAAAACGTATTTAACAAAATTATTTGAAGAATATAACTAATCATCTTTTTTTTACGCGTCTTTAAATTCGTCGGACCAACAAACAAATATCTTCCAAGTGTATAACCGCTTTCAGGTCATGGTCGAATACTTTATTCTTTGTCAAAGTAATAACAGACCTATTTATCCACCAACCATCTATTCACCCCACCATTCCTTTATCCATCTTTTACCTCTCTTTCCACCATTATTAGCTGTTTGAAAAGATCATATTTATAATAAAGCTAATGCTGATGAATATTATTCCAATAATTTTATTTATTTATTCATTTATAACGTATGCCATTAGCACGTTCTGACACTCCATCTCAAAATAAATGTCTAAATATTTCAGTGTTCTGTTTTCAACACCGCCAAGACTTTCCAGCAACATTCACTGCAGTGCGACTCAAGCTATAACTTTCCACAATTATTTTTTACTGCTGCGAACGTACTTAATAATGCATATTTGATGTATTTTATTTCTAAATAATGGTAATTTCTGCAATAAGCGGAATTATTAAAAAGTACACTAAATGAAGAGGCATGAATTGGTTTGTGGCTTAATTTTTATAGAAAATATCTTAACGTAATATGCCCATTAACGACTTTCAAATTTTTAATTTCTGTTCATTAAAATAAAATTGATCTCTGGAAACCATCCACCCATTCGCATCCGCTTTCATTATCTCGCAAGGCCACTTCTAAATGATGCAATAGAATTGTGAAATAATAAATGCGAAAAATTTTCGTTGAATAAATACAAGAAAAACAATAATTATTTTCTAACTCTGGTATCAAATCAATCACAGTCTTTTCAATTATTTCTTTCTGGAAGAGAATCATAAAAAAAAGAAGGCTAAGAAGGAAAGTGCCTTTATTCCAACAAGGTTACTAAATGTTTGACCAGCTCACTACTCAAATAAATAAAAAAATTCATCTTGTTTTATTATTCAATTTTTAAAATTAAAAGAGTGTGAAGAATTTTCAAAAAGTTTTATTTAACTTAACTATTATATAAAATATAAAATGTTAATCGAATAGTTAAAACTTTTTTTAGACAGTTCTAAAGGATTTATAGTTCATGGCAAGCTAGAGATTCGCAAATGCTTTTCAATTGTTCGAGGTATCTTCTCCAAAGATAAACAGCTAAATCTTTGTAATTTCAAATTTAAATTGCATTTAGAAAAGACATAAACCACAGTTCATCATTTTATTGGTGACGATTCGAAAAATAGTAAAAAAAACTTCTATGCTTGAACCATTTTCAAAGGACTTCAATAAAAATCAATACTTATTAAAGATTTTAAAAGCAAGTTTATCAACCTAAATGGTATTTACATATACATATATTAATATATACTTTATATATATGGCCCATATAATAAGGTTATTAAAATTTTGCAAATAAGCCTTCCGGTGTGTGGGTTTGAGTGTGTGTGGGTGACGTGACGGCGAAGAAATTATTCATTCTAAGTACACTATTTATCTAATCACTAATTCGAGGGCTTTTAGTTCTATCACGATATGAGTTTTAAAATGAATAAATACATTTTTTTGAATGTTAAAAGTTTTTTTTAAAGAATAAGTGGAAGGATTAAAAAAGATTAAATGATTTATCAATTCGACGGGAGATTTCTCAATAGAGATGTAAGCAAGAACGATGGCAATTTAAATGAGCGTTGATGATGTGGAAGAGAAGAATTGGGTGGAAGGAAAGATAAGAAGGTGGATAAATGAATGGATTGACAAATAGTGGTTTGGTGGATGACTAGGTAATTTTTTAAATAGTATTTTATTAACACTATAAAGTTATCATAATCACAAATTGTAGATTTCATATTTCTTTGGAATATAAATCATTTCAATAATTTTATTTTATAGAAAGTATATTTTCATATACATTAAATTAAATTATCACACTGGAATTTTCCATGACATTTTAAAAAAATGTGTACAACTTCTAATCAGAACCTCAGTGGCTCTAAGTTAATAGGGAAAAATAATGGGAATGAATGGTTGCATGAAATTTTTTTAAAAACAAACCTATATAGAGCTTTTGCATGCACTATATCAAAAGAACTTTGATACGAAGAAAACGAAAAAAAACGTGTAAAATTTTTTTTAGTTGAAACATTTGTTTACAAAAATTACATCTAAACTTTAAAAAACAAACAATTTAGTTGTATATAACTGTTACTAAGGTTAGCAGGACAAATTGGTGATAAAGGCGTTCGTCTCACTCTCGTGAGTTCGATTCCTACCATCGTCTAAGTACGTTGATGCTCCAGAAAAGCCTTGAACTTTATGCAGAGAAAAAGAGGAAAAAGAGCTCTCTAGTGCTGAGTTAATAAAAAGAGGGAGAAATAATGAAACCTCGTAAGAAAGACACATAAAGAACAATGCTCCTTTTGTTATTTTCATGGTTATTTCCATTAGCGAAACAAACTTTCAGTTGAAGCAAAATCTCAAAAAACTTAAAATGCTTTTGATTAAACCAAGGAAAAGAGCTGCAAAACCTGAAACGAACCAAATAAATGAATTAGGATGATGTGCTGAAAGGTGGATGTGGCTGGAAGGGCTTGGATTTCACTGATGGCTGCATGAATTGATAGATTAAAACATTAGAGACTGCCCAGCTACTGAACCGTCGTATTTTTATCGTTCTGCTCATCCAACCACGCTTCCTATATCATTTGGCTTCTTATCTGTTTGCTTCTTCGTATTTTCTAGCTTCTTTTCTTCTTTAATAAAGTCGCTTTTATGTTTACCATCTTTATTTAATCTTTTTTATCAAGGTTTTGGCTGCTTCCAAATCCAGCCTAACTCCGTCATGTGTAGAAAGAAGATTAAACGTTTCTTTTGATGGAACTTCGAATGGTTGAAATAGACTCTTTGATTGATTAGACAAACGGGAAATGGTTGATGGAATAATTAAAATAAACATAAATTTGAACTTCAAAAACCTTTTAAACATCATTTAGAGATGATGATATTGGTTGAAAAATGGGTAACTAAAAAAGTGTGTTGTGCGATAGTGCTGGAAATCAACGAAAGGTTTCAACGTCTACTGAGGCACTCTTCGTGATAATTAAAAAAATTATCGTGAATAGAAAATGCTAGAAATAGGATAAGTTAATGAAAAGGTTAAAGATAATTGACTTCGGAAGAATCTTATTTGAACAATTCAAAGTAAATATTAAATAAATGGAAATTATAAGTTTACAGTTTTTAAAATAAATTAAGAAACGAGGCAAGCAGGTTGAAATCGCGCTTTTTGAGTGTACTTTCGTTCAAAAAGTGGGTGGTATAATGAAGGTTTTGATGCTCAAACGTGACAAATTTAAATGCTTTACAGAGCTAAGTCAAAGGATTTTCTGTTATTTATAGCAGCTTACTGAGTTAAGACGCTCAGTTATCAACTTTAAGAAGATTCAACGTGATTTATACTTTAAATGCCAATCTACTTTTCGTTAAAACGCCATTACCAAAAGGCTGCACACCACTCTTACTTTTTTCCCTCTCTTAAGACGTTTATATTAATCGAATAGAGTAAGTTTGCGAATCAAATAGCTTATAAAATAGAAAGTTCAATTCATAAGCGACAAAGAAGAAAAAGCACGAAGGGTTTTGATGGGAGTGTTTGTGGTCGAATAAAATAATTTAAATGGGGTAAGAAAAAAAATTAAATTAAATTTAGAAAGCACTTGCCCCCAATTTCCCTGCTTGGATCAGTGCTTGGTGGCGATTTCACACATATAACGAACATAGTTTGCTTGTTATATGTCAAGAGTGTTTGAAACTGAGTAAACAATATAATGAGCAAAAAATTGTTTGAAGACCTTTGTTTCAAAATTGTTTCAAAATTGAAGCTTCGAACAATTAGACTTGTTAGGACTAACTAGTCAATTTTGAGCTGTCATAAAGTCTCTAATAAAAAAGATAGGTTTAAATAAAAAACCCTAGCTGTTGATGAACCTTAAATTTAATTGTTAAAAATAAAACTTGTAAAACTTTGAACAACTTTAATGAAATAAGGTTGAAAATGAGATTGAAAATGTGTAGGACACATTATCATTATAATCGAATGAGGATAAAGACACAGAAAGAATTTTTTAATTATTTGTCTAGTTCATTTTAATTGTCTTAAAAAGTTTTTTTTTGCATTGTTTTTATCCAAATCTTTTTTCGAATATGTTTCCAGAGATTGGATAGTGCCCAACGCGTTCTTGACAGTCGTAAAAAACTCCAATGCATTAGGTTTTAAGACGGAATTTAACTTATATTACTTATACTATAAGCATTTATGTCTCAATTAAGGTCTTCAAAAAAATCGCTAAAACTTTAAAATATAGTTTATAATTGACCCTTTTACCATACTTCTCAATGTCACTCATTTTGTAAAAGAATCGATGAAAAGACTTATGATAGATCGAACTATTTTAATATTAAGTTTATTTTATTTTAAAAAAATGCAAACTTTGCAAAATTTTAACTTCTTTATTCATTTTGACGCTAGAGCGCATTTAATGCATTATTACCCAAACAACCAGCTACATAAATTGCTTTTTTCTCCAGTATGTGTATGAAGGGACTCGTGAGACTTTCATAAAGAAGAACAAATAAACAGAGCTAAATGAACACAAATAACATACTCTGCAGATAATAATTATAAATGTTTAAAAAAAAGCATAATAGGCACAAATAAGTGTGCAAACCTGACTAAACCATGCATCACATCTCATGCAAAAACCATGATAACTCATTTAAAGCCATTTTTTCCAAGATTTCATCTGTATTCTTTTTTTTGAATTTTTCTACCTTTTGTTCAATTATCCTCCATGTGCCGCAAGGGTTCGACTAAATGCCCTTAAAAGCAGCCTTCTAATTGTATTTAGGAGACATTTTCATTTATCACGAAATCAAATGTTTTGCAAAAATCTTTCTAGTTTGATATTGCTTTTGTGACTTTTTTAAATTCGAAAAAATTAATCAATATTGTTTGCTTAATTCCATGCCTAGTTGCAGCTACGATTTCCTGTGGTCTTTTATTAAAACCACCTATTTTTTGGCTTTAATTATCGTTTTTTTCACATTGTTAAATGCACGTGTTTCATATACATTTTTGTCAATTTTTTTCTTATACTTTTAGCACGAAAAAAATTTTCTTCTTTTCGTTTTATCATAATTTCAACATTTTACTTCAAAACTTATAACAATTCTCTAGACGTTTTCTGCTTTGAAGTGTCACGTTCCAAAATGACTTGAAGAATGCTTGAATCACCAGCAACATCGTTATCTTCATGCACTCAGCTTCGTTGCATTCCAGTGACGTCAGCATGCAGATGATGAATTATTGAAGACATTCATCATTCATTATAACTTATCCTTTTCAGTCCTCGACATTGTCACTGCCTCTTCTCCAGCATAGAATACCTTTTTTGAGGCACACCAATTGAAGTGTCATTGAAAGATCATTATAAAGTTTTTTCAGGAATTTTAAAATATGTAGTGCAGTTTCTAATAAATGAAATTTTCCAAGTGTTCTTACACTATTAATTGCTGGTTAGATTATCTCACCATTACAGTATTGTTTTATCTTCCAAAAACTCAAGCCATTAAAACAGCTATTCCGTTTTCAAACCCAATAAAGATAACGGAAAAAGTTTCATTTTTGAGCTTATTGCCGCTTTATATGAATTTTCTTGCACTCATTAAAATAGATCTTCCAGCCTCACTCTAATCCTCTTATACACTCCTCCATGACACGGACGTAAGAGATGACATGATAAGTAAAGTTGAAATGGAATGTGAACCTGCTCGCATGGGCACCGTTATTTTGATTACGTAATCACAACGCTTTGTTTCCTTTTTTTCGGTCCTTGAGCAAAAATCCATTGCATTTTTTCTCCTTCATAACTAATTGTTTGATCATTATTTGAGAAAAAACACAAAAGCATCACAGCCATTCCACTACCACATCAATGAACAGCATCTTCCGAGTTCTGTGACTGGGAGACCTTAGAGCTGGAATGCGAGCACAGTCACGTGCTTCTCGTCAGGAGGGCCTTCTACGGACGCATGAGGGTTGGCAAGTGCGTTAGCGATCACTATGGCAACGTGGGATGCTCCACTGACGTGAGCAGGCATCTGAACGTCTTGTGTGCAGGCAAGAGGGAGTGCAAGGTGCCGGTGATCAGCCTTCACGCCTTCAAGACCTGCCCCAGAGACTTCGCCTCGCACCTCCAAGTGCTCTACCGCTGTCTTCCGGGTTTGCTCACTTTTTGTAAAAGTTTTAGCTGTAATCTAGAATTGAAAAAACATACACAAAGACATATTTACATTTTCTCAAAACGCAGTTTTAGACTTCAGTTCCATCGCCAAAGACCACCATGAAGATGCCAAGTGCAACTTGATTCTCAACAATATCAACAGCAACATCAGAATAATAAATAAAAACTATTATTATAATAATGATGGCATTAAAAGAGATAACCGAGAAAAGTTGTTCTACAGCAGTGTAAATAAAGACGATGACAGAAATAACAGAGATCTTTCTGACATAAAAGGAAACGTTCATCAATCAAGCAACAACAAGTACACAAACAACAAGCACAACGATCTTCAATACGGAAGCAACAGCGAGGCAAGAATTTATTGTTTTTTGTTGGGAGACAAAGAGATGGATGGATGGTCGAGGTGGTTTGCAGGAAGTGAGAGGAAGGCAACAAGCAGAAGAACAAGAGCTCAAACAACAAGCAGGCAAGAAACACGCCTGATTAATTCCCTCTCTAACGATCCCTCCCCTGCCGCTGGTGATGATGATGATGATACTGATGACGATGGACATGATAAAAATTACGTGTATACTGATGATCATCATAACGAAAAACTTTCACGGAAAATAAGTAATGAAATAAATGAGGAAAGAGAAGATGATGAAGACGCAGGAGATTTATTGCTGGTCAGTGGTAGCATGACTTATGACGACAACGCTGTCATAACAACCACGTACGATTATCACGTGATCAGGGTGAGTGTGGTGCATCTTGGCAGGCTTCGAGAAAGAGGTGGTAGTGAAGGTAACAAGATGGTGGTTAAAAGCACTGTCAAGTATCCTCTGGTTACTTCTGCTGGTGATGTTCCTATAAAAAAAAGAAAATATGAGAGTGCTCATGATAATGATACTGAAACTATTTGCCCAGTAAGGTAATTAGTTTGTGATGGTTCTTATTTTTTTAAAATTTAATTTTTAATACAATTCAATTTTTATTGACAGATTGGCCACCATAGAAGACCTTCAAGACAGCATCGTGAGCTACAACCACAACAAAAACACGAACATTTACGAAAAAAAACATGGTGTTGTCAGTGACAGCCATGACGAGAAGTATGTCCATCAAATCCATAACGGAAAAAAAATAATTTGTGCTGACGCTGTAAAGGAAGGACCTAAAGAAGAAGTCGTCATGACGTCACGATCTTCTTCCCTTCTGCTGAGTCACGTGGTGTCGGATCAATTGTTTTTGCTGCGCTTCACTGGTGAGTTAAAGTTGCAAGTTTATCGTATGAAGTCGATTAGCACTTTGAGAATGAGAGAAATTTTACTAGAAGAATATTCGTGGTTGAAGCATGCACTCAAACTGTTTAATCCTCAAATTCATTTCTACACTAAAATAGCAAAAGGATGAATAATGATAAACAGCTTTTAATCCCAACTTAGTGTTTTTCAGTTCAAGACATGGAGGTAACTCACTAAGCGAATGATTGAGAAATATTTATGCGTTTCGTAAGAGTACATTATAATGGGAGAATAATTAAATTATTTCTAGAAAATGCATGTTTATGAAATTTTCATAGATGTATATTTTTGAAAAATTATATTTTTTTGAGTTTTTTGGTCTATATTGTTCTCAGCCTGACAGACGCAGGCCATTTTACAATGGTTCTAAGAACCATGGTCTTATGCGCCAGAGACGCCACTCCACACGACGTACACATCTTTCAATGCATACGTCGCAAACTCCGCATCATTTACACTAGGTATATGATACTTCGAGGTTGCTCGTCAAGGATTCGAACAGGCAACCTTTGAGTTGCAAGTCCGACGTCTACCATCTATGCCATCCCCGCTCCCTTTTGATAATAAGACTTCATTAAAACATACAACTAGCTTGATTAAAAAAATATTTAAAAAAATATTAATTGAGTTTTTTGAGTTAAAACAATATGAAGAATAAAACATGTTCAATGCATTCTGAAGCGCCATTACGAGGGCTGGCGCTTCAGAGGCGCATGCAGAGTTATGGCGTTTGATACTAAAAGCACGCATCAATTGTTTAAGCACTCGGCTGTCCACCCCTGCCTGCTTATTCGCAACTACTACAACAACAAAGTAATCAACAACAACGTAACAAACGAGAAATCGACAAACACTTTCAACAAGCAAGAAATAGTCAAAACTTTCTACAACAACAACATTTTTTACAAAAACACCAGCCTGAGCCACCTCGCCAGCACACCACCCCTCAAGACACCGCCATCAACTACAGAATTCTCGCCATTAATCACCTGCAAGCCACTATACAGTGTTTAAACAACGATGATGATAGTGCCAATTACAACATCCACAACAATAATAATTACAATAACAACTACAAAAACTACAATAATAAAAATATATTTAACATCACGTGTCTTAACAACCAATGGCTTGACCTTCAACTCTTCAACTGCTCTTCAAACACAAACACCGGTGACTATTGCACGAATGAACTTTATTTGACAAATCATTTCAATAAATAATAAATAGTTTATTTTGATTTTTTAAAGAATAAACTCTGGAAATATAATAGAAACTCTTCGATATAATTTCAATTCTATGCCTTTCCTATATCCATCCATCATACCAGCTCCCCTGGAGATGGAAACGAACCACGTCTTCGATATGTTTGGTCGGTTCTTTAATTTTAAGAAATATTTATGTTTGAATTATGAGCTAATCATTTAAACACATGTCTCTCATATGCTCTTCTCACCCACCCATCTACAACGCAGTAATCATGAGCGTGGTGAGCACAGGGGTGGCCATAGGGATAGCATTTGGCCTCATCACCTTGGCAACCACCTTGAGGTTCTGCTCTGGCAGGTGGATTGTTATTGTTTATTTGCATTTTAAGATTTTGTACTTTTAATTGTTTTCACTCTTTTAGATTCATTGCTTTACATTTTAAACATTGAAACTTCATTCTAGAGCTATATCAAATATCTGATCTTACAGGAAAAGCATTGCGAAGCGGAAGCGTCTGATTGCAGGTCATCCACGTGATCTCGTCGTCATTCCACAAGGCGACGCACGCAGCGTTGGCATGGTGACGCAGATCCAAACAAGAACAACATCGACGTCATCCATCAACAAAAGTAAACACAAAATACAAGCAACAGCCCAAGCCACGCCTTCCTCAAACGTAAACAAAATAGACTCTGACGTCACCATGAAGTCGTGTCCTTCGTCACAACTTCCGCTCTGTGATGGCACCTACAACTCATTTCCTAACAAATACATGGAACAAATAGTTTCCGGTGTGTGCAACGGAGTTTTATGTATTGCAGAAAAAGGAGAACAAGTACAAGGAAGAAGAGAAGATAGAAATAAAGGAAGAGACGAAAAACCAAAAAAAAACAAAACAACAATTTTTTTAGGCGATAATGAATCACGCAATACTGCTAATCATTCTTCCGAAATGACCGCTCGCACCGGATCTAGTGCTACTGAAAAAGACACTTTCGCCCGTGGAGGTGTGGCTGAAAGTGTCTGTAGTTGTGGCGTTGCAAACAGTTTTGAGATAGAAAGTGATTTTAAAAATGAAAATATTACAAAAGATCGCTCAAAAAGATTCATGAAAAAGCTGAAGCTGGGATGCATTAAAGGGGAGAAGAATGGCGACAATGGAGAAGGATTCGTCAAGCAGAAAAAAGATGAGCCAGTCAGAGACATTTACTCTTCAATTGGTGATAACTCAAAACATATTCAGACCACCATTGGTAGTAATAGTAACACTTACAACAGGATTGTTCATTGCAGCAACTATACCAGCTATCATAACCCCAGGAAGAGTTACACAAACAATTGCACAAACAGTTGTAACGCACTGTATAAGAAAAACTTCAAAATTTGTCTGTGTGGACCTGCACCAATCAACAACTGCTCTTTCACACCATCACCACTTGCCTCTCACCAACTATCTGATTTTTCCGAATTTCAACCAACCACACATCTTTTCCATTTTTCCACTCCACACCCATTCACTTCTACAATTCATCACTCTTTTAATCTCTCCAACAGTCACGCATGCACCGAAGAAAGCAGAAACGCCATCTTTGATCACCTTCACCGTTGCAAACAACTAAAAAGTCCAGATAACAATAAGCGGGATGCTCATGGTTAAGAAGGAAGAGTGACGTGTGATGTAGGAAATGATGATGTTTTATTGTTCCCATTTGAATGCTTACACTGATTGAGGATAAATGAAATTTAAATAAGTCTGTAATAGGGGTCCTACAAACACTCATCGATTCATTTATACTATTTCAATGACCTTGAAGGATTTAATCATTGTCCCTCTCGCAAAGGTCATGCAACGTTGTTGACTGGCATGCGTGAGCCGAACGAAGACAGATTTTGCCGTTTCTATCGTAGAGTCTTGAAATGCGTCTCATATGGTTTGTTGTATTTGTCATTTGGTTCCTTCCAAAGAAAGCCATTGCCAAAAGCTTTTTCCATTAAAAAAAAATAAAACTATTAATATAAAAATATAAATAACAATTATCACCATCATCGTCATTTTTATCATCATCACCATTTGGACACCTGGAACTTGTTCTTCTCGAGGTACTTGGAGATGTCGACCTCCATGTTGTCCTCCTCCTCCACCTTTCTCGAAGTCTGCGCCTCTTCATAACCCACCGGAGCTGCAAAGACTTTTGTCGCCTTTTTTGAATGCTGTTGTTTGTTTCAGAAAGTGAAATTGTGTAAAAAAAAGTTGCGTCAACCAGTTGCTTCTCTTCTTTCTGCTTTTTCACCCTTTATTTATCTACCACTAATTAATCTTCGTTTCTGATTAGTCATTTCCAATGATACCAAAACCAATTCATCACCCTATAATTCTCATCATTCTGTTAATTATCAATTCTCTCCATCTACGGACCATTCATCAAACCTCCATGCCATCCATCAAGCACTCCCTCTCAGTCAAGTCATTGACTTTTGCACACACTGCATGTAATTCTTCAACCCCATCACAGCTCACAAATAGCTCTTCCAAAAAACACTCTTTGTATTTTTGACAAATAATTTAACTTTTTTATGACTTTTTTTAGAATTTAATTTTAGACTTTTATTATTTTTTCTTTCTTTTACTGCTCCACTTAACTCTATGCAATAGCAAACAACTTAGTATTTTCTGAAACATCACATTGACAGGCAAAGAGACTGAACGAAGAAAGAAGATAAATGGTGAATAAATAAATTATTGGCTGAAAAAACTTTTTAACAAGGAATGTCTTGCAAACCTCCATGGTCGATGATGAATGAATGACCATCAAAGGAGAGACCCTTCTACTGCATCAATATAGATCTACGTCCAACCTTTTCCTTGCAATTAAATATAGCTTGGTGCTTTATTTTTGAATGAACATGAACAAATCATTTTTATAAATTATTATTTATATATTCGAAAAGTTTATTTATTAAAAACTAAAAGTAGAGGTATGTTGGTTGGAATTAATTCCCGCTGACAAAGAGGATTTTCTGTACTGGACATATAAACTCCCCGGCGGCAAGAGCAAATAATCTAAATGATGACCGATCAATGTGCTGCCTTCAACGCTGCATTGTGCTCATCGAATAACTCGTCAAAACACCATTATTTGTCATTACCTCCCATTTTATTTATTTATCAGTACCTTCCATCGTTTCCCTGTCACTTAATACTACACCATATTTATCTGAGATATTAAAAATGCCAGTTTCTTATTTTATTGTTTTCTATTTGTTTAAAATCACATCTAAAAAGTTTCTTGGGAAGTCGACCAGTTAAAACCTTGGCCAATGAACTGTCGAGAAGCCAGTTCGTCGTGCTGCGCAAAAATCCCTCTTGACCTTTTCACTGCGCCTGTTCAATGGGGGTAATGAAGAAAAAAAATCAAATTTTTCAAAGTAATGCATTTTTTAGTGTTCTAATAATAATAAAAAAATTTGTTTTTGTTTAGCGCCCGGGAACGCAACTGAAGCGCTCTGCTAAAGCCAATTTAGAGCATTAAATCCTTGGCGATTTCAGAGTAAATAAACTTTTCATTTTAAGCTTTTTTTCTTTTTTATTCGAAACAGCTCAAGATTAAAGACATTTTATCTAAGTTCTGAACATGGAACTTTGGAAGATTGTCATCTTTTTCTCTGCTTCAATTAACCTCTGATGATAAACAATGTTAGGTAACTTTTTTATGAACATCTTCATCACCATAAAATTTGCAAACGGGATTAGAACCGCTTTCATGAGCACCACCACCATTCCTAATGTTTCGACGTTTTAAGGCAAAATGGAATATTGTTTGTTAAAAAAAAGTTAACTACTTTTTTATACTTATGTTAAATATGCTAAAAACAATGCGTTAAAATACGATTAACGCACGATTAAAAGTTTCAATCCAACGATTAACGGCGATTAAAATGTTTAA
The DNA here is from genome assembly GCA_943735955.1 of Piscicola geometra. Classification (NCBI taxonomy): domain Eukaryota; kingdom Metazoa; phylum Annelida; class Clitellata; order Hirudinida; family Piscicolidae; genus Piscicola; species Piscicola geometra. The sequence continues at coordinate 2,065,952 of OX030956.1, forward strand.
TCGTGGAACAGCTCTAATATTTTTTGAACAAAGAAATTAACAAACACATAAATGCTACTCGTTAAATTAAAATTAGAAAAAATTTGATGATTAATCTTAATAATTTCAGTGTTCAATAGTTGTAAACCTCCATCAAAACACAACGGTTTTTCGAGCTCTAATGCTGCTAAATATTATTCATCGGCTTCATCAAATATTTAGCCTAATGCAGAAACTTCAATTCTCACGCTGAAGATATAACTTTATGTAGTTCTCAATTAACACTTTTCAAACGAACCAGAAACATTTTGAATATTTTAAGCTTCATAAACGGCAGAATTATCGAGATAGAACATTACCTGACTTTTAATTAACATTTTACAATTTCCCTTTAAGACAAAGCTGTGAAGTTTCAAAAATCTTGAAGTAGTATTGTCGTCGCTTTCATCACAAAATAAATCTAGGAATATTTAAATTTAATAAAATGATTTGTTGTTTCTCTAACTCTCTCAAGAAAAATTATTCATGAATAAGGCGTGGTTCAAGCTATACATTTTAATGTGTAAACGTTTATTAATTTTTTAATATTGCAAAATAATTTATATTGTTTTTACGAGACATTTTTTATCCTTAGATAATAGTTAGCAACCCCCACGACGCTATGCTAATTAGCTTAAACAGGGGAATTTTCCTGAATGATAGTCATCGTAGAAAACTGAATAACTTTAACTTATTAATGTTTTGACTAACGTCAATTCATAATGTTAAGGTTGAAAAAAGAATTTTCTCTCAATGAATATAATTTTAATAATATAAAAACTAAATAACAATTTTAAAAGCGATAACTAGTTTTACACTATGTTATCCACAGTTTGGGCTACAGCATATTTTAAAGTTTTTCATGTTACTCTCTCAAAAAATTAATAGTCATTTCGTAATGAAAATGAGCTAAATTATGCAAAAACGCACTAAGTAATGAAGTACGAATGGGACATCGATCCGTGGCATAATGCACGTTTTATGGAACTTATTTTGGATTAAAACATTCAAATCATAATGTGCACTTCACCGTTTTGTTTTTAGAAACTATTGCTTCTAAATATGACTTCAATGTTTAAATTTTGTAAAATTGCTACAAATAACTGGGCGGTATCAACGGTAATCATAAAAAGAGATTTATTAAAACATTATTTTTTAAAATTCTTTTTGTTAATGTAGCTAAATCATGTGTGTGCTGCAATGCATTGCGGCATTGACTCTTTTTTAATCATTTAGACGTGCCATAAAGCTTGTATTGTTTGTGAGTGAGCTCTGGTCGCTGCATCCACGCAGATTTAGAAATGAGTAACCGTTTTAATAGATTGAATTGTTTTGTTCTAAATAAGTCAAAAGCGTCATAAAATTGATTTTCAGATTTAGCATCTGGATTAGTATTCTGGATATTGAACTTTTTTACAAACTGAGTTCGAGTGTAAAAAATTTAAATTGCAGAAACCGGTGGTGCGGAATTAATGATGAAAATGAAAAATAATGAAATCTCGCATGAACGAATCATAAGAAACATTAATCTATAGACCTTTCGAAAGCCCTGTATCTGAAAAAAACATTCAGTTAAAAAAAGTTATTTTCAGCCAAATGAGTTTAAATTAAGCAGATAATTTAAGATAAAAAATAAATCGAGCACAAAAATAAATAAATAAAGAATAAATGTAGCACTGGAAAGAAGAGGTGGCTGGAATGACTGGAGAAGACTTGAATTTCACACGCGACTGCTTGAGTTAATGAATTAAAGTATCAGAAAACCGCCTACATTTGACCCTCTTATTTTTATTTTCTTGTCTATCCAATCACGTTTCATGTCTTTTGATTTTTTATATGCTTGTGTCTTAATATTTTCTGCTTTCAATCATTCAGTTATATGGATTTGTATAGCGCTTTTAAATAAGTTCAAAAACTCTCAGTAATAAACTTGTTTAAATAAAACAGTATTTAAAGTTTTCAGACACATTGAAATCTTTCAGCATAGTGATTTTAACCACCCTTCACATCTAACCTCACCCAAATCTTTCTTTCCCTTTTTAATATATTTTTTTTAAAGTTTATTTATCATAAACCTTTTAAATTAAGTTTTTAAATACCTTTCAGCTTTTCTCCAATTTAGGAGAAATCTTGGCCAGCTGTAAAATTTTTTTAATTGTTTTGCTAATGAAAATTATTGATAAACTTTATAAAAAAAATGCAAAATAAATACACTCAGTAGAATCATTCAACGTATCAAAGAACATCAAACTAACATAAAAATTATCTTTTTTGCACAAATTCATATCTTTTATAAATAATATTCTAAATGATCTAATTTTTATTATCTTGCCTTAATTACAAGCATATTCATTTTTATAGCTGTTTTTATATACATTCTTGGAAACTTTGTTTTTTTTTTCAACGGATTTGTAAATTAAAGGCCGAGAGAATCCAAACTCTTTCACTTTAGGTAAGCAATTCGTTTCTCTAAATTTTTGAATTTAAAAAGACACATAAACATCATGAAAAGAACACATCGTAGGCAGCACATCCGAAAGAGAAAGGCGAATCAAAGACAGTTCCTAAAATGATTAATAAGGGGTTGGTGGCAGGAAGGGTGTTTGTTACGTGAGCTTGAGAGGATTGGCACACAAGAGCGATTTCATTAGTGAGCGCCTCTGAAGCTGCAGAGTTGTTGAGCGCTATATCATCACGTTCATATCCTGGCCATCCCTCTCATCTGCTGATGCTATCGGCCAGCTCACAATGCTTCTTCTCTTCGATTTTGAAGCTTCCAGTTAATCATTCCCACGAAAAACCAGTGGCACCTCCAAACCTTCTACTTACAATATGTATCATGATTATAAACTTTGACAGTCAACTTATAATCATAAAAAGCTTTTTGACTTTAGTATGGAGGAATTAATAGTGCACTACTATCTGAAAACTTTTTTAGACTGGTTTTGGGTCATTTGATTTGAATATTTAATAAAATCAAAGTAATAGTGAGTAGAAAAATGAAAAAGAGTTAATGAAGTTTTCTTAGATTGAGGTTTAACGGTTTTATGAAAGGTTAAGATAGACTTTTTGATTGATGAAAAAGGCTTTGACTAGTCGAATGAATTATTAAAATTTAAAAATAAAAACTCTAAAACGTTTTTAAGTAGTGAAGGATGGTGATGTTGGTTGCATGGTTGGGACTAGATATTATTGACGTACGAAGGTAATGGAAATGAACGTGAGGTTTATGTGTCTTCTTCGTGATAAAAAAATGGTTTCGTTGATAGAACAAGTTAAAAACAAGGTGAAAATAGAGTTGGCGTAGAATGAACTTTTTGTCTTGTAAGGATTAAATTATTCCGGACTTTATAAGTAGATTTTTGAATAGGTTTGAAGTTAAAAAAATACTTCAAAAATTTTGTAATTCGAATTTAAAGTTTAGAAGCTAAGTGGATTAAAAAACCATCAATGAATGTTAATGCGATCAAAAGGGTAGGCACTTAGACGTTTTAAGGTTATTGAAAGTGCAAACCTTGAACTTTGCTTTAGATTAACCCAAATTTCATTTTCAATAAAAAAATAATTACATTAAAATAATATAACATCTAAAAAGCTATAAGAAGCAATCTTAAACAGGACCCAAAAACCATGAGAAGTTAATCTGCGTGGAGGGTGCCATGAGAAAGATTCTGACGTAAAATTTTCACGTTTGAAGAGCTAGTAGAATTTTATTTATTTAGGGTGACTTACGAAGTTAATCAGATAACAGTTTTTCAATTTTTCAAATAAAAACACAATTTTTTCAAAAGCAGTTAGAACCTTTCAGTCACATACCTCCTTTTTTTCTTTTTGCGAGAAATGTGGTTCTAAGAACATATGGATCCAACACACTGGGATGTAAGTGAGTTTTTATAATTATCAATTTTAATATTCATCTTTACAAACACCCAAACTTTACAGTAAGATTACCCTAGTCAAACTGCTTTTCGGCTTTCGCTGGAGAAATAGTGGTTGGCGAGTGGGTACCCCTGCTCATCCAACCGTGAGCTATCATATACCTAGTGTATATAAAGCGGTGTTTCACGACTTATGTCGTGTGAGTGGCGCTTCAGTTGCGTGCCTTGGCGCATTATAAAGAGACATTATTTATGTTTCAGGAGGCCACTGTGAGGTCTGAGGGATGTTTTAGATAATGGTTGTGGCTTATGAGAAGACTGAATAAATCTAAGTGATGGTGAGTGTGAAAGTGAGATAAAGAGAGCTGTGTGAGCATGTGTTTTTGCTAATGATTACCATTATTTAAATATATTTAATAAATTATTACTAAAGTTCTATTTAACCATTGGAAGTTTAATTGGGTAATTGAATAATTTCAATGTATATATATAATACTTAAAAATGATTTTTAGTAACGATTTTGTTGTTAAAATTTGAAGACTAAATGTGCATAGATGTTAGACCGGTTAAATCGCCATCGCTGAAAGTAATTGCGTTCAAAAAGATTAAATCTTTTGACATTTTAAGGTTTTTGAGAATGAAAACATCAATAATTCACTAGCAATTAACCAAATTTTCATAAAAAAATATAGTAAATATAAATTTTATATATTTGTATTAAAGATTAAAAAGCTTTAAAAAAGCCTAAAATGGTCCAATAACAATTAAAACATTAAATCTTGGCAGGGTGAAAATGTTGACGCACAGACCTGGCAAATTTAAGTGCTTTTAAAAATAAACTTGTAGTATTTGCTATTAATGTTTGTTTACGGAGTTGAGAAGAATCTTCTATCTTTAAAAATGAGATTTGACGTGATCCATGCTTCAAATATCCATTATCGTTAAAAAGCTATTACAAAAATAAAGCTTCTTTTGAAAAAAAATTTTTTCTAAACAACCCACTACAGTGTTTTTTTTAAAACTATTGAAATTAATCTTTCCTAATCTCAAGAAGATTACATGCCTTGGTAGATTCGTGCAGATGTATGAATTGATGATACTTCCTGGAACATGTTTCATGCATAACCACGATATCCTCATAAGAAGTCTTTGAAGAATAGCTGAAAAAGAATAAAAAGGGTATAAAACAGATTTGAGCATCACTAGAAATATATTTGAAGCATAGGAAAATTAGATAATGATCTTAAAGTTTAAATAAGTTGAACAAAGATTTACTTCATTTGTTGCTCCCTCGCTACGATAAAAACAGTTTTAATCATAAACAAACGAGATTCTACACGAACTTTTCGCAGTCAATATTTAAACATTTTAATTTCTGAAACTATCATTTTACTAAAGTTTTGGATGAGTAGATAAAATAGTTCAAACTTGTAAAAAAAATAAGCGGTTTGAAATTATTTGTTTCAAATCTCTCAAAATTGATCTTGAAGGCTTCTTGACTATGAAGCAATTACCAGGCAGACAACCTATTTGGAGGCCTTCAAGCCTTTCTAAGAAGGAAACGCTCATACTACGCGTAACAAATAGAACCACCAATAAAGCACACTCTAAATTCTTCTGATGTATGAAAATAATAAAACATTAAAAAATAATCAATTCCATTTCATTTGAGACAGTGGAAACTGGAAAAAATATTTTAAAAGTGAATTCATCGAAGTCTGAAGCGAGAAGAGTTATGAGGTATGAGCCAGCTTGCCCTTCTAAATCACAACCTCGCACTACATAAATCTCCGAATTTATTTCAACGCCTGAGCGCCTCAATGCAATGTTTTACAATTCAAACAAACCGCAGCATAAAGTTTTTGAGAACTTTACTGTGTGCATGCATATTATAAGACAGGAGGCTGAAAAACATTTAGAACGATGAAAAATACACAAATAAAAGTTTTGTCGACATGAATGAGACTATCGATACATAGAATTTAACATTAATTTTTCTTTCTCAAAGTGTTTTGTTAAAAAAGAAGAATGATCAATTTTGTGTTTGTTTTTTTATTGAAAAAAAAATAAAGGTTAAAATTTGCATTTTAAAATTAATCGATGAAAACATTAAAATTGGGATTTTCCAGCTGGTCGTTAAAGTGTGAATGTCTTTCAAGTTGATGGGATTAGGCATAAATGAATGAACTAAAATAACATACTCACTGCAGATAATAAAAATGCAAAAAGTATAGGAAAGGGCTTGATGGGCACATCATTACTACAACCGACACCCGACTACACAATCAACAAAAAAAATCAAAATAATATTATTATTACGACAGAGTTTTATTAGCTTTAAAAGTATTCGATAAGATAGCTTTGTAGCAAGCAGGAAATACTTAAAAGAGGATTTATATTCTACTCAGCGTGCCTTCCTTGATATGCCAGCTGATACTGTTAGGAGTGATCTCCATTAAAAACTCCATGAACACTCCCTTGCATACGCTCCAGTAGACCACTCTTCAACCTGTCCTGCATTTCTCATGTGAGAGACTCGTATGTTGACTGCGAGAAGAGGTGCCTTTGAGAAGACTTATGAGTGTTGCAGTGAAAAGTTTGCAATAATTCTCTATTTCTACTGAGACACTTACTAGACCCCTTTCTGGTAAAAACGTCTTATTTATTCTGCTAATTTCTTGTGTATTCAGCCATTCCATAACTCAGCATTGTAATCAGATGGCATAGCAAGTGTTTATGAGTGTAAATATCTTCGCAGAGAAGAACCGGAAGTTCATTAGGATCACAGCATCATGAGAGGATTGTATGTGAGTGTTTTGTCATCAACTTTATGATGAAAGACATAAGGATTTTGCGTTTGTACAAGGGTTAAAATCTTAAATGATAATATGTTCAAAAAAAATTAGAGCTCGTTGGCTTGGTGGAGACTTATCAGTGACATTCAGCTGGTTGCTTGTTCAGCTTCTTCAAATATTATAAAAAATTAAATTTTTAAATATGAAAACAAAGGTTTTCAACGTCAGTGGAATGACTTTTGAGCTCACAGTTTTGAAGCACAAAGAAAATCTCACAGTACAGCTGTCTTTTGCCTTTGCATTTTTAACCATTGAAAGAATAATTTTTTTAAACCCATTTAAACTCACGGGGAAAGTTCTGTCTTTGAAAATAGGATGTTCCCAAATGAAAGTTTTATCTTATTCTTTTTTCATGAATTAAAAATAAATCTTCCGGCTTCCATCTACTCCCCACATATTCTCCACCATGGCGCAAAAGTAATGCTCTGTAAATGTTTTAAGAGATGCTACTGAAGTAACTTTAAATAGAATGTAAACCTAGCCACGTGGACGACATTACTTTAATGAAGTCATCGCTAGCTCTTGCACCGTGTTTGCTTTTATGCCTCAATAGTGTGTTTCAATTTTACGCATGGATGCTATCAAAAAAATATAATGTCAACTATTTTTGATGTATTCTTCTTCTCAAATACACGTTTCTATAGTTATCGTTTGAACAACCCAACAACGATTTAACAACTACCACTACAACACTACACTGCCTCTTCCGAGTTCTGTGACTGAAAGAGCTGGCATTTCTCTGACGTCACACCGTCCTTTCATCAAACAGAACTTCCAATGCAAGACGTCCACGCGATCTCGCCATGACGCTTCGAGATGACACACGCACACTGTTGACATGGTGACGGGTCTCAAAGCGGAAACGACAACATCGACGTCATTGATCACGGAAAGTAAAAAGGAAACACAAGCAGCAGCAGCAGCCAATGCCATGCCATTCTCGACCGTCAGCAAATAATACTTTGGTGTCATCATGGAGTCATGTCCTTCGTCATTACTTCCGTTCCAGGACATCACGTACAACTCATTTCCTAACTGAATATGTTTTATGGGACAAAGGGTTTGTGGTGGGTTTTTTTGTGGTGTTCATTAAAGTAATGTCGTCCACGTGGCTAGGTTTACATTCCATTTTTGTATTGTAAAAATAAAGATGAAGGTAGAAAAGAGAAAGAACAAGATGAGAAATAGTCAGCACTAATGAATCACTAATCTTCCTTTTAAAATGACCGCCATCACTGAATCTGGTGCATTTAAAACAAACACTGAGGCTTTTGGTAGTCCAGTTGAAAATACATCTGGGGGGAATGCATTGAAAACCTTCTTTCGCTGAAAAAAACTCTGAAGACAGTAAGCTTAGAGCCTCAAATGAGATATACTGGATCATACAAGATCATCACTATTTGTCCATCATCATCATCATCTCCAATATTATTCTCTCCAATATCATCTCTTCAATCATCATCATTAACATCCCTATCAACATCATCATCTTACCCCCAGCATCATTATTTTGATAATCATCATCATCATCATTTTAATCGTAAACATCGTCATCATCAACCACTCGTTTATCTACTATTCATCTATCTGTAAGTCGATCTGAATATTAATTTTATTTGATTAAAAAAATTCTTCATACTTACCATTCTTATCGTTCTCTTAATTATTAATTCCCTCCATCTACGGACCATTCATCAAACCTCCATGCCATCCATCAACCACTCCCTCCCAGTCAAGTCATTGCCTTTTGCACACACTGCATGCCATTCTTCAACCACCTCACAAGCCTCAAACATCATTTCCATTGAATACTCTCTTTATATGTTTTTTTCAGTTTCATTTCGGCTTTTTAACTCATTCATTTCTTCCGTCCTTCTACGAAATCGCGACAAATAAAGGCGTATCTTTTAAAAATATTACGTAGATATAGAAATGAACTGAATGAAGAAAAGGGTTAATAAGTAAAGATATGAATTGTCTTTCATTTCTTTTGAAGAGATGAGAGATAATTGTTCTTTACAAGAAGTAAAAAAATTGTTTCGTAAGCATCAAATGAATTCGTGAGATGAACTTTTTCCGTAGAGTCAACGAGAGCCACTATAATCGTCAATCTGAGAATGGTGTTTGTACATGCACAAATAACTGATGAAGCCAATTCAAGCACGCATTATTTATTACAATAGATACAATAATAGAGTACACGTCTCATGAGTTTTACTAGCCAGATTGGATCTTTATTCCTTATTTTTCTCCCATGGCATTATTCATAGTTTGTCAAACCCGTGCCCCTTTTGGATAGAGCAGCAGGTGGGAAGATCCATGCAAATAGTTTCCAACTGCAAGCGTTAAAAAAACGTTTTTCGTGACGCTTTAAAAAAAAAATTTTTAATGTATAGACCGCAAATCAAATTTAAATCGTCTTTTGAGGGGTCTTCAGCTTTCTAAGAATTTTCTTAAGAAAATTCGAGATTTAATGATTTTTTAAATATATAATCTGCTATGAATTAATTTTAAATTTAGATTTAAAATCTTTTTTAGAATTTTTTCTAATGTCAAACTATTTCTTTTTAACGTATACAATGAATAGTTCACATGCACACAGCAACATACAACCATAAATAAATTTATTTCGCAATAGACAGAGAAGCAAACATTTCTAATAGTCTGCTAACAGATGCCTGAAGTCTCAGTGTAGACTTGCGAGCAGTCACTGACCAGAATGTGGAATTATAATAATCACTAATCTTATTATTGTGGACATAAAAGCTCACATAAAATTATTTATTGAAGAAATTATCATACGGAATGTCTGGCAAACCTCGCTTGTCGATGATGAATGCATGACCATCAAAGGAAGGGTCCCTCGACTGCATCAATAGATCTTTTCCTGGAGTCCAACATTTTCATTGCAACTAAAAGAAAAAGTAATTATACGCTTGTAAGTTGACATGGGTGACTTATTTATCAAATAGTGGTATATAGTAGAGTGGATTGGTAAGTTTAAGACGCCGAGAAGTTACTGCGAAAGTCGGGAGTTCAATTTCTGCATTGCCTAGTTGCCAACGAAAAGCTAACATTGGAACCACTTGTGGGAACAAAAGCCACAAAAACAAACATGAAAGCACAAATTTCTACTCTTGCAAGAACCTACGTCGACGTGCTAACAAACGCTGAGATAGAGCGAGATAAAGAACACTAAATGGTAGACTTGTAAGTTTACATCAGTAACTTTATCACGTTTATAAAATATTTATATATATTAGAATCGATTAGTTGCTTAAAAAGCAATCAACCAAAGATATTGTCAAGGGTTATGGAAACTAATGCGATTATGGTCCATGGAGGCACGTTTTTAAAATGAAAATTAAAGCTTACTGTTTTTGAATGGAAAAATAAATTATTCATGACTTTACTGAGAGAATAGGATTAATCACAAAAGGTTGAAAATACTTTGACATTGCGTTCACTCGCCTTCTGTAAAAGCTTCATGAAAATGCTTCCTGAAGATTAAAGCAGAGAGACGAATGGAGAAAGATGAAATAGATGTTTGGATTGAGGAGAAGTAAGAAATATGAATAGAAAGATGACGATAGAAACAATCCTGGTTTTTCTATGCATTGATCCAACAAGGCAGGAAGTTTTGCCTATTTGGATCTGAAGGATAATTGCTCATGATACTTTTTTATGAATGTGTGGAAGAGGGTGGATATAAAAGGGTGAAAAAGATGAAAAATTCATACAATAAATATTTAAATTTTTTTAAATGTTTTGATTGTTTAAATTTTGTTGATGAACATTAAATCGAAGCTCAAAGATTAGTTCCACCTCGAAAATGTTTAAAAGAGACATGGAGGCATGCATGCAAATATTAAAAAGAACGTGAGAAAGAGGAGATGGCTTAGACATGTGGAGTGAATGTGGTTGAAAAGGACGCTCTCTAACGGCCAGAGTTTGAAGCGTATAAAGACATTCGTGAAAAAATGTATACATCCAGAACTTGTTGAAATATGTTATCGTTGGAGTGATGTGAATATGTAAGAATCAGTTGAAAGATTGTTTATATTAGTGCTTTAAATTTTCTGTAGTTTCAAGTGCTTAATTAGAATAGGAATGAGCTTGCATGGAAAATATTAACTCACAATAGAATCAAAAACTCGATACAAACATTAAGTTTATATTTAAAAGAAAGAAAACAAAACTCGTTAGAACCTATTGTTGTATTGAAGTTTTGAAGGCTGCTGTCAAGTTATTCTTTTAAAGTTTGTATTTTTTGAAACGCAAAATTACCGTGAACAACATGTATGAAATGTGCTTTTTCTTTTTTCTATCTTATTTTAGACAAATCTATTATGAAACATATTTTTACATTTTTCAATCTAATTCGTTAGTTTTTGTTTCTTAGTTTTTCTTTGTTATTGAAAAAACAAGTGCGCCTTGAATATGGTGTTTCGTTGTTTGATAGAAACTTCGAGAAGTTTTAAATGAGAAAAAATACTTTAAATAGGCACGATAATCTTTTCATTAAAAAAATTTTGTAAAGCACCAAAAGCAATTTGCAGCGTTAAATCCTTTGCGATTCACAGGAAATAAACTTCCAAGTTTCATGCTATGTACTTTTCCATTCAGATTCGATTCTCAAGAGAGAACTTTATTTTTATTTTTTTTAAATTTAGAAATATTCAAATATTTTTGCTTTTTTTCAAGTATCAGTTGATGCCTTCTATTCTCTTAATTAATTATAATGAGCACTAACATCATAGTTTTAATGAGCATCCCAAACACCACATTCATCACTATTATCCTCCTCTTAACTAGAACTAACATCATCACCATGAGTACTTTTTTCATTAGCATCACCATCTCTATCTTTCCCACTGTCAGCACCACCACCATACACACCAAGTCCTACATAAATACCGTTTTGACTACTCCTCGCACAAAGACAATATCGTTGAGTATCGACTAATTAAGAGGGCTGATATGGCTGATAATGACTGCCGCAAAGTCATTAAGGCAGAACTATTGCCTCTGACTACACACTCCTCTTCAATACGTTTTGCGTTGTGTGCATTTTTTTCGTTTTTGATCCTATAATTAAAAATAAATTTTTAATATTAACTCGTCAAGACTTCCATGTAATTGTTTGTCGTTTTAATGGAGTTCTAGATGATTTGAAATCTGAAATGAAAATAACTCTCTAAACTTATAAACTGAAACATTCCACTCCGTTCCAGATCACATGGCACTCCAGCACAGCACCTTCCTCCTCTTCATCTTCCTCCAAACATGCTTTCTGCCCCTGCTTCATTGCTCCAGCCTCTTACACCCGAAACACTTCAGTGAGATCCACTTTTGATTATTCAAGTTTCAAGACTTTTTCATTTTCTTTTAAATTACATTTTTTTAAAAATTGATTCTAAAAACATTTGATTTGCACTTATTTTTACTAGATTTCTTGAACTTTGCACAATTTAACTTCATTTCAATCAGATTGCTTAAAATGTCACAAATTTACATTACATTTTTTATCTATGTCAAGTTGTTTTTCAAAACTTTTAGATTATTTAGAAAGTTTTTTAAATTTAGCATATTTCCGAAAGTTAATAAAAATTTTGTTTTTATGCATTAAAATAAAGATACTTTCATTCTCATTAAAATATTTTAATAATTATTTTTATCGATAAAATTAAAACGAAATAAAAAAGAAGAGGAGGGCAAAAGAAAAGTCCACAATTGCACGCGAGTTAAGCATGAAGAAGATAATTTGGAGCTCTTGAAGCGAATCAAAAAAGATAAAATCGATTCTAAAATTAGGCTGGGTGCAACAAAACATTTTAGAATGATTTTACTATTTAGTATATTTCTAACATTCATACAGAACGTAAAAGTATATATGGGTTAATCCAAATTTTGCTATTTATATTTAGGTTTTCAATTTTAAAAAAACTTGCTGTATGTATAAGTATATGTTGCAAAAATTTCTATTATTCAGAAAGAATTCAAATTTTAATTTAAATCACACACTGTTCCTTAATGAGTGGACGATGACGTTTGAAAAATCTTGAAGTAATAAATAGTGTCTTCAAATTCATATTGAACTTTTCAACTTTTCAAACAACGGAATCTCCATGGAGACATATTAAAAGACCAAGTTATAGATCTCATCAATATTCTAAAAATTCAATTTTCAAAAAAAGATTCACTGGTGTGGTGAGATTTATTTGTAAAAAATTATTAGTAAAATTAGAAAAAGTTATAGTATTATTAGTAGTAATATTAATGGTAATAATATAAAAATTAAATTAGTAGTGATAATACTAGTAATAATATAGTAGTTACAGTAATACCAGGAGTACTACTAGTAATAATATTGATGGTAGTGTGAGGCTTTCCTCGGTTGATTGCGTCTTTCATTGAAAAACAACAAAAAATTTCAGCATTTTCTTCTTACCCCAACAAAAACATTTAAAAATAAATTAAAAGTTGTTTTTTAAATATCTTTTTTTTAATAATTAATATATTTTTCTTATTATCGTTCAAATGAGGAAGTATAATTATACTTGAATCATATAATTCAATGATTTATAATTATAATGCTTCATAATTAAATGAACCTTTAATACTACGAAACCTTCCATTGTCAACCGCACGGACTTCATTTTTAAGTGCAATTCAAAAGATAAAAGTGTGAATAAAATGTATTTAAAAGATTTAATTTAAAAACAGAGAAGTAAATAAAGGCTTATAAAGCTTCTATTGATTGTCTAATGCACACGTTTTATTGTTTGATGGCGTTTGTCATTAAAACACATATAACAACCACACTAAGAACACAAGCATCATATTTGCAACACCAGCAGAAATAGCATGAATAGCAGCAGCAGCAACATCACAACAGAGCAATTTGGCACATCTAACAAATGCACCAGCTTCTAATAAAAGAAAACAAGCACGAATGCAATTAAAAATAATAGAACTGGAAAAAAAGAAAACTGGAAAAAAACAATTTTATTAATAAAGCAAAAGTGAATAAAAGTTCTTTTTATTTTAGAAAATATTCAACAAAAGGAAGTAGGCGTCACTAGATAACAAAAGAGAGAGTGAGATCAGATTAAGATTGTCCAGAAAACAACACACCTCAAGCCGTAATGATTTTTGAATTTGTATTCTCAATTCCGGAGTTGTGGTATTGAGAAAAAAATTCTTAAATAGGTCAAAGATATGTGCTTTAAGCTTGGGGGCTTCAAGCTGAAGCATTTAATTTCAGTTTTCATTATAAAGTCCAATCCAGGATATTTTAAATGAAACGTGGATTTTGCCAAAAACCGAAAACCCTTACGTGCTTTTTCGTTTTGTTAACTTTTGAGTAATTCAGTCTACTTTCATACCAAAATTGGTATTATGATGAAAGCAATGTTTAAAAAATCCAAATATTAAAATGAATTTTTGTGTTTTATTTATTTAAAACTTTATAAATATTTAATTTAAATAGCACCTTGAAATAGTGAAATTTTTAGTTTTTGAAGCTTTCTTAAAAATTTACAAAATAATTAAATTGAATTAATATATCAATAAATAAAAACTTTGAATTTTAATCGTATTACAATAATACTCAAGAAACCCATTTCAAAATGTTTTATAGTTTATGGCAAGCTAGAGATGCGAAAATGGTTTTCAATTATTCAATTATATTCTCTACTGATTTCTTTAACAGTAAAATTCCAATAGTTGTAAGCTAAAACTAAATTAGTTTAAATATGCAAAATAATAATTTTAAAATTAAAGGAGAAAGAATGATTTATTAATGCAACGGAAAATTTCTTTATAGAGAAATGAGCAGGAACGATGGCAATTTAAATGACATTAGATGATGTGGAAGAGAATAAGTGGGTGGAAAAAAAGATTAGAAGGTCAATACAAAAATGGATAAGTGGATGAAAAGATGGTTGATAGATGAAGGGTTGATGAATGCTAAATGAGGAATATACGCTCGAAGTGGGTGCCAAGAAGGCATATGCAGTGGTCAGATTGGAATCGAAAAAGATAATTTGGTGTTCAACCCTTTATATAACAGCCGAGAAAAAGATTAAACCCGCTTCACCATTAACTCAGAACTTAAAAAAACATTGGTTAAGATGTTGGCTTCTTACTCCAAACATTTTGAGTTCCATCCCTGCCATCGCCTAGCAACTATCGCGGAAAGGGATGTGGAACCCCTTCGTGAAACCAAAAACCGCAACAAACAAACATGGAACACGAATGTTTACTATTAGTACTCATGCAAGAACCTACGTTGACGTGCTAATAGCTTAGAGATATAGCGGGAAAAAACAATAATAAAAACAAAAATAATAACATTTTCAAAAAAGCTTTCTAGCGTGTGGGGTTCAATATATTTAGGTGTTGTGGCAAGTCAGAAATTTATTCATTCTAAGTACACTATTTATCTAAGCACTATTTCACAAGCTTGGTGGTAGTTTAATTTGTAAATATTTTAAATAAACAACTTATCTAGAAATTATATTTAAAAATGCGGAAAAAAGTCTATTTACGTGAGACAGCCACAGTATTCAAAACCCTTATTGAAACCTTCATCTGCCATCAAAAACTTTCCATGCGCCAACAAAAAATCTTTCATCTAAAGAAGTGATTAAATGTTCAGCCCGTAAATGAAAAAGAAGTATAATGTATGCAAAGCTGAACGAAAGATTTGTAGAATACCCAAGGTTCCCTACTGCTGGCCATACATTGCCCCCTAACTTGCCTCAAACCTTTATGCCCTTGTTACCAACTATTTGACCTTGTCTTTTTTGTCCTGATGTTGATTGTGGCAATTTAAAAAACACGAGATAGACGATGATGTCTTTACTATTTATTTAATAAAAATTAATAATAATAATACTTTTTTTGTTTTTTGCATGTGAGGAACGAAGCACAGTTGAATGGTTAAATAGATTTTTGAATAAGGGTTTATAAATAGATTTTGCTCAAAGTCATAAAGTAGAGGTTTGAATGAAAAAAGATTAAATTTTAAGTTGAAATATTCTTCTGAAGTGAATCGAATATTTTAAAAGTCTAAAAGTATAAGAAAAATCAAAATATTAAAAAGGAAATAGTTTAAAAAAAGAAAAAAAAGTTTATTTAATGAGAAAATAGTCGTTTTAGTCGATGCTTTTAGAGATAAGCATATTGATGCCTGAGGGAGATAATGGGGGTTGTTTTAGGGTGAGTTGGTTGGTTGAAAAGAGTGGTTTGAATGGTTTTTGAAATCTGTTTCGAAGAAATGTTTTTAAATTATTAAAAAATATATTGAAACATTTTCCGACTTTAAAATCAAAGGATCGAAAAACTGATTCGATTAAAAATTAAAAATGATTGAATGACATGCTTGAAAAAGAACGAAGTAAAACTATTTGAAGAAAATATGTAGATAACACGAATGAAATCACCATACATTTAGGAATAAAAACTATTTTTAATAAATAAATAAAAATTCTGAAAGAACACAAATGATTTAACATAAAATTATACTCTTTTGTATTCAATAAGAAAGTTTATAAAAAATGTTGAATTAAAAACAATAATATTAAGTTTCTTCAGTTTGCGACAACAGCAATCTGAATTGTCTCAATGCATACCATTTGCCATCCTTGATAAGTATTTTCTCTTTCAAAACCACGAATTCTGAATTTAAAAGCATAATGTTAACCAAAAATTATATTGTATTCAAAGTTTGGAGAAAAGAATTATAGCTAAATTATATATAGTGAAAGAAAAAATATTTGTTTTAAAATTGAAT
Organism: Piscicola geometra; assembly: GCA_943735955.1. Lineage (NCBI taxonomy): Eukaryota > Metazoa > Annelida > Clitellata > Hirudinida > Piscicolidae > Piscicola > Piscicola geometra. The sequence continues at coordinate 2,082,503 of OX030956.1, forward strand.
CAAATCTCTAAAAAAATCTACTAAATGCTTTTTGGTAAGGAGCTAATGAATAAAATGAATAAAAATGAAACCTCTAAGGAAATTTCGAAATTTACTATAAAGACTTTTTGCAAACACTTTACATACAAAACTTAACTTTAAAACAAAAGATAAAACAACTCGTAAAGAATTTTTCAGGCAAGGAATAACTGGTTAAAACAGTATATTAAACGAAATAGTGAATAATAGAGAGACGACGTGCGGTAGGATGGAGGTGTCTGGAGTGCTTGAGAGAGACTTGGTTTCACGCATGGGTACATGAAGTGATTAATCAAAACATTATAGACTGCCCCACAACTTGACCCTCATATCTTTATCACACTGCCTATCCAGTCACGTTTCTTATATCCTTTGCCTTCCATATCTGATTAGGTCTTCATATTTTCCCGTTTTATTTCCATCTTCAATAAAGTGGTTTTTATGTTTACCCTTCTTCGTTTAATCTTTTTATCGAGGTTCTAAATACTTTTACGGCTATTTTCCTATCTGGCTCCTTTAAGTAAACTGTCAGTTTTTGATGAGTGTCTCTTTTGTGAGGCGTGATCGATCCCTTTGGTGCGAAAAAACAAAAGCAATATAAAATAAAACTTTAAAAATGCATTGTATGAAAAAGTATAAAACATAAATTAAAAATTCATTTATGGAATTTTATGTATTTTTTATAAACTCTTTTGCTATATGACCAGGCTTCATTAATCTCGCGTTAATTACTGGCGTATTCTTTTTTAATGCTCATTTGTTTACTCTTCTAGCATTGTGTGTTCAACGGATTTTAAATTTTATTGCCAAGAAAATACCAACACCAGCAAATTAGCTAGCAATTTTTCTATCTTTGAATATCTAAAATAAAAAAGATCTAAGCGCGCCAATTAATATAAATAGCAAAGCAGGCGGGGCAAGCTGAATCAAAAGCAGTTCTGAAATGAATAATGAGAAGTAGTGGCCATGACGGTTTTCGTTATGTGAGCTTGAAAGGACAGGCACGCAAGAGTGCTTCCATCATTGAACGCTTCTGATGCTGAATCGTTGTGCGCTATATCATGACGTTCATATCCTGGCCATCCCTCTCATCTTGCGATGCTATCTTCCAGCTCAAAACGGCTTTTTTTTCGTTTTTTAAAGCTTTTAAATAACTTGTGTTTCTGACATAAACCTTCTGTTAATGAGTTTTAAATAGTTTCCTATGCTTGCTAATGCAGAAAAGCATACATTTTTAATGCTTATTTATTCGTTTCCGAAATCATATTCAAGTCGTAGGAGAGAAATAAATATTTTTTCATATAATTTCTGTTCACCAATGCTGACACTTTTAAATTTAAGAGACTAGCTTAGAAGAGTGGCTGTTATTCATGCAAGCTTATTGACTTTAAAAGACGCACTGTTATAACTTTAAGAAGATTAAACAGAATTTATGCCTCAAATACCCATTTAATTATCTTTAAAATTCTCTTTCCATAATTAGGCTTTTCCCTCTCTCCAGTCTCACTTTCTCTTTTTCACTTATTTTCTCTCTAGACGCCTATATCGATCGAGTGGGTAGAATGTTGAGATCAAAGAAATGATCAAACAGAATAATACACCCCAGAATCGGAAAATTATTGAAAAGAAGAAGGAAATTATCGAAAGAAAGATGGTGAAACTGGAAAAAACTGCACTACAATTTTCCACCACATTTAGATTACTTAGTTTGCTCGTGAATCCGAAAGAAAAGAAAGATTATTTAATGAAACGATTGAATGGAGATACTTTCTATGAAAGTTTTTGTGGTTTTCTTTCAAAGACTTTCTGATCAAACTGTTTACGAATTACTTTGATATAGGACTGAAAGGCTCTTGTTTGCTACATATAACTTTTTGCTTCTTTCAAAAAGAGATTTCAACCGCATGAAAAAATTGAAGTTATAATGGAAAAGCCAGTTGTAGAACGCATAAACATGTTCTAAAAACTAAACATGCCAATGAGAATACTGCCATTTACCGGGAAAACAATTCAATTTTCAAATAAAAACAATTCGAAGAATACTATTGAACCATATTTTCGAAAGATCGTATTTCTAAATTATCTACTACAGTTCATTCCGAACCAAGTTCCCACTTTTTTTTCTCACAACTTCCAAGAGTTTGCATGCATGGATCGATGAGACTTCTTGCATCTTTTCTCAGACATAACAACGATGTTAGTATAGAAAAATCGCCAGAAATGAAGCTTAACAATTGTTTTAGGATAGATATATGAATGGAATATGGCATAGATGGAAGACGTCGGACTTGCGACTCTAAGGTTGCTTGTTCAAATCCTTGACGAGCAACCGTGAACTATCATATACCCAGTGTAAATGATGCGGTATTTGCGACGTATGCCTTGAGAGATGTGTACTTCGTGTGCAGTGGCGCATCTGGCGCATTAGAACCATTGGAATAAGGCCTGCGTCTGTTGGGCTGTGAATATTATAAACCAAAAAAAAGAATGAAAGTAAAAACTAGTTTTTAATTATTATAAAACTAATTAAAAATTTTAAAGTTTGAAAACATGTTTTTTAAGTCACGTTTCTGATAAAATCTCGAAAACATGAAGACAGGTTTTATCAGATACTAACGAGGTGTTTCGTGATGTCAAGAGTGTGATAATGAGCAAAAATATATATATAATTGTCAAACTTTTTTTAAAGAGAAGCTGTAAATAATTAGACTCGTTAGGACAAGAAGGAGCCGTTAAAGTGGAGTCTTTTATGAAAAAAGTTTTTAAATAAGAAAAAACCTTGTGATAATTTCCAAATAATTTCATAAATATATTATAATATTTCAAAAGTTAAACACTAACTCTGAGCATTGATGCTTCGCTAATTTTGAACAGCGTGTTTAAATTCAGAGTGAATAATTTGTGAAATATTGATACTTCTACTAAAATATTGTTTGGCAGAAGAGCACACTAGCAGATAAATGTTAAACTCTTCTTGGAAGGCTTAAATATTGTTTTTAACGAAAGAATTTTTTTTGAATACTTATGAGTTTTAACTTCATTTTTTTTACCGTAGTTACCGCGATGGTCTTTAAGTTTTCAAAAGCCTTTTTTTCTCATCAGTTTTGCTTTTCTGCAAATATTTATATTTCTAGCTTGAAGGGCATTGAAAAGTCAAAAGTACTTCTGAAGAATGTCAATCATTAGAGCTAAATCAACTAGGAAATATTTTTTTGTAAACTTTTTGCCATTCCAGAAAACTTTTTGTTAAAACTATTGTAAAAAATTGTACAAAGCAAGTTGCTTCTCCAAAGAATAATTGAAAGAAAATGTTGTCTGATTAACAAGGCCTTCGCAAGAACATTTACATCAGCAGGTTTTCGCAAATCCATGCGAATCTCCAGGAAAAAATCACTGACTCTAGGAAACAAACAGTGAAATCAAAATAAAATATGGTCATTTTAAACGCAAGGTTAAGATAAAAAAACAAAAAGAATTTTTTATCAAGCCATCTCGTTCTAATTTAGTTCGTTTTTTGTCCCCAGTATATTTTGTTTCAATCTCTGATATGGTTCACGGATGGATAGTGACACATAGTTTCTTACATAACACCACTGCATGATGCGTTAACCCATCATATAAGCAGGAATGGCAACAAAGCAATAATTACATGAAAAGTTCCCCAAACGATGAAACAACCTGTGTATAATTTTAAATCTCTTGAGAGCAATTGGAATATTTAAAATTTGAAACTTTAAAACATTTTCTTTAGAAAGGCAATTATGCACGAGGGATTTAAAGAACACTGTTGAATATTCAGGCATGGATGAGACGGGAGTTGATTGTGAAAGTGGGTTTGGAGCAGAAATAAAAAAATGTAGCTTGCTAGTGGGCGTGATGGTTAACAGAGGCGTGTGGAATAGCATTGAAAATCATATGAAAGTTATTACATTCTGTCAGTAAAGGCAGTGAGATGGTAGTTGATAAACCGGAATAGATATTGAAAGCCATCCACACGAATGCATAAATGTGACAGGCAGCAGTTTAGGCACTGAAGGCTTCTTGACTCACCTCGCTTATGAGGCAATTAGCGGCAGACGACTTATTTAGAGGCCTCCAAGCCCTTCTAAGAGAACTTCCACACCACACGCAAGAATTACAGCCGCCAAGCAATGGAGCTCACTCTAAATGCATAATAATTGCATTTTCATAAACTTAAATAAAAAACTAGTTGAGAAGAATCTCATTTAGGACAGTAGCTTTTTGGGGAAACTAATTTATAATAATTAAACTTAGGATGCCAAATTCGATGAACTTATAAATAATAAATACAGAAAAGTTTCATCAATATAGATGAAAAAGTTGAACGAAAACCACAATTTTATTTTGCATAATATGCTTATAAATTTTAAAAAATGGAATTAAAATTTGCACGCTAAAGTTTGATATATTTTAGATAAAATAATTAATAGCGCAGAAGTTTGTATGCATATAATATGCATTGCATATTACGAATACTAAAATTGTGTTTTTGGATTGTTTTTCATAAATAGGGTCCTCTAAAAAGTAATACTGGGTAATACGTGCAAGAAGAATAAGCAAAGATAACATAGTTAATGCAGATAAAAACTTAATGTATTGTATACAATACATTGTATTGTAAAGGCCTCGATGGACAATGCAAGCCACCGTCCATTACAAGTAGATGCACAAATCATGCTAACTCATTTATCGACCACTCTTTTTTCTAAGACCTTATCTGCACTCACTCTTTGTTGTTGCATGTTTCTATTTTTAGAATTAAATGCTCTAAGTGCGTGGATTAAATGTCCTTGGAAGCAGTCGTTTAATTGTATTATGTTGGTATTTTAATTTCTCACGAAATTACAAGTTTTAAATTTTTTATTCTTTTTCTGGCTTCGTTTCTTCTTCAGTTTTTTTAACGTTTTTCTGTTCTCTTTGATAAAAGCCTTTTTTTACCTCTCTTCAACAATCTAAAAATTTTAAAATAATATACATAAAGAGTCACGTTCCAAAAAGTTAGAAAATCTTCAAAACTTTTTCTGCCTTGAAGTGTCACGTTCCTAAAGGACTCACGGAAAGCTCGAATTCTAAGCAAGATCTTCACGCCTCCGCGTTGTTGCTTCCAGTGCCGTCAGCATGCCCATGCAGATGATGAATCCATGGAGGTGTTCACATTCATCGTTCGAATATTTCGGCCTTGTAACGTCTCAGTTTTTTCTTCTTTTTTTTGCCATCTTCAAGCACCATCAGAACATCACCATAACGAAAAACATAAATGGATCATTTTAGAACTATGAGAATGAGAAGATAATCTGGTTTTATGGCAGACAGAAAATATCTAAAAAGGTATTTATATTCTACTCAGCGTGCCTTCCTTGATATGCCAGCTGATACTGTTAGGAGTGATCTCCATTAAAACTCCATGAACACTCCCTTGCGTACGTGGATGTTTTGTCCTTCATTTGAAAAAGCACGAAAGTTTTGGATTAGATTGGGGATTGAAATGTTTCAATGACGGATGCGTGTTTGAAATGAAAACTGAAATAATAAATTGGTTGATTGAAGCGTGCTGTCCAGAGACTTATCAGTGACATCACGTTGCTTACTGGTTTAGATATTTCAATTATTTCTGATTAAAAAATAATTTTAATTAAAAAAATAGATTTCAACTTCTGTGGGACAACTTTTACTAAATGAAAAGTTCAAAGGTTGTTTACTTTCGCACCTTAAACCATTACGTTTTCAAACCCAATAAAGCTCACATGGAAGAGCCTTTCTTTAGAGAAGGGCTTAATGCTGTTTAAAATTTTAAAAACTAAAACTTTTTTGCACTCATTAAAATAGATCTTCCAGCCTCCCTCTCCTTCTTTTATATACTCCTCCATGACACGGACGTAATGCTTTGTAAAGGGTCGTAAAGAAAATGATTTTTAATTGAAATTAAACTCAGGTAAGCGGGCATCGTTACTTTTATGACTTCATTTCAACGTCTTTTTTTTCCATGCGAACGATTAATTGAACAATTACGCAATGATTCAACAACTACCACTAAAACACCATACAGCTTCTTGCGAGTTCTGTGACTGGGAGACCTTAGAGCTGGAATGCGAGCACAGTCACGTGCTTCTCGTCAGGAGGGCCTTCTACGGACGCATGAGGGTTGGCAAGTGCGTTAGCGATCACTATGGCAACGTGGGATGCTCCACTGACGTGAGCAGGCATCTGAACCTCTTGTGTGCAGGCAGGAGGGAGTGCAAGGTGCCGGTGATCAGCCTTCACGCCTTCAAGACCTGCCCCAGAGACTTCGCCTCGCACCTCCAAGTGCTCTACCGCTGTCTCCCTGGTTCGCTTTAAAAGTTTCAGTTGTTTTATAGCTTAAGTTTCAATAAAACTCGTAATAGAATTTTGATGGGATTTTTTCAGTGTGATGGTTTATGCTTTTTAACTATTAGTAGTTCCAATTGAAATTAAATAAACTTTAAATGCTTACACAGTTTTGGACTTCAGCACCATCGCCAAAGACCACCATAAAGATTCCAAGTGCAACTTGATTCACAACAATATCAGCAGCAACAACAGAAACATAAATAGAAATATTAACAACAATGATGGCATGCAAAGAGACAACCAGGTACTTAACAGAATCTACAGCAGTGTAAAGAAAGACGATGACAGCAATTATTATCAAATTTCTGAAACAAAAAAAGACATTCATCACACAAGTGGCAACAGATACAACAACTACACAAACAACAAGCACAACGATCTTCAATACGGAAGCAACAGCGAGGCAAGAATTTATTGTTTTTTGTTGGGAGACAAAGAGATGGATGGATGGTCGAGGTGGTCTGCAGGAAGTGAGAGGAAGGCAACAAGCAGAACAACAAGAGCTCAAACAACAAGCAGGCAAGAAACACGCCTGATTAATTCCCTCTCTAACGATCCCTCCCCTGCCGCTGGTGCTGATGATGATGATGATGAAGGTGGTGGTTATGATAATGATAATGAGGCAGGTAGGGCTGATGATCATCTCAACAGAGAACTAGTGGGAAAGATGAATAGTGGAATTAGTGAGGTAGAAAATGACGATAGCGATGATGCTGATGATGATGACGCAGGAGATTTATTGCTGGTCAGTGGTAGCATGACTTATGACGACAACGTTGTCATAACAACCACGTACGATTATCACGTGATCAGGGTGAGTGTGGTGCATCTCGGCACGAAACGAACAAATGATAGTGGAAAGCCTGCATGGAAAGAGGGTGGAGTGTTGAGGCAGAAAGAGGAGAGAAAAATCTCAAACCAAGTTGATGCTATTGTGGAATACAGTGGAGTGAGTGGGGATGTTGGTGGGAAGAAGGGCAAGTATGAGAGTGTTCGAGACAACGGAGCTGCAAGGGATTGCTCTGAAAGGTTGTTATTCAGTGATTCGTTTGAATTAATGAAGGATTTTGAATTTTGAATGGAGTTGATGGTAGGATTTCTAACAGTCTTCTTCGTTCACTCCTAAACGTAAATTCCATATTAGCTAAATATCTGAAAAGTTTTTTCAAATATTTGATTAAAACAGATTGGTCACCATAACCGACCTGGAATACACAGATAATATCAAAGACCACATCAACAACCACTTAAAAAAAGACAATAGGCATAGTTTTGTCAGTGATGGTCATGATATGAAAGATGCTTACGACACAAATAAAATAATTTGTGCTGACGCTGTTAAGGAAGGACCAGAAGAAGAAGTCGTCATGACGTCACGATCTTCTTCCCTTCTGCTGAGTCACGTGGTGTCGGATCATTTGTTTCTATTGCGCTTCACTGGTGAGTTGGAATTTATTTTTCAAAATCTACAAATTCACGTCATTAAAAAGTTTTTTTAAGTTAAAATAAAAGGCAAAAGTGTGCTTTGTACATGGGGTCTACAGTATCAGAACTACTTTTCAGATATTATTTTTGAAGAAAAAATGCTCCATGAGTTAAATAGTTGCTTAACAATGTTTACGTCCACCAACAAACCAGCAACAAAGTTTTTTGAAAAAGTTTTTTTAATTAGAAAAAAACATTCTTCAAAAAAACAGCATAATGAAAACACGATAGCATCTTTTCTCTGCAAAAGCACGTTTTCTAAAGTTGTAAAAAAATATTTTTTATATTTAAAAAAATCTTATTCATCATTTTATATCTCAAACACAATTTATTTAATAAGCGCTGGAATTAACCAACATTAGTTTCCGATTTTGAATTTTTAAGGGCCAAAATATGTTCAATGCATTCGGAAGCGCCAATCGAGGGCTGGCGCTTCAGAGGCGCATGCAGAGTTATGGCGTTTGATACTAAAAGCACGCATCAATTATTTAAGCACTCGGCTGTCCACCCCTGCCTGCTTATTCGCAACAACTACAACAACAAAGTAATCAACAACAACAACAACAACGCAACAAACGACTAGTCTACCAACATGCTCATCAACAACATCAACAACAAAGTTTCCAACAAACCTTCTTTCGACACTTTAATCTCGGTCACCAACAGCAAACAACATCTAATCAGCAACAGCAACCACGCCAACCACAGCCACCTCAGTCAGCAAGCAAGCACCAGCACACCACCCCTCAAGACACCGCCATCAACTACAGAATTCTCGCCATTAATCACCTGCAAGCCACTATACAGTGTTTAAACTACGATGATGATAGGGCCAATAACAACATCCACAACAAAAATAAAAACAACAATAATAATAATATTTTCAACATCACGTGTCTTAACAACCAATGGCTTGACCTTCACCTCACTAACTGCTCCATGCACACACAAACCGGTAGTAAAAAATAGCTATAACATTTATTTTGCCTACAAATTTCTTTCAAAATAAATATACGAAACAGACTTATGTGAAAATAAAGCCTCAAACCTGAAAGAACTTAAAGCAATCCATCCCACCACAACAGCTCCTCTGGAGATGGAAACTAACCACGTCTTCGATATGTTCGGTTGGTTCTTTGTGCTAAAAAAATATTTATCAAATTATAGCTTTTTCAGTTTAGATTTATATTTTGTCTAATCCTTCTCATCCACCATCTACAACGCAGTAATCATGAGCGTGGTGAGCACAGGGGTGGCCATAGGAATAGCATTTGGCCTCATCACCTTGGCAACCACCTTGAGGTTCTGCTCTGGCAGGTGACTCCGCGTGGTTGTGGGTTTGAAGATTACTTAATTTTAATCTTAAAATAAATTTGTATATATGTTATTTTCTCAAATAATGACTTCGTCTCATTCTTCTGACGTCACATCGCGCCTGCATCGAACAGGAAAAGCATTGCGAAGCGGAAGCGCCTGATTGCAGGTCATCCACGTGATCTCGTCGTCATTCCACAAGGCCACGCACGCAGCGTTGGCATGGTGACGCAGATCCAATCAACAACTACATCGACGTCATCCATCAACAAAAGTAAACACAAAACACAAGCTACAGCCCAGGCCACGCCTTCTTCAAACGTAAACAAAATAGACTTTGACGTCACCATGAAGTCGTGTCCTTCGTCACCACTTCCGCTCTGTGATGGCACCTACAACTCGTTTCCTAGCAGCAAACAAGATTTGCTAGAACAAAGAATGTGGGGTGTGTGTGATGAGGTTAGCTGTATTGAAGAGGGAGGAAAAGGAAGAGAAGATTTTAAGCGAGAGAAAATTGGTAATGGACCCCGCAATGAAGCTATACACTGTTCTGAAATGACCCCTCGCCCCAGAACTGGTTCTGAAAACAAACAAAATATTGTCTATAATGGAGTGGTTAGAAGTGAGTGTGGTTGTGTGGTTGGAAGTGAGTGTTGTGGCGTGGTTGTAAACAGTAGTGAGATTATGGGTTGCTTGAAAAAAGAAAAGATGGAGATACAGAACCACAAAGAGTTTATGAAGAGGCCTAAGCTAGGATTCGTTGAGAGTGAGAAGGATGGAGAGGGTGGACTATTTGGAGGAAAGATGTTGAAGAAGAAAGAGAAATTAACAAAACACATTTACCTTTCAATTAAAGATAAAACAGAACATTTACAGGTTTCCATTGGTAACAACAACAAGTGCACCAAAAGTATATTCACCAACAACTACAACAGCGACTATAACTATGATAACAACTCCAATACTAACGGTGACTTACGGTACGGCAACAGCTACTACTGCTGTATGTGTAGACCTCTACCACTGAACAGCTGCGAGTTCAAAGCACAACCACTCATCAACCACAAACTTGCTGATCTCTCCCAACTCCAACCAACCACGCATCTTTCTAAATTTTCCGCTCTACACCCATTCACTTCAACACTTCCTCACTCGTACAATCCCTCCACAAGTCACACATAAACCAAAGAAGAAAAGCATGTCATTTTTGTCAACTCAAACTGTGTGCCAACAACCACGACCCTTTTCAATAGAATTCCATTTAAATTCGTTAATTATCTTCCTTTAGACTCCTTGACATTTCTTTCAATTAATTCTTAAGCACACGCTTAAAGTGGATTGTCAATTGTTTCAATTAAACGCAATAAGTGGAATTTAGTGAAATTTCAAAATAATAAAATTTGCATATTCAGAGACTTCACATTTTAATGATGTAACTAAAAATAAAAGCATCTTCATCTTTTAATGGATTTCCAGGCATTTAAATGTGTGCTTGAGGATTTCATCGCAATGACAATGAAAGGAAACAAAGCATCGAAAGAACGAAAAAAAGACGACACTAGAGCAGAACCTCAAAAACGGCCCCAACAATGGAGAAGTGACTGACACACCCGCTTCATTTGCCACTCTTTCTGAACTTCTCGGCGAATGCGAAAGCGGCATTGAGGTTCCTGAAGGCCTGGTGAGTGCCCTTCCAGCGCATGTAGAGGTCACCTGCCTGCATGCTCTGGCCCGAAGACAGCAGTCCCTCTATCACTGCTGCTGAACTGGTGTCTTCAAGCGGTTGCTGTGGTGTTGAAGCGGTTTTGTGAGAACCTGAAAAAGCCTTTTCGAGTGCTTCTTCTGATGGTTTGGTACTTTCATTGGAAACTGGTTCAGATGGGTGTGGTGCTTCAACGGTGGGTTGTAAAGATGAAGGAGGGAGTGAAGGAGATGGCACTGGTATCGAGGAAATCGTTGATGATGTCTGTTCTTTTTGAGAAGAAGAAAAATCAATAGAAGACTTTTCTTGATCGACAGTTGTGGCAGGATTCAGGCTGGTTTCATCATTGAGAGCAGCATCGGCAACTGAAGAAACTGCAGAGACCAGAACGATAAGAGGTTCCCGTAAAGATTCTCTTTGTGAGGGTGCTTCATGCATGCTGAGTGAGGCCTGAAGGGAAGCGTCAGGAAGAAGAAGTAGTGAGAGACCAGCGTCTGCAGCAGTGGTGGTGGTGGTGGATTCATCTGGAACTGATGATGCTGCGGTGGTGGGAGCTTGCTTTGGCGTGCTTGAATCTTCAAATCCCTCACTGTTTGTTAAGAGCGTGCCAGGCGGGACAAACTGAAGAGCAGAAAGAGCGGTAGCATGTGGCGCAGGCATTGTATACAGGTCTGAAGCGACCTTCTCGAAAGAGAAAAGTTGAGGAGAATCATTCGATGTAGCCTTGTGAGACACACTGGGGCTTGTGATGTCAGAGGCGTCTGTTGAGGCCGTAGTCAAGTGGATAGATTCTACTGCAGGCTCAAGTGGTTCTGAGGCAACCTTTGATGTGTCTTTGTGAGGCACCTCGGACGTCTGCGGTGTTTCAGAATCTTTCATCTCTTCAGGCATGCGAGTTTTAGTTTTTGCTTTTTGCTTTTTAACCTCATCAACTACTTTCTTAGTTGGAAGGTTAGTTGCAGTTGTTGTAGTTGCAGTAGCTGTAGTTGCAGTAGCTGCAGTTGTTGTAGTTGCAGTAGCTGTAATTGCAGTAGCTGTACTTGTTGTAGTTGTAGTTGCAGTAGCTGTAGTTGTTGTAGTTTTAATTGTTGCAATTGTTGTAGTTGCTAATTCATCGAGTTGTTGCACACTTGTTGTTGCATCTTGTGGAAGCGAAATAATTTCACTTTCTTCAGCCTTCTTCTTAGCTTGAGAAGCAGAAACCCTTTGTTTGTTCAAATGATTCCTCAGCCATAGACGGTGTTCCTGGAACAGTTTAACGACTTTCAAACACCCACCTGACCAATCAACCTCCATTTTGTCGACAAAATGTGTCACGTCTTTGATCAAGAGACGAGGATTCTGCAAGGAAGTCTCATTGGTGAAGCGCTTTTCATTCCCAATCAGCCAATTAGCGATCAGTATGGAGTAGAAGAGAAGAGCTAATTGGTGCGTGAACAGCGCATCTTTTGACTGGTCGAAAAATGCCTCAGCTGAGGCCGACTGAAAATTTTTCAAATTTAAATTTATATTAGTTTAATTATTGAGGAAAAACCAAGTCAGAAACTTATAATCAGCTAACAAGCACTGCAAAAACAGGCGAATTACAGCGCGAATCCCAAAGACCCCATTGGATGGCAGACCCGAGGCAGAGAAAGTAGACAGAGTAGTGCCATGGTGGTGTCTTGGGGCAGACTGCTCTGACAGAGTTCCATAAGAACTGAAGGCGTGAGCGAGTGATAAATGAAAAGTGAGTGCGGGAAAAAATCTATTCCAGAAAAAAAAGATTTCTACTGAAATTAAGCGCCAGAAAAAGTAAATGGAAAAAAAACAAACCTTGGGTAAGATCTTCAGTGGTAACTTGAGGGTCAAGGTTGTGGATGATGAGAGTGAAGATAGATGGAGGGGGTGGTGATGGAGAAGATGCTAATGAAAGATCGGAATAGTCGCCAGAGGGCTGTTTGGTGGATGTGTGCAAAATTTTTCCGTGAAAAAAATAAATCTTGAAACTATTTGAAAAATTTAAATAAATTATTTAAATTATCATTACAACATGCTCAACAGAACAATTACAAATAACTCTTAAAACTATCTTAAAACTCCAATAAAATATTCAAATTATCTGAGGCAACCAGTGTTCGCCAATACAGCATGCTCACAAGAACAACCAACCAGATGCAAGAGGGGCTTGAGCGCTTGGTCCCGGTAAACTGCTTCATAGAATGGGTGCACCACCACGCAAGCATGCCTCTCGTCCATCGGCTCTGCAATGTATTTGAGTGTTCGCATCATCATCATCATCTACACAATCATCATCATCATCATAATCATCATCATCATTATCATGATAACCATCACCACCACCACCAACATTATCATCATCATATATTCTACATAACGCACTGTAAAGCACTGTGCGTCTCTGGCGACGGGCTCCCTGGAAGTCAGTGAGTGTTTTAAGCTGGTCGGTTGCCGTGGTGACCACACCTGCCCACCACGAAGTGTCCCTGAACGAAGATAACACGCCCTTGACCACTCGGTTCGTCCGGGAGATAACGACCTTCGTTTGATCGAGAATCAGCTGTTGTTGGCTGTGGTTGCTCGGTGGGGGTGTTTGCTGGTGGTGGTGTGGGAGTGTGGGAGATGATGATGGTGGTGGTGGTGGAGAAGGATGAGGAGTTGTTGTTGGGAGAGGTGGTGGAGGGGAGGACTGTTTCGGAGCTTGCGACATTTCCACCTGCTTCTGAAGGCTCTGAACGAGGTAACGACATCATCAACTCACTTACTCTACAATCAAACCAACAAACCTAAAACAATAACAAACAACAATCGATAGTAGGACCGTAGAAGCAATGCAAAGACACATTCAAAGTGAAAGCCTCCATCCGGACAAAAGGTGCATGCATGCAGGCACTTGAGAGTGGAGGTGGGAGAGGCAGGTGATGAGAGCCTCCAGCTGGTCGTCTGAGGCGTGCACGAGACAGAAGCGAAGGAGAAGGAGTCTGTAAAGATACAATGCGAAAGTCTTATTATTTAAAAAGACAATTATGACGAGCATTATTATAGTGGCGTATAACCCGAACGGCCTTCCAGGCCACTTAGGCTGCATATTTTCATTTGCGCCTTTGGGTTACTAGGGCATTGGTTGCAATTGAACCTAGGACCTTCCATTGTTGGTCAAGCCGAGAATCGTTACCGACTCGGCTATCCGACAATAAATTAAAAATAAAACAGTATACATATTAAGAGCCGATCACACGTGTAATTCTTTAAAAAGCACTCACTTGTCGTCAGCGTTCTTGAAGTCCTGATGACTAGCCACTCTCTGACACACACTCCACGCCTCCCCAAACTCCAGCGCCACCAACTTCCTTGCCAGATCACTGCACGAGAAAAAGTCTCTTTCCTGGTGGAGCATTAGGGTTTCCTACATACGTCTTCACCGACCCTCACCCTGCAATCCTCGCTCAATCCTCATTTAAATTCCATCGACCACCACCACCTATCTGCCTATCATCTCATATAAAACCTAACCTCTCCTTCTAGGTCATTCACCTACCCCCACCGGTCCATCCCCCATCACTCACGTTCAGAGCAGCTTCCAGACACAGCACCAACAGTCTGCCTCTCACCACGTCATCGTCTTCGCCTATGTTCTTGTGCGTGTTCAGCAGACGTCCGAGCTCGAATAACTGGGTGATTCAGTCAAATCAAACCACCCTCACCCAACTACAGCACCACTACCACCCTACCATAACATCACCACCAAACCACACCACCAACTCATCAAACGATGCACAAGCACCAAACTAGCATCAGCACCCACCTTGTTGAAGTTCTTGTAGACCATCCTCTTGTTCTGTAGCACCTTCTTCACCAGTTCCACCTTCCTCTCCGCCATGCGTACTTAAGTGAGTTGCCAGCCATGCATATTCATGAGTAACACACACACACACACACACACACACACACACACACACACACACACACACACACACACACACACACACACACACACACACACACACACACATACACACACACACATACACACACACACACAAACTCACACACACACACACACACACATACACACACACACAAACACACACAAACACACACACAAACACACACACAAACACACACACACAAACACACACACACACACACCTTGTACAGGCAAAAGGTTCAGACCTAGTGACTCGAGCATGGCGACCCCTGCAGTGAGGAGTATGTGTTTGTGTGTGTCTGTGCATGTATATGTGTTTTTTATGTTACTATTTGTATGTGTGTGTTTTTCTAGACGTGTGTATCTTTGTATCCATTTCTGTGTATGTGTGTGTATGTATGTTTTTTAATGTTTTGTGTTTGTGCCTGTATTGCGATTTAATGAATAACAAAATCTTTTCTTTCCCAAATTATTTAATGAATGATCGATAAACAATGTTTCCACTTTCCATTCCTGCATCGAACCTTCGATCAGACTCAGTTCATCCTGCACAGCTTCTGACTTCCCCTGCACCAGATCCAAGCACACCCTGCCAACCGTCTCATCATCATCATCATCATCATCATCATCATCATCATCATCATCATCATCATTCTCAACATCATCATCATCACCACCACCAACCGTCACAATGATTTCTCAATTTTTTTGCAATCACTCCCAATACAATAAAACCGCCACAACAAGCACAACACAACAGCACGACTACTGTAATCACCGTCCACCCAGCCACTGATGCTACAACACACCAAGCAAGCAAGCAACTGATGCTACAACACACCAAGCAAGCAAGCAAGCAACTGATGCTACAACACACCAAGCAAGCAAGCAACTGATGCTACAACACGCCAAGCAAGCAAACAACTGATGCTACAACACACCAAGCAAGCAAGCAACTGATGCTACAACACACCAAGCAAGCAAGCAACTGATGCTACAACACACCAAGCCACTGATGCTACAACACACCAAGCAAGCAAGCAAGCAACTGAAGCTACAACACACCAAGCAAGCAAGCAACTGATGCTACAACATGCCAAGCAAGCAAGCAACTGATGCTACAACACACCAAGCAAGCAACCTCGCCAGCTTCATATCTTGATCAGCGACACACGACGACGAATCAAAGTAGCCAACAGCAGCGTCGAGGAGTAGCTTCTCAGCCACCCGGTGGTCGATCAACGGCTGCTCGAAGTCGGAAGAAGGTGCTGCAGTTTGACCGAACGACGTGCGTGGGAAGAGCGCTGGTGGCTTGTTGAAAGGAGAGTAAGATTTCAGCGAGTCTTTGAGGCCAGATGCCGCTGACGTTAGGAGTTTTAGGCGATGGTTGTTGAGTACTGTCGTCGTGGTGGTGGCGGTGGTGGTGAAGTGGGTGGAGGAGATGTGCGTGGTGGAGGAGGAAGGAGGCAGTGGGCTGTGGAGAATGTCGCCAGCCAGTTGAATGTACTCTAGCCTGCCTGAACTCAACAGGCTGCTCACGAACAACTGAGTGGTGGATTGGTGTTGCTGTTGGAATCTTTGTGGCGGAATTGAATTGTTGTTCTGATAGCTATGAAGATACAACAAAAATAATAACAACCACAACAACAACAATAAAAACCACAAAAACAACAACCACAACGACATTTTAAAACAAGGCAACAACAAATACAACAACCACACTAAAAAACAACAAAAACAACAACAACCTGATAGCAGGTGAGTTGATCGAGAGACACGAAGACTTCGCCTCTGAGCAACAGCATGTCGGTCAGCAACTCCTTCAGGCCTTCAACATCCTTCGGAGGCTGCCTGTCGGTGAAGGTGGGAAGGAGGGATGTTTCAGAAGATGCTGGATGAACCTTTACTGGGAACTCGAATAAATGAAAAGGGATTATATATTAATATTATTAATTATTTAAAGTTCAATCTATCATTTTTCGTTCACCCTTTATTAATTCAATAATACAAATATTAATTCAATAATACAAATATTAATTCAATAATACAAATATTAATTCAATAATACAAATATTAATTCAATAATACAAATATTAATTCAATAATAAAAATATTAATTCAATAATACAAATATTAATACAATAATACAAATATTAATACAATAATACAAATATTGATAATATTAATAATATTCTAATATTTTAATTTCTATTATCAAAATGTTTTGCGGAAAGATAATAAGAATGCCACTGACTTCCTGACGTGGGACCTTGCCAGCATGGTGAACAACTGCAGCACTTCCTTTTCCGACTCCTGCGTGAGTGAGCGAGTGAGTGAGTGAGTGAGTGAGTGAGTGAGAGAGAGAGTGAGTGAGTGAGTGAGTGAGTGAGTGAATGAGTGAGTGGTTGTTGTTGCACGTTCACTTGCTCATGATTGTTGCCTGATCGACTACCATCACCACAACTACATCACAACAACATCACAAATATATTTAATGCATCCACTACAACTACTCAAACAACTAAAACTACATCATCCTCTTCAGCAACAACAACTCAAGCAAAAACTAAAACACAAGCCACAACAACAACTACAAGCAACGACACCTCCACACGACACGAACACCACTGCAACACAAGCGACACTGACTGACAACGACACGAAATGCCACCTGGATCTCCTTCACTCTGGAGAGAGACGTGTTTATGCCATTCTTACAGAGAATTTCTGAGCCTCTGGAAATGATGATGATGCTGATGATGATGATGATGATGAGGATGTAATTGATGATAATGCTGCTGATGATGATATTGATGATGATGATAATGATGATTTGTTGAAGAAAGTGAAAACAAGTTAACTGACAAGAGATGGCAGGCCAGAGACTTTTTCGAACTGGAGGATTGACGCAAGCATGAAAAACTGGATCAGACTTTAATGATTCAATGAAGCGCCTCATAATGTTTAAAAGTTAATCTAACTCGTCGTCTGGCAAGTGAGAAACGATGTACTGCATTGTGCCCAGTTGCTCACAACTGTGTGTGTGTGTGTGCTCGTGTGCGTGCGTGTGTGTGTGTGTGTGTGTGTGTGTGTGTGTGTGTGTGTGTGTGTGTGTGCTCGTGTGCGTAAGTGCGTGTTTGTATGTCTACGTTTATTTTTTATTTTATTTAAATGCCTATTGGAGATGTAACACTATAAAAATCAGATATATATTTTAAATATTACTATTATTATCATTACTCTTTTTATTGATATTCTCATTTTTATTTTAATTGAGTCGTTTAGTAGCACCCACCCTTGATGCGCATACAGACACATCTCAGCCACCTGCCTCAACACAGTTGCATCCTTAATGATTGCATCATCCTTCTGCATAAAAGTAAGAAATTAATTAATTAATTAAAACAGCTATAGAAAGAGAAAGTGATTAGCTTGATGCTGGTTATGGTAATGATCATGGAGATGATAATGATTATAAAGATGATGATGCTGATGAGAATGATGATGATGATGATGAAGATGATGATGATACTAATGACCGATGATGATGATGATGAAGATGATGGCTCCATTTAAAGACACCTGAAGAGCGCTTTGTCTGACGATCATCTCGAGGAAGACGAGGTCGAGTTGCGAGAGGGAAAGGAGGTACCGCTTCAGGAGCTCCTCAGCATCCTCCTTGTCTTGCAGGTAGGGCACAATCCACCTCCTCACCTCCTCCACCACCGTGTCTCTTTTTGGCTGCGTTGTGTGGTGTGCTTGTGTGCTTGTTGGTTTGGTTTGGTTTAAGGGTTGGTGGTGTGGTTGTGTGCTTGTTGGTGTTGTTGGTGGTGTGGTTAGTGAAAGTGTTTTTTTTGGTTTTAATTAACATATACAGAAGTGAAATTGAAAGCACACAAGCGCAAACACATTCACACACACACAAATTCACACACACACACAAAACACACACCCACAAACACACAACCACAAACACACACAAGTACCTTAGGAAGCATGAGATGCATAATTTGGAGGTGGTCCATAGAGGAGAAGAGGTGGATGGAGAGACTAGAGGACACGTGGCACTGGTAGACGAGCTTTTCCATCGTGGTCAAACTGTCCCTGAGTCCCTCGAGATTCTGAGGGAAGGGAGGAGAGGGGAGGGGGTGTTCGAAAAAGAGGGGTCAGTGCACCAGCTGCCACTGCAACTTGACCCAGATGACTTGCTAACAACGACAAACAACTAAAAGCAGCATGCAAGCACCCACCCCCTCCCATCACCACCTTGACATTATTCTCGATGGCGATGTTGATGATGATAAGGGCGTAGTCGACTCTTCCTGTGCAGGCCTCGATCTGCATGCATCTGTGCTTGTACCACTCTGTCAGTCTGTCCGCCTCTCTCAGTCCGTCTCTGTTTCCATACAATTTACAAGAATGTAATCTACATAAGGAGGTGAGTAAAAGGTGTACTGGAGCAGAACTAAAATGCTAAAGATTCAAACTTCGCTTGTTAACTGCATTAGCAGTGAAAATGCCATGCAACCACGGTGCTATGCTGGTAACCACGGTGCTATGCTGGTAACCACGGTGCTATGCTGGTAACCACGGTGCCATGCTGGTAACCACGGTGCTATGCTGGTAACCACGGTGCTATGCTGGTTCAACAGCGGTGTAGAGATGAGGATACCTGAAGGGAAGCAGTGAGGCATCTTCGCTGTACAGAAAGTCTCCGATGTCGTCTGCTGACGTCTTGGTCAGGAAGCTGTCGTGATGGTTCATAACGTCCGCAATGTCCATACAATCATTTACTACAACTACCACCATCTTCCAATTTGCATCATCATTATCATCTTCATCATCTTCATAATTTTCATCATCATCATCTTCATCATCATCATCATACTCATCATCATACTCATCATCATCATCATCATCATCATCATCATCCCCATCATCATCACTACCACACCCACCCACCCACCTACAACACCTCTCGACCCAGTCCTTTTCTAGCCTCCACTTGCCACTACGCCACGCCTTCAAACTACCGTCTGCGCTGTTTCCGCATGATGATGATGGTGATGATGATGATGATGATGATGATGATGATGATGATGGTGGTGGTGGTGGTGATGATGATGGTAATGGTGGTGGAATGTTAGTGATGATAATGATAATGATGATGACGATAGTAGTGACTTGAAGCATTGATGCCTCAATCGTGCGTCATCATTATCATCATTATTATTATCATTATTATTAGAATCATTATTATTATTAGAATCTTTATTATTATTAGAATCATTATTATTATTATTATTATCATCATTATTATTGTTGTTCTGTTTATTCTTATGATTTCTATTACTATAATAATTATAACAAAGAATAAAGAATTACTCTAGGGCGGGCAGGAGATGTCGGTATTGGCGGGGGCTGGTCGTTTCTGGCAGGTTGCTCAAGATGGCAAGCCTGTCGAAGGAATTAACCCATCATAACTACTGCCATCTTTATTTTTTCTATTAATATTTTTTTTCATTTATTGTCATTATTACTATTATTATTATCATTATCCTCATCATTATCATCCTCATCATTATCATCCTCATCATTATCATCCTCATCATTCTCATCATTATCATCATCATTATCATCATCATCATTATTATTATTATTAGTAGTATTATTGAAAAAACAACAACAAACCAGTGAGGGATGACGTCATCGCCGTGGTGGACGAGCACCTTCTCGAGGCCTGTGTGGTCTGACGCCTTCGTGATGATGATGATGATGATAATGATGACGATGATGATGATGATGATGATGATGATGATGATGATGATGATGATGATGATGATAATGATGATGATGATGATGATGATGATGATGATGATGATGATTATGATGATGATGATGATGATGATGATGATTATAGTAGTAGCGATAAATTTAATTATTGATAATGATTATGATTATTTGAATGAGAAGAATATATTTAAAATAATTTGAATAAGAATAATATATAAATAATTACTAAAATTAAAATAATAATACATTTATAACAATATAATTAATTAAGATGATGATCATTCGGTAGATGATGATGATGACGATGATGATGATGATGATGATGATGATGATGATGATGATGACGCTGGAACCACCCTGGCGTAGTGGAGGGCTAGTTCGACGAGGTTGAGGCTCCTGGTGGAGAGAAAAGTGTCGCTGCTGAAGTCGCCAGTGGAAGGGAGGGTCGCCTGCAAGGGTGGTTGGTGGAGGGGGGGGGGGGAGTAAAGAGAGGGGGGGAGGGTGGTTTGAGAGGTGAAGGAGTTGTAGTGGTGGTGATTGTAGTGATGGTGAGAAGGGGGTGGTGATAGTGGTGATGGTAGTGATGGTGAGAAGGGGGTGGTGATAGTGGTGGTGGTTTTAGTGAAGTGGTTCAAGAGGCGAGGTGGTGGTATCAGTGGTGGTGGTGGTGGAAGTAACCTGGATGCGGGTGAAATGATGCTAGAAAGAGATGGAACAAATAGTGATAAAGGAATGAAAGAGAGATGGAAGAAGAATGAAAAAAGAATGAAAAGAAAGATGGAAAAAAAGAAATAGGAGTGGTAGGTACCTCATAGGTGCAGAGGCGGTCTGAGTAGGTGAGAAGTTTGTGACGTAGGCTTGCCATCTCCTTCTGATGCAGGTTTAAGCTGTCGTTGTGGTGGTTGTTGTGGTTAGTGGTTGGTGTGGTGGTTGTGGTTGTGGTGGGTGTGGTGGTGGTTGTGGTGGGTGTGGTTGTGGTGGGTGTGGTTGTGGTGGGGGTGGTTGAGGTGGTTGTGGTGGGTGTGAGGGTAGTTAGTATTGGAGGTTGACATTTGAAAGAATTGGTACGAAAATGCATTGAAGAATGAATTCTCAGTTTCAAAAAATGTCGATAAAACAAATGATCACTTGTCAAAGTCGATCTGGTCAATCAACTCTTGTTCAACACCAGCTCCACCACTACTACCAGCACCACCAACACTACTACCACCACCACCACCACTACTACTACTACCACCACCATAACCATCATCACTACTATCACCACCATCCCTCAACCGCCACAGAGCCTGTAGTGAGGTGCTAGAGAGACCGAAGGCTAAAAGCCTCTGTTGCGTCTCCAGCGTCGTGGGCACCCTTGCCACACTCTCGTGCAGAGACCATCTGGTGTCCTTCACCTTTGCCTGTGGTCGTGGTGGTAGTAGTGGTGGTGGTGGTGGTAGGAGTGGTGGTGGTGGTAGTGGTGGTGGTCGTAGTGGTCTTGGTGGTAGTAGGAGTGGTGGTGGTAGGAGTGGTGGTGGTGTTGGTAAGAGTGGTGGTGGTGGTAGTGGTAGTGGTGGTGGTCGTAGTGGTCTTGGAGGTAGGAGTGGTGGTGGTGGTGGTAGGAGTGGTGGTGGTGATAATGATGATGACAAAATTGGTTGTGATGGTGGTGATGATGATGATTTAAAGTTTGGTTGTGATGATGATGCAAAGATGGTTGTAGTGGTGATGTGGGAGTGGTAGTAATGGTGGTGGTGGTGATGTAAAAGTGTGTGCGGGTGGTGGTAGTGGTGGTGGTGATAGTGGTGGAATTGGTGGTAGTGATAGTTATGGTGATGGTTGTGTAAAAGTGTGTGAGAGTGGTGGTAGTGGTGGTGCAAAATTGAGTAAAAGTGGGGGTGGAAGGATGGTGATGGAAGAGATGGGCGCAAGTGGAAGCACGGTGATGCCAAAGTACTGGTTGAGTCGCAACTACACGCAAAACATTTTCCAGAATTCTTTCGAAGTGCCAACCAACGGCAACACACCAAGTATTTGTCGATCGTTTCCAAGGTCACGGGTGACCTCTTCCACTGCCTCTGATAGGCCAGATCTGTGTCAAGGTCATACTGCTCAGCCAATAAGAGAGCCTCTTCGAACTCCTCGTTGTCTAGCTGAGAATTGTGGAGTACTAGATGATTTATGATGGAATCGATGAAGAGTAGAAAAGAAATTAATTAATGAATATTTTATTAATTAATAAACAATAAATAAATAAATCATAAGTAAATAAAAACAATAAATAAATAAATCATAAGTAAATAAAAACAATAAATAAATAATAAATAAACAATAAATAAATAAACAATAAATAAAATAAACAATAAATAAAAAATAAATAGCTATTTAATTAATTAATAAACCATAAATGAATAAATAGAAGTTTCAAAAATTGAAGAGAAATCTCTGTCACTTTCGCCTCGTAGAGTTGCTCGGGCGTTGTATGCTTGATGTTGTACATCCTGTACACCAGGTGCTGGAACCTGTGAAGTATGCCATCAAGTTGCTGTTGTGGTTGTCGTGGTGATGATGATGATGGTTTTGAAGATTATGGAGATGATGATGAGTATGATGATGATGAAGAAAAGTATGATAAATATTTTGCGGATGATAATGATGACGATGATGATGATGATGATGATGATGACGACAAACCTGGTCTTCTTGGGCAGTTGGAAGGACTCAGCATCGGTGACGAAGTTGAGGAGTTTCTTGAGCAGTCTGCCCATGCCCCCCTTCCACTGCCTGCCCCCTCCGTCACCATCATCATCACCACCACCCTGCGCCCCATCATCATCATCACCATCGCTGTACATGAGTGACTCACTACTCATTAAAGCGTCGTTTAAATCATCGATGTTACTGAGTGCGTCTGCTTGTATGTCTGCTTGTCCTGGTGTCTTTTCGTCAGTGTTGTCGTCGTTGATCTGCTGCAAGGAGCGTTTCCCTTCATTTTTCTCACACTGCGACATCATTGTGAGGGCAACTATGATGGCTTGGAAGCAGCAGGATAAACACAACAAAACGACCCAAACAAGAAATTGTTGGAACAAACCATGATACAAACCAACGAACGAACCGACTGAACTGACCTCCAAGACGCAGAAACTTCCAGACTGGATCCGCAGCACTCTACCGCACGCATGGAAGGCCTCTGCCGATGAAAACAGACTTTCCAGCGAGGCCACCCGACCAACCACCACCTCTCCCGTTGACTGAAGTAAGACGATCGCCTGAGGGGGTTGAGGAAGCGGGGGGTGAATGGGGGTGGTGGATGAGAAGGGAGTGAGATAAGAAAGATGGTGAATAAGAAAGAAAGGGGGGGATGAGGAGGGGGTTAAATTGAAAGTTTTAATGGAGAACTCACGTCATCAGACCACCACTCTACGTCAACCACACGGGACTTTTTCGACATATCTTTAGTAATTTTTTTAATTTAAAATTTAAATATTTTCTTAATTTAAAATTTATTAATTCTTTTAATTTATTATTTAATAATTCTTTTAATTTATAATTTGAGAATTCATTTAATAAGTTGAAATATAAATAAATAACCATAGGGTTATGGTTAATACATAGTAATGATTTATTTCCCACGATAGTTATAACAAACACAAATACATTCATTGAAAACCTTGATCACCACCCCTCTCCTCACCACTGGTCTCTGCAGCAGCCTCAGTCACTGCAGCAAGTGCATGCTTCTGCAGCAGCTTCATGGAGGGAAGCCTCCACAGACAGATGCAATGCGAGGTGTGCAGTGTGAGCAGTTGTTGCTTGCTAGGCGACACGAGCATCTTGTAGACCTGGTCACCCAACTTCGCGCCTTGCCACCAGGACCAGAGGTAGTTCAGCGATTGATTCAACGACTGAATGCATAAGACGTAGGTGATTGGATGAGTGAATTGGTGAAGATGTGGTGAAATAATTAAATAATGAAACTGTGACGAAATGATGAATCGATGAAACTGTAACAAAACAAGAAAAATTAGGATAAACTAAAAATCCCCTCTCCCCCTACCCCCCTCCCCCCCCCCCCCAAGCCAAAACCAAAATCCGTTTCAACCAACCAGCGCTCACCAGAGCGCTGGCATCTTCGACTGAAAACTCTGAGCCGACCATTTTGTAGTAGGGGTGTCCAGAGAGAGGTCTCCACAGGGAGAGACCATAATACTTGGCACTCCTCTCATCATCATCACCACCACTCCCGTCACCATCTCTCCCCTTTAGTGTATCCCTATCACCACTCTCCTGGTCGATATCAGCAAGATTGACACCCCCATCTAGGAAAATGGACTTTCCCCCGATGATGATGAAACCTGAGGTGGGCAGGTACGTGGCGGTTGTGATGCCTGAAGGGTAGAAGTTGGTGAAGTCGAATGTGTGCATCATTCTGACCCCTCCTTCGAGGCTGGAGGGGGTGGTGAGGGTGAGGGTGATGGTAAGGATGATGGTGGTTATGGTAGTGATGTTGATTGTGATGGTGGTAGTGGTAGTGATGTTAATTGTGATGGTGGTGGTAGTGGTGATGACACACACCCGCACACCAACCTCACAGCGTAAACAGCAAGTTCTCCGGAGAAGGAAAAGCAAAGTAGTTCAAAGACCCAATTGCCGCCATCTTCATCATCATCAGCACCACCCTGCTTGAAGGATCTCAATTCCCTCACCACCAAACTACACATTCCTTGCGCCAAGTCATATGGCATCTTTCCCTGATGATGGTGGTGGTGATGATGATGATGGTGGTGATGATGATGATGGTGGAGATGATGATGGGAGTGATGATGATAATGGTCGTGGATCTCATATCTATCCTATGAGCACCTAACACCCCTTCTCCCTCCATTAATCACAACCCCATCAACCCCCCTCCCCTCCCCCATTAATCACCACCCCATCAACCCCCCTCTCCTCCCCCATTATTCACCACCCCATCAACCCCCCTGCCCTCCCCCATTAATCACCCACAGGGGGAATGCAGGCGAGTAGTCCACCACAACTCTCATACACGTAAACCACCCCAAAGCTGTCCGACATAAACAACAGACTGTCATCAGGACTCCATACGAGGCGTCTGTGGTTGTAGTTGTGGTGTGGTTGTAGTTTGGTTGTGGTTTTTTGTGTGGTTAAGGTGTGTGTGTGTGTGGTGGCATGGTGTGGTGTGGTGTTAGTGTTTAATGATAGGCATTCTGATGGATGATTGAGTTATGCAAGTACCTCCACTGTGGAAACAGGTCCTTATGGGGTAGTTGCCAGTGAGCGATTACGTCGGAGTAGTTGTTCTCACTGCTGTGGACTTCCAAAACCTTGTCTTGAAGCACTGCCAAAAACTCTCCTGAACTGGTGTCGAGTTTGGGTTTACGCCACGCTAATAAAATCAGATTTTTTAATGTATTGTATTGAATTGTATTGCAGTGTTGCCAGATGAATTGTAGTGAAGCGATTGATAGTGGGAAAGAAGGAAAATACTTGGAGAGTGCCAGTTTCCATGAGGGTTCGTTGTTGATGAGTTTCAGGTAGTCTTCTGAGAAACAGCTTAACACTTTTTCACTAAAAAATTTTAATATGTAACTTAAATAAACTAATTTGGTAAAATTGTTTTGTAAGCCTTTGATATATTTAGTCCATAAACTCTTCCTACTTTAATTGATTGACATATGAATAATCTAGTTAGTTTAAAAGCAAAATTATTAATCGCATTTTGTATACTACTTATTGTTCAAAAAGAATTACTATAAAATGATCTTTTAGAAGGATAAAAATAACCGCATTTTTAAAAAGAATAATGATAGAAATTCAAAAATAGGAGGATTTTAATGACTGTGAATTAATTAAAGGGTTACAAAACCTTTTGCTAAAACTTACTTAAAATTGAAGTTGAAAAAATATGACCACACCGAATCTGAATAAAATAATGCAATAATTTAATATATTATTATTATTATTATTTAGCATTTATTATTTTATTTTATGCATTTTTATTACTTTCATTAGATGTGTTGAGAACAGAAGCATAACGATCCTTGAAAGCCTTGGACTGGTAAAAAGAATTTAAATTAAATTAGAACTATTGTCGCTATTCCTATCAAATTCTCAAAATGGGAAAGATCATTAAGGCCTAATTATTAAGGCAGTTTGCTCAATCATACGCGATCTATCCACGTCATGTTGCAATACAATTTAAATAAAAACTCAGATTATCCTAAATAGAACATTTTGCACATACCACTAGTTCCGTATTAAGCTTCCATTCAGAAACTATTGTTTTTACGTATAAAATCTTGTCTTCCGATATTTTTTCGTACATTTTAAAGACTCAAATTTAAAAGTTAATTTTGGAGACAACTAACTTCTCAAGATCATTTGTGTAGACATAAATATTTTCTGATAAACAAATTAAATTAAATTTAAAATATTAAATCAAAAATGATTCTGTTGAAAATAAACAATTATCTTAAGTTACATGTACAATTTAAAAGTATTTTTCTACAGATAAAATTATTTCAATGCAAAAACTATCACACCCACAATATTAAGCAAAATCAAAAAAACAGTAAAACTACAATTATTTTTACAAAAATAGTAAACTCAAGAAAACATCTGCAAAAACCAAAACAACTACAACCATCACAGTACAGTGAGATCCAAGGCAGGAAGAATGGTCAGAAAATTAACCTCCTGTTGAAGCGCACAGTGATTCAGTATCAGAAGCTTCCAGTGCTGTAGCCACAACTAGGTACAGGCTCACATAACAAATACCGTTCTTGACCCTTCTCATTAATCATTTCCAGAATGCTTTTGATTCGCTTTACTCTCTGTGCTGAATAGATCATCTATTAGATTATTTAATGCTTTTTGTGCTTGATGATTTGTATCTTTTCGTCCCAGATGAAGCAATAATTGCTAGATAGTGCAGTCAATATTTTCTCTGCATTTATTTTTTAATCCGTTGAACACATACTTTTGAGGAATAAATAAAACAATAAATAAGATCATAAAAATGAGTATGCCTATTTAATTCAAAATAAATAAATTTCTGTCACTGAAAAGATATAAAAAAATATATTGAAAAGTACACAAAAGAATACTTTTATGTTTTTTTATATGTTTAATTAATTTAAAAAGTCATTTTTTAAAATTAATTTAAAAGTTTAAAAAAAGTTGATCGATCATTCCTCTTAAGCGAGACTCTTATCTGAATGTAACAGTCGACTAAGTTAGGCCAGATCGGAACGTGGCCGAAAAGTATTTAGAACCTCGATACAAAAGATTTAAAATGGCCGTAAACATAAAGAGGACTTTTTAGAAAAGGCATCGAAACGGGGAATTTTGAAGATACGTGACAAATAGGTTATTTTGCTGATGGCGGTGATTATGTCATTTGATTTAATAGTAACAATAACTAAAATAGTTTTTCTTGTCATTTCAGGGCTGTTGCTGATATTATTATTATTTTAATCATTATTGGTGTTTTGCACTGAGAAGTTGTATTTTTGTCTTGTAAATTTATTTATGGCTTCTCTGATGATAATCGTGAGAACAATACATTTTTTATAAATATGGCCGTTGGAATTTAACTTTTCAACAACAACAAATTTCGTTTAAGAAAATTATTCAGTTCATTTTCTTGGTGCAACAAGACACGTCAAGCAAGTCAGTTTATCACAGGTTTCCGTAAAAAACTGTTTTACGAAAAGCCTACCTTGCCATCTATTTTTATTTTTAAAATGAAAGCACTAGAGAATTTAAAAAAAGACTGCAGTTTTTCTACTTCCTGAAAAATTTAGATATCAACTAGAGAAGTATATATGTATAACTTCTTTCATGTTGATGAAGATTACTCCACAGAATTGATTTAAGTGTTGGATGAGAGAATACTACAAAATAATTTAGAAGCTTCACCAGGGTTGTAATGAAAATAAAAAGTCGAAAAATACAAGAATAAATTTCACGGTCAGCCATACTTTTTGACATCTTTGGGTGATTTTTTCCAACTTTCATGAAGTTTAAAACATAATTTTTTTCACAAAATCATCGTAAAATATCTTCACGCGCGTTTTCTTTCTAAATACATACTGTAGAATGGAAAAATATTCATAAATTCAAAACCAAAATATCGCGAAAAGCAGCCATTGTTTCATTTTTTATTTTAAGCTCAGTGGAATATCCATTAATCAATCTTTCAGTGATTAATCGCCCTTTAATCATTATCTGCCTTCCCATAAATATTCATTTAGAGTAATTAATCGAATAATCTGAACTATATTATTTAGTTATTATCAGCTCTAAATTTTAGGATTTTCTTAGCTTCTTATCTTGGAGTTTAAAATCATTTCACTTTCACACCTTTAAAAATGTATTCATTTAATTTTCCATTAATTCATTGAAGCGTGTACTTTCAACGCAACGTTGAAATAGTTTAAAGTAACTATTACTTTTGAATTTGAAGAAAGAGCGCTATAGAAATCTATTTGATTGATTGATTGATTACCCCATGCGCTGATCGGTGCATAATTGATTGAATCTCATTTCAAAGCGACCTTCTAGACATTAAAGCACCCTTCAAAGCAATCGAAGGTTGTAATCGCAGAATTTCTGCATAGGCGTGCTGGTTCTTCGTGCCTATTGTCATTCGTAAACGTGTAAAAATCTAGAAAACAATTAGATCCAACTGGAATTCCACTCTTTTTAAAAATATAAAACATATAAAAACTCACAACACTAATTCAAATACAAAATAAAAAAACAGCATCTCCACACGCGCCAAGAAATAGTAAAATAAACATTTTAAAAATTTAAATTTCACTTCTCTACACTAACCCCATAAACCCTTTTTAGGCATGAACCTAAATGTCTCATAATCCCGCTATTAGTGTGCATGAAGTGTATTGGAACGTACAGTTATTAATCTCCAAAACAAACACAATAAATGAAAATCCTTACATCTCCTAATGCACTGTAGTTGGCGTGAACCTTTTATGGGCAGATGAGGCTTAATGGAAGCAGCGATGAAGCATTCTGAGATGCTTTTGGGAAGGTGAGGAGAAGGGCGAATCAAACCTCATCTCTTCAAAGACACAATATTACTTTCTTTACACAGGCTATTCTAAACTAATTAAGGTGAAATATGACCTTAGAATCCGGTAGCCTGTTTAATTTTCTAGAAAATTGAACACAGTTTTTGGAATGGCTTCCAACGAGAAAAAATAATTTTGAAGTACAACAAAGCACGTCAGACACTCTTCAAGACTCCACAACAGAAACATCAAGAATTCTCTTCATTTGACGCACGAATCAAACTAACAAAACTTGCATTATCTCTGATGAGACTGGCAATGACGACCTACTTCATGGCACCATTACGACTCAGTCGCTGAATGTTGAAGAAACTACTCCTCAAACCGCTCAAAATCAATTTTCTCTCATTCCATGACTGTACTCAAAAATAAATGTATCACCAGTACACTCGTATCTGCAACGCATCCATCAACCTTTCAGTCTTAATCCCGCGCATGACGCTAGTTGTTTTCATGGCAGGGTGCTTGCAGGCGCGTGTGGAATTGATCTTCTTTGAAACAGCTGTGATCGGTGGAAAGATTTTTCAATTTTGTGTCGTTGTGGCAAGTGGGCAGATTGAATGGATGAATTGTAGAATTAGATGTAGAGGTGGTTGGAAAATGGAAATATTGTTTTGAAGGTTGGACTACCGGGAGATTGGCTAGTTTGGCATTAACGACTTGTTTCGTTGTATAAGGATAGTTATTAAACTGTGGAATTTTACACTGACAACAGTAGTTGTTGTTGTATTGAAGAGAATCAGTGTTTTTGCTGTTGTCTTGGTCGTATTTGGGACCTCTGTGGAAGTTGCTGCTAAGTGAATATTTGTTGTACGTATTGTTATTCCTGCCAGTGGTTGCTTCAATATGTTTTGAGTTACCGACACATGAAGGATAGACGTGTTTCATAAACTTTTCCTTCTCCATCATCTCTTCACTCACTTCATCCTCCTCAGCCTCGAAGCATCCCAAGTTAAGCATCTTCAAAAACCCTCTAGGATGCTCCTTCATCGTCTTTTTCCTTTCCCAGGCATTCATCATCTCGATATTATTTGCCACCACACCATCATAGTATCTTTCAACTACACTACCCTCGTAAGCAAGAGTATCTTTTCTAGAAACAACAGTTCCGGGGAAAGATGTGATTTTAGAAGGGTGATTACCATTATTTCGTAAATCAGTTTGATCTGCACTCACTTTTATTCTTTTTATTTTTTCTTTTGCACTACAAATTTCTTTTTCAATTAAATCTGTGCTGCTAGGAAATGAGTTGTAGGTGCCATCACAGAGCGCAAGTGGTGACGAAGAACACGACTTCATGGTGACGTCAGAGTCTATTTTGTTTACGTTTGAGGAAGGCGTGGCTTGGGCTGTTGCTTGTGTTTTGTGTTTACTTTTGTTGATGGATGACGTGGATGTTTTTGTTGTTTGGATCTGCGTCACCATGCCAACGCTGCGTGCGTCGCCTTGTGGAATGACGACGAGATCACGTGGATGACCTGCAATCAGACGCTTCCGCTTCGCAATGCTTTTCCTGTTCGATGCAGGCGCGATGTGACGTCAGAAGAATGAGACGAAGTCATTATTTGAGAAAATAACATATATACAAATTTATTTTAAGATTAAAATTAAGTAATCTTCAAACCCACAACCACGCTGAGTCACCTGCCGGAGCAAAACCTCAAGGTGGTTGCCAAGGTGATGAGGCCAAATGCTATCCCTATGGCCACCCCTGTGCTCACCACGCTCATGATTACTGCGTTGTAGATGGTGGATGCGAAGGATTTGACAAAATATAAATCTAAACTGAAAAAGCTATAATTTGATAAATATTTTTTTAGCACAAAGAACCAACCGAACATATCGAAGACGTGGTTAGTTTCCATCTCCAGAGGAGCTGGTGTGGTGGGATGGATTGCTTTAAGTTCTCTTAGGTTTGAGGCTTGATTTTCACATAAGTCCGTTTCGTATATTTATTTTGAAAGAAATTTGTAGGCAAAATAAATGTTATAGGTATTTTTTAATACCGGTTTGTGTGTGCATGGAGCAGTTAGTGAGGTGAAGGTCAAGCCATTGGTTGTTAAGACACGTGATGTTGAAAATATTATTATTATTGTTGTTTTTATTTTTGTTGTGGATGTTGTTATTGGTCCTATCATCATCGTAGTTTAAACACTGTATAGTGGCTTGCAGGTGATTAATGGCGAGAATTCTGTAGTTGATGGCGGTGTCTTGAGGCGTGGTGTGCTGGTGCTTGCTTGCTGACTGAGGTGGCTGTGGTTGGCGTGGTTGCTGTTGCTGATTAGATGTTGTTTGCTGTTGGTGGCCGAGATTAAAGTGCCGAAAAAAGGTTTGTTGTTGTTGATGTTGATGTTGTTGATGAGCATGTTGGTAGACTAGTCGTTTGTTACGTTGTTGTTGTTGTTGTTGATTACTTCGTTGTTGTAGTTGTTGCGAATAAGCAGGCAGGGGTGGACAGCCGAGTGCTTAAACAATTGATGCGTGCTTTTAGTATCAAACGCCATAACTCTGCATGCGCCTCTGAAGCGCCAGCCCTCGATTGGCGCTTCAGAATGCATTGAACATGTTTTATTCTTCATATGGTTTTAACTCGAAAAATATATTAATGCTAAGTTTTTAGTTTTCAGAAATTATATAAGTATCTTGTTTCATTAGCTGTCATTATCACGAGAAAATTATAGTTTTATTGAGTTTCTTTTTCATATGATTAATTTGCCTTTCGTATAGGATTGCATTTAAATTCCATGTTTATCTAATTACATTTCAACTCACCAGTGAAGCGCAACAGAAACAAATGATCCGACACCACGTGACTCAGCAGAAGGGAAGAAGATCGTGACGTCATGACGACTTCTTCTTCAGGTCCTTCCTTCACAGCGTCAGCACAAATTATCTTTTTTGTGTGGTAAGCATCTTTCATGTCATGACCATCACTGACATAGCCATTGTTATCGTGGTGGTAGTGGTTGTCACTGTTGTGGTCAATGACCTTGATACTGTGCTCCAGGTCACTTAACGTGGCCAGCCTGTAGGGAATCATACTAAATTATTAATATCCCAACAATAATGGTAGTATTCACGAATAAAACCTCACAAATACCAATATATTAAATATTGAAAAATAAGGAACAACAATGAATAAATAGAATATATAAAAATGTCCACGGTCATACTAAAGAACAATGTGTTCATAGACAATTTGCAAATCAATATTTATAAATTAAAATACAATTTCTAAGTTTTAGAATAATTTTCTAAATCTTTCTCGAACAATCAGCTATATATAAATATAGATTCTGTGAAGGCTGCAAAGCGAGAAGATCTCAGAGACGAGTTGCATTCAAATGTGAGCTACATTGCACCAAATTCCACCATCAGTTCCATTTCAAAGCTCTACTGCCTGCATAAAACCATCACAAACCACTCACCTTACGTCGCAGGATTTTTTAGTTCCGTCATCATCATGATTCCTTCCATATTTTCCCTTTTCAACAGCATCATCAGCCCCAATAGGAACTCCAGTGTTTTCAGCTCCATCACTACCACCTCTGTCTTGCTTTCCATTGCCTACAGATGCTTGACGCCTGCCAAGATGCACCACACTCACTCTGATCACGTGATAATCGTACGTGGTTGTTATGACAACGTTGTCGTCATAAGTCATGCTACCACTGACCAGCAATAAATCTCCTGCGTCATCATCATCAGCACCATCGCTATCGTCATTTTCTACCTCACTAATTCCACTACTTATCTTTCCCACTAGTTCTCTGTTGAGATGACCATCAGCCCTACCTGCCTCATTATCATTATCATAACCATCACCTTCAGCATCATCATCATCAGCACCAGTGGCAGGGGAGGGATCGTTAGAGAGGGAATTAATCAGGCGTGTTTCTTGCCTGCTTGTTGTTTGAGCTCTTGTTGTTCTGCTTGTTGCCTTCCTCTCACTTCCTGCAGACCACCTCGACCATCCATCCATCTCTTTGTCTCCCAACAAAAAACAATAAATTCTTGCCCCGCTGTTGCTTCCGTATTGAAGATCGTTGTGCTTGTTGTTTGTGTACTTGTTGTTGCTTGATTGATGAACGTTTCCTTTTATGTCAGAAAGATCTCTGTTATTTCTGTCGTCGTCTTTATTTACACTGCTGTAGATTGGTCTTAATTCATGGTTGTCTCTTCTCATCAAACTATTATTATTATTATTATTATTATTATTATACTTGTTATTATTTATGCTAATGCCGCTGATATTGTTGAGAATTAAGTTGCACTTGGAATCTTTATGGTGGATTTCTGCTACGGCTCTGAAATCCATCACTGTGGGGGCATATGTTTTGTTTATGTTTTGGTGGCGTAACTACAAAAACCAAAATACAAAGTATTAAAAAAACTGCCACAACAATTGTATAAAAACAAAAAAACATTCAACGTTTGATTATAATTATCAATATACTCCATAAAAACAACTTCAAAAACCCGTAAATACCACAACAAATGGAACAACCACCAGCCTCTCCACCAACCCGGAAGACAGCGGTAGAGCACTTGGAGGTGCGAGGCGAAGTCTCTGGGGCAGGTCTTGAAGGCGTGAAGGCTGATCACCGGCACCTTGCACTCCCTCCTGCCTGCACACAAGAGGTTCAGATGCCTGCTCACGTCAGTGGAGCATCCCACGTTGCCATAGTGATCGCTAACGCACTTGCCAACCCTCATGCGTCCGTAGAAGGCCCTCCTGATGAGAAGCACGTGACTGTGCTCGCATTCCAGCTCTAAGGTCTCCCAGTCACAGAACTCGCAAGAGGCTGTTCAATGATGTGGTAGTTTGGTTGATTTTTGTGGTTGTGCAAAACTAGTGTGGTTGTATTGTAGTTGATGTGGAATAATTGTGAAATAGTTGTGTGCTGGATGTGTAATATTTATGTGAAGAGGGTTGGCATTTTTGTGGTTTTGGAATGGTTTTAGCTTGCACAAGGATGTTCAATAGTAAGAATGTAAAGAAAGAAATGACAGCAAGCCTAGATTGGAAGGTAATTGTTTGAAAAGCGCTGATGCTGAGAACTGGACAATAAATATTGGACCATAGAGACAAATACGGAGCAGGAGTATTGGAATGACGTCATTAAAGTAACCAGCATAGCTGCGTTTACATTCCGTTTCAAATTTATTTTCGTAGTATTTCTTAAGAATATTTATAAAGCTTCAAGTCGGTGTCATGGAGGAGTATATGAGGGATTTAAAGATAGAGATCTTTTTTTATTCAGTGCAAGGAGGTTTTAACCACATTTTCATATAAAGCAGCCTTAAGTTTTGCAGAAAAAATCTTTCCTGTTAGTTTTATTTGGTCTTACAACGGATTGGTTCTATTGGTGGCTTGAAGGGAGAATGAAGTAAGACAGTTGTAATTTTGAGACCATCTTAAGGCGTAGTAACAAAGCATGAAAAATTTGATTATATCATTTTATATTTTTTCAAAAACTCACAGATTTTTGAGTTTATCTGTTATTAGATCTACAAAATGTATGAATATTTTAATTTTAAGAAGCGGAATACGCATAATACAACGGAATCATGGGATCCACCAGTCATTAAAAGAATCCTGTGACAGATTTATAATTAATTGTTTCTATATTTGGAAAATATGGAACTTGTTTTAAAATTTCAAAAATCTTCTTGCATACAAGCAGTCAGTGGATATTGTTCTTTTGCTTGTAATTCGAGTTTCACGAAAGTCATTTAGGAACGTGACCCTTCAAAGCAGCGAAAGTTTCGAAAATTTCTTAAATATTATTTTAAACGTTTTTAACTATTTTTTTTGCTAACGACTTTGAATTAATTGATTCTGTATAATATAAAGAATAACTTTATTTGCAAGATTAAAAAACAAAAAAGCTATTGTAAAAAAACAAAAACTACGATGCTTTTAGGAAAGAGCAGAGAAAAACGTAACAAAAACTGTGAAAAAAAGCAGTATGAAAACTTCCATTCGGATCAATTTAATTTAGGAAAAAAAAAGAAAAAAAACTTTACAAGAGCAATCTCAAAATATCTTTGATTTCGTGAGAAGTAAAATGTGGAAGTAATGCAATTAGAAGATTTCTTTTAAGAGTTTAATTCAAGCACTTACTGCATCACGTGAGTTTTCGGAAGATGGTAAAGAATAATAAAAATAATAAAAGTGAAATTAAATAATAATAAAACGCCGAAAACGAATTAGCAAGATTTTGTTCAGCCCCAAGTGTGCAAGCAACTAATGGAGCTGGTTTTTCCAATATTTAAGGGGGGCATTAGTGACGCTCGGGCGTTAAACTTTTTTCGGGAGCTTTCGTTCAACGAGGGAGTGGTTTAGATGGGCAGGCTGGCTCTGGCAAGAAAGCTCACACTTCATTACTCATTCTTTTCAGACTCTGATGAATCCTATTCTAAAAAATAAATATTTCTCTTTTTTTATTTTTCTTAGTTTATTCGATGAAATTTTCTTCAGTGCTATTTATCTAAAACATTTAGAGTGAGCTTCATTGCTTGGCGGCTGTAATTGTTGCGTGTGGTGTGGACGTCCTCTTAGAAGGGCTCGGAGGCCTCTAAATAAGTCGTCTGCCGCTAATTGCCTCATAAGCGAGGTGAGTCAAGAAGCCTTCAGTGCCTAAACTGCTGCCTGTCACACTAATGCATCCGTGTGGATGGCTTGAAACCTATTTTAGTGACATTTGAAATAGAGTATTCATGGCAACCAATTCATCCTAAAGCTGTTAATTTAATAACAATTGTTCCCTGGATACTACATATGTGTCAACGTGACACATTTTGACATAGGTTGTTTTAGTGCTTGGGGCAATTTTCATTTTTTTTATGGTTTATATGCCATCTTGAAAGCTTGCAGGACTATATTTCCTACTAAAACCTTGTGCAGTGTAGGGGTGTACAGCTGTCTTTATCTACTTCGCGATAATGAGAAATGGAAAGATAAACAAACCATTTTATGTATAAAATATAAATTTTAAAGTAATTTGCGATGAAATAGCCAATTTATTTTTTTTAAGTTTTTTGTTTTCGTCTTTTACGATTGCAACAACTGTGTTTCATCTTGTTTTAGTCTTTCTTAATTATTTGTGACAAATTAGCTATTTTTTAATAATATTTTGTATTTCTTTTTATTTACTATTTTTATAACTAATTAGTGTATATTTTATTTAAAAAAAACTTATTCTTTAACGAGAAACTTCATGCTAAAAGCATCAAATTAACTTGTTAGTCCTAACAAGTCTAATTATGTTGGAAAAAACGTTTCAAAAATTATTTCTATTTTTTCTTTTTATTTTTCAAATTATGGTCTTGAGATTCCAAAAAGCTGCAAAATAATTTTTTTTAAACTGAGAGAGATTAGAAGTTGTTAAATTATGAACGGGTAGGCGAGTCGGTAACGACTCTCGGCTTGACCAATAATGAAAGGTCCTAGGTTCAAGTGCGACCAATGCCCTAGTAGCCCATAGGCGCAAATGAAAATATGCAGCCTAAATGGCCTGGAAGCCCGTTCGGGTTATACGCCACTATAATAATGCTCGTCATTATAATAATAATAATAATTATTATTATTAATTAATATGTTATAAACTGAAAATACAAGTGGGTCTTACGCACCATGTTGTCGATTAAGCCCACAGACCGATGGGTTTTGTATTTGAAAGAAATAAAAAAAAATTTGATGCTTTTGCAACTATTACAGTGGCGTGATAATTTGATCATTTTTGAGAAATGAAAATCTATCAAACAATTGTTAATATTTTTATTATATTTATATTTTTACCATCTTTTTTATTATATTCATATTTTTACCATCTTTTTTATTACATTTATATTTTTACCATCTTTTTTATTATATTTCTATTTTTACCATTCTCTTTCTTCTCAGCTACCCTCAAATTTTCTTTTTCAGGCTAAATATCGTCGTTACTCATGAGGCTAGTTGCGAGGAATCGATTGAGGCACCAGCACGATTCCACCAAGCCATGCGAAATACTTGGAAGCTGTGAGAAAAAGAGAAAAACACTTTTTTTTGAAAACTTCTACAGTTATATATTTTGAGCTCCAATCCTATGAAAAAATTATTAGTGTGTATTTTTACAATTATTTCTTTTTTAAAAGATAATTGGTTTTTTATAAATAATAAATAAATGGCAGTATTGTCATAGGAATTTTAAAATGTTAAAAAAAATAATTTCTTTTTATATATTTAATCTCAATGGAGTTAGAAATTTGTGGTTTTGCCTCCAACCCTTAATTCTTTTGCGTTTTTATTT
Source organism: Piscicola geometra (assembly GCA_943735955.1). Taxonomy (NCBI): domain Eukaryota; kingdom Metazoa; phylum Annelida; class Clitellata; order Hirudinida; family Piscicolidae; genus Piscicola; species Piscicola geometra. The sequence continues at coordinate 2,120,531 of OX030956.1, forward strand.
CTCAAATAACCTAATTGAAAGGTTTTCGAATGAAACTTTTTTATTTTAGAGTAAAAGCTGATTCTAATTTTAATTATGCTATTTAATCTATTTTCATCTTCATTTTTTAAAGATAATTCTCCCAGCGTAGGTTCCTTATCGTCCGCTGCCTGTCTCGAAAACCAATAGCGTTTTGAAGCACTTTCCTTTGATCAGAAAAAAATACTTTCTCATGTTTTCCAATCTCATTGATCCTTTTGCTGAAGTGCCTCATAGATCTTTGTTTTTTATATTGTACCAAATCGTCACTAAAATTGAGTGGTTGCCTTCTTCTCACTACTTCTCGGATCTTGATCGGATTCTTGTGTTTGATAAATCCTTTGATCTTCAAGCTCATGCTTCTCGATCGATATATGCGCTTAGAAGAAAAGTAAAAAGAGAGAATGAAATCTAAAAGAGAGAAGAGACTAATTTTGGAAATAGCCTTTTAACGATAATTAAACGCGTATTTGAGACAGAACACGTCAAATCTCCTTAATGTTAATAACGCAACGCTTCTTTATCTCATTAAGTAAGCCACCATAAATAAACAAACTCCTGAAAGTTAGTTTTTGAAGCATTTATATTTCACACGTCTGAGCGGCCGCATCTTCACCATACCATCCAGATTAAAAAGTAAGTGTAAGGCTTGTAATGATTAGTTTGATGCAGGTGTAAAAACAGGAAAATGGTTTGGTGAATGATAAAAGCTCTTTTGAAGCTTCAAAATGGAAGAGAAGAAGCATTATGAGCTGGCCGATAGCATCAGCAGATGAGAGGAATGGCCAGGATATGGACGTGATGATATAGCGCTCAACAACTCTGCAGCTTCAGAGGCGCTCACTAATGAAATCGCTCTTGTGTGCCTTCCTCTCAAGTTCACGTAACAAACACCCTTCCTGCCACCAACCCCTTACTAATCATTTTTGGAAATGTTTTTGATTCGGCTTGCTTTCCTCTCTTTCATCATAAGATGTCCACTCATGACAGAGTCTACGATAACGTGCTAATGGCACTGAGATACAGCTGAGAGAAAAATAAATAACAAATATTTTAAAATGTGCATTAGGAATGTCTTAATGCCTGTTTGAAGTTCCTTGCGTTGAAATCTCCTATAAAAGGTATTTTTCTATTTTTTTCTTTTTTGAAACATCTAACAAATGGAGGTGTAACATGTTTTTTGGTTGTTTGATATTTTTTCATTCGCTGGATTGTTCTACGAAGTTTGCCTTGAGATTATTTGCTTCAAAGTTGATCGGGTTTCCTTCTTAAGTTAAAAAAATATCAAAATCTAACAATTGAGCAAATAAGGCTAGATTTGAAACTCATGAAAAAGTTGAATAAGGACAACAAGCATAAAAACGCTTTTTTGAAATAGGAAAAGGAAGCTGGGAAATAAGAAGGCATAAACAAAAGAAAAAGCAAATAGATATAAGATGCGTGGTTTGATAAAAGGGGAAATATAACGATGGTCAAGTTGCGGGCAGTCTTTAATGCTTCAAACCATCAATTCATCATGCAGTCATGCGTGAAATCAAAGCCTTTTCCAGCCAGTCTGGCCATCTTCACTTTCCAATACGTCAGATCTCCTTCCATTATTGATTTTGCTTTTTATTACTTTTTTTTCTTATTTTTCTTTTCTTTGAAGCTTCCGCACTACTCATAACTGGATACTTACAGTTACTTTCATGTGTCTTCTAAGTGTGATTTAACTTGTATTGTGGGTCTCACGAATGAATCTATCAACCACATTAGCGCAGAAAGCTTTCTTTAATCTCAAAAATTTCGGTTTTTGGTAAGATGAAAATATTTTTTAAGAAAAATAGGATTTATATGATGATTATTTATGTGTAAAAAAGTTTTTTTAAAATACATTTTAGAACATAAGTTATAGCAATTTAAATATTTAACTATTTAAAATGCTGACCAAATTTTTTCATACATTTTATAAATCATAAAATCATTTTTTTCAATTTCAATATTTTTATGTTAAAATAAGTTTTAAAAAACAGTAAAATAGATGTTAAGCTCTTGCAGTTAGGAAAAGTATCCAAGAAAGAACATCAACTTCTGCGAGTGGTTTCAAAGACCTTTGATCGAAATGTTGTTTAAAAATATACAAAATTCTTCGCAACATAATGTTGAGAAGGTTTGCAATGCGAAGGAGAATATAATGCACTTTCATCTTTTTTGAAAAACTGCCAAAAACTAATTCAAAAATTGATTTTAACTTTTTAGTTTCGCTTCAAGAGTTTCGAATGCTCTTCTTCGTGAGTGTTCTTGCTTTTACATCATAGGATCAATATGCTTCGTTTACTTTCGATTTTAAAAGAATATCTGTTTAACAAATTTATTTACGAGCGCTCTTGAACTTGAGGAAAGAGCGCTATAGAAATTTATTTGATTGATTGATTGATTGATAAAAAGTACTTAATTTTTATTGGAATATATTAAAATAATGATGAATAATTAAAAAAGTGGATCTCACTGAAGTGTTTCGGGTGCAGGAGGTTGGAGCAATGAAGCAGGGGCAGATAGCATGTTTGGAGGAGGATGAAGAGGAGGAAGGTGCTGTGCTGGAGTGCCATGTGATCTGGAACGAAGTGGAATGTTTCACTTTATTAGTTTGAGAGTCATTTTCTTTTCATTAAAAATCTTTAACTAATCAATACGAAAAAAAATTATATAAAAGTTTCCATTAGTTAATACACAAACACACTAAAACACAAAATGTGGACACAAAGTAAATCTAATCAAATCAGAGGCAATAGTGCTGTCTTAATGGCTTTGCGACAGTCATTATCAGCCCTCTTGATTAGTCAATGCCCAACGATATTGTCTTTGTGCGATGAGTAACCTAAATGTTATTTATCTAGGTGTGTATGGTTTTAATACTAATGGAGGGGATGATAAGGTAGGACTGAAGATGGTGAGGGAGATTTTTTTCCGAACTCCGGTGGAATGCATGTCTTAAAAGTTTATTTACTCTGAAATCGCTTATGATTTATTGTTTCAAAGCGGCTCTGAAACACTTGAAAACTTGAAATTTGGAAAAAAATAATTTGTTTTTATTCATTCAAAACTTCGTGAAGCTCTTTCAAACCAGTAAACAAAATTCCGTAGACAAATTTTCCCGATTTTTGTCATTAGGAAGTCATGCTGCCTGTTCCATCAACATCCTCATGCAACTTCAACAACACTATCTTTTGGGTCATTTTACTACTTTGCAACAACCAACAACATTTTGATATATTTTTAGTTTCAGAAAAGATTTTAGTTTTTTGTGGGAAGTATAACCCCCATGTTTTTAGACAGTGTTTGTATAGGAAACTTGCGCAAGCACTCCTTCCTCAGTTCTACACAGAATTTTTAATCTACATCAATTTCAAACACTCAAGAACGTTTTAATCGTTTGAAACATAATCACACCAACGATGGAGATCCCCAGCGAAGTCTGCAAGCGTCCCTGACCACTTCCTTTATACGCCTCACATTCTGCGCGTGCCTCTCCATCCACATCCACTCCACATGCGCTCATCTCATGGTCCCCCCCCCCTTCTCACTTCCTCCCTCTCTCACTCACTCTCTTTCACGTATTTAAAATATTCGCTTTTATTTCATTTATGTTAGATTCATCCATCTACCTAATCACTAATTTGTCCACTTTATCATCCTTCCACCTCTCTGTCCATTCACTTAACCATCTTCCTAACTATCCATCCTTTTAGGATATTATGGCACACGTCCCTGGGGGAGGTCACATGAGCGATGCATTTGCGTGCGAGCCTCAGTCGCTTCTTGGTCAGCATCCGCATCTGAATGAGCATCTTCCTGCTAGCATGGAGCAATGCATGGAAAGATGAATGGATGGATGCATGGAACAATGCATGGAGAGATGAATGGATGGATGCGTGGAACAATGCATGGGTAGATGAATGGATAGATGCGTGAATATACGCATGAGTGGGCGATATTTTTCATTGCCGCATTTGTCCAAAAAACGAAAAAATCTCAATGAATCCTTTTATTTTATTGAGAGGACATAACTGTTTCCATCAATCTTTTTCTATTTATCTCGTTCAGTTCAACCCAGTCTCTCCATCCATCTTTCTCTGTCTATTCATCTCTCCATCAACCTTTAGGAAGCATCTCAAAAAAAACATTTTTAAAAGTCAGTGCAATGCCAAAGTATTTTTAACCCTCTATTCTCTGATTATTCTTATCTTCATATTAAGTTCGTGAATAAATTATTTATTCAAATGTACTGTTTAAACCCATTTTTAAACATAAAGCAAGAGTTTACACTCTGAAACTTTTGTTTCCGCAATTAAAAATTAGCATTATTACAAGGTGAGTCACTTCTCCATAAATTCCTTCAATGCGAACAGAGTTAAAAATAATGATGATTTATCTGTAATTTGTAAAGCACCCAGTCGCGTTATTCGTTTGACTCATAAATGAGAAGTAATTAAATAAATAAATAAATATTTTAAAACCTTCATTTCAAACTTAGTCTTTTTGAAATGTGAAAATAGTTTTACTTACAATAATAATACTGAAAAATCTTTATAAGAAAAACAATTTTAAAAAACAAGATTTATCAGAATTTATTTCGCTTCTCAGAAATTTCCCATACTAAAAAATTTTCAGAATCATAATCTCACCTGTTGTGCTATTATATAATTTATAGATTACATTGATTTCCCACTGTAATAAATACTTGTCAATGATTTTAAAAACTTAACTTAAATGTTTAATTGCTATACTTTTTTATCTTATTAGGAATCCTTAAACCAAGACTTTTGAGCTATATCTCTAGAATGCGGGGTCAGGAAAGTGGAAAATGAAAGGGCCACACTGCCATGTCTTTACAAACGCCTGTTTTCAAATATAAACTTTAGACTACTCGAATTTTTACTTATTAATTAAAATATTAAATCTGGTATTCGCCGCAGCTCTATTATTAATACTGTTATTATATTGTTTTAAAAACTTTTTTATAGGATCAATGACACGAAGTAATAAAAAATGCTCAAATGGCCTGACAATGGTAATATTTCTTTGAACTTCTTTATTATTTTTATTAGCAAGAGTCCAAATACACGGCAAACACTTGTCAAGTAACCTCCCCGTTTAATGATCGAATAATTAAATACTCTTTATTCAAAATACCCTCAGTTATTCGCCTAAATTACTTCTCATTGATTTGAAAATCTATATTTTTATTCTAAATTCAAAAACTTTATTTTAAAACTTATTATTATTATTCTTTTATCAAAAGTCGAAATAGCGGATATGCAGCAAAGGCTTACAAAGTCACTTCCCCGTTTTTTTATTCTTTTATTTAAATTTTGAATATAACTTAAATTTTTAACTTAGGAAATGTTTGATTTTTTAAAAATTAATAGCTTAGGAAGTTGGCAAAAAATGAGTAATGAGACATGAATGGAAGTCACGAGAAATCAGAAAGGAAGCAATAAATCTTCAGACGGATCTGACTGACTTAAGTCGTGTATCCTAACAAAGGCCCAGAGGCTATATAAAGGGTAGAATCAAAGAAAAAAACTGAGACCTGACTTCCAAGCAAAAACAGCAAGCAGTCTTAGACAAGAATGAAAAGATCCAGCGGCGCCATGAAGACCCTCTTGTTGTGTCTCTTGTGGGCAAGCGTGAGTGCACAAGTGGACAGGACAATAGAGGAAAGAGCTGCAGGCTTCGCAGTGGTGCAGTCCGTCGTCAACCGCATCCAGAGCACGTGCATCTTCCCAGACGACAAGCTCTATCTGTCGAGGTGGGCGCAAGTGGCGAGTGCTGATGGCACGAAAAGTGACACCTTCAGAAGCGGTTACTTTGGCGGCATTTGGCAGGTTTGTTGATTTTTTAGATTAATTCATTCATACTCCATGATCAGATTGATGTAATTATAAAACTCTTTTGTAGGTGAGTGAGAGCAAGTTTCTCTCAAGCAAACAAGTGAGCAGCGTCTTTTTGAACCAAGTGCAGTCGACGTTTGGCATCAACTGGGCGAACGTGGTGTGGGCAGACCTGCTGAAGCCCCTCTATTCAGGACTGGCTGCCCGTCTATGGCTGCAGTACTTGAAGCAGACTCAGGCAAAAGACATTCCATCATCCATCTCCGATCAAGCCGTCTTTTGGGCTGCAGATAACACCCCTGGCACAGCAAATGAGTTTGCTCTGCTTGCAAACCAGAGGATAAAATGTAAGGGCTTTTGAAATGAAAATAAATATTCATGATTATTTCCTATTTTGACATTTTCTAAGTTTGTTGAAAACTTCAAATATATAAGTTTTAATAAGAATCTTCTAACCCCTCCAGTGTGTGATGTCGTAGCTGATGTTGCTTTCATGGTTGATGGTTCGGGAAGTGTTGGCTCTGCTAATTTTGTAAAAGTCAAACAATTTGTGAGCGAAATAGTGTCGAAACTGAATGTTGGTCCTGACACTCTCAGGCACACCAGAGTCTCCTTGATGGACTTCAGCAATTACGTCAGTCAAAAGTTCGACTTTGACGATTACTCTTCTTTCTCTGCCTACGACAGCGCAATTACTTCTCTCGCATACCAAGGCGGAGGTTAACACACATTTTTTTCGATTTAATAAATTTAACAAATGATTGAGAAATGAATAGTGTCTATCTACCATTAAAGTTTTGACCTTTAACGGGCTCATAGATTCTTTCGAATTAAATTATGTCAATTTTTAAATAATTGTAAACTCTTCACATTGAAACATGATTTAATGCAACACAGGGACTCAAACTCACTTGGCTCTTAATTATCTCACGACGCAAACTTTCCTCACTTCTAAAGGAAGCAGAGGACCAGGTACGCGAATTTTTTTCTTTCTTAAAAAATATAAATTAACTCAAATTTTTCATATAACAATTTATATTTTTCAATTATCTGAAGGCATTCCCAAGGTCGCTGTGGTAGTGACTGATGGTTACTCAAATAGTTACCCAGATACACTGGCTTCAGCTGCTAGCTTGCTGGCTTCAGGAGTGAAAGTCTTTGCAGTTGGAGTGGGTAACAATCTGAACATGCAAGAACTGAATGCCATTGCCTCAAACCCTGACTGCACACATGTGTTTTTGCTTGACAACTTTCTAGAATTCGGCGCTTTCGTTCGTCAGATCGAAAACAGAGTTTGCGATGGTGAGCCGAAAAAAAAATTGAAACTTTTCTTAAAACTGGAAAAATGTTAATGATAGAAATTCCTATACATAACAATCAAAGGATAATCAAACATACTTTTTTCTAGTGGCTGTACAACTAAATCATGGAACCCCTACTAATGGAACCCTGCCTGTAAACGGGACAAAGTATTACACTTACCAAATAAAGAATAGTTGCGAAGTTTTTAAGGTGAAAAGATTTTTAAATACCATTAAAATCATCTAATTTGTAAAACTTTTTTTCAACTTCAATCTGGGAGATTCAAAGTAATTAAGTTTTCATAATTTAATTGACAGTAAGAACTAGAAGAAGTTCTGAAGTGTTCGGATGCTTTAATTATCATACCATTGGACATAAATAATTCACACATATGGTTTTTTCGACTCACATAAGAATATATTATCTTATCCAAACGACAGATTTCTTTGAGTTACGGATTGGTGAACGTGTACTACTCATCCAGCTACCAGCCGAACAACGCCCAGTACGAGTTTCATGACGTAGTGAATTCCTCTTCTCCAAAGACCGTATTTTCTTCTCTGGCCAACAGAACCCTCTACATCACTATCGAAGCTCTCGCCAACACATTTTTGAACTTCGAATTCCGTAATTCTATTTTCTATCGTTTCAAAACCGTTGTTTCACAAAAATTAACTTATGCTGTATT
>OX030956.1:2133411-2158411 GCA_943735955.1 Piscicola geometra
GGAGCGCCTTGTGAAAAGGCATGAGAAAATCAGCTTTTTGATTCTTGCGTTATTAGAGAGTCGTGCTTATAAGCTGTTTCTATAGGGGAAAATTTCACTTGTAACCAACCAGCAAAATCTTTTTTAATAAAAGTTCTTTGCTTAAATAGAGTTTTTCAACATCTAAAATTATTAAGTCCCAAAATATAAAATTGATATTTTAAAATATATTATTTTTGAAAACCGCTGACCACAAAATGAAAATTTTTTGGCTAGCTCTGGTTGTGGCATTTTGTTATCTAGTGACAAAAAACTCAGCACAAGGTAGAAAAGATGTAATGGAAACTACTACGACATAGAATTTAACCCATAGGCAGTTGAATATTTTTCTTAAAAAAATAAATCTGTAAACGAAGTTTTGAACATAGTCGTAAAAAGCACTACCCATACCCAGATGCCTTTAGAGCTACGGTAGAAGGACCTATCTTTTTGAACGCCACCCTCATTGGATACTTTTGCATTCTTTTCGATAGTGCGGTCAACACCAATCTCAACTATGACGTCACCTTTCTTTTTGATAATTCTCCTGATCCAAAAGTACCCGTCTTCAAAGTTACATCGAGCAATGGCCGCGCTATGCTGGACGAGAAGTACATAATTGGAAAGATGAGATCCCAGGTAATTGCAGTAGTAAAGACGCAGCTAGTTCTTTATTTTACACAATATTCATGAATTCTATTTTCAAAATTTATATTTTCATTAAAAAAAATATTCTTAAATAAAAAAAAATATAAATAAATATATTTTTGAAATATCTTAATCGTGAGCTTTAAATAAACTACATTGTTTTGAAAATGAAAATTGTAACAAATGTCTAGCTGAAAGATTACAACACTCTTTAGTTGAAGTGCCGAGTGCGGAGTTACCCCATCAACGACCCAAGCACCACAACCCAGACAATCATCAGCGAAACCTTTGTCAACCTTGGCGTCGAGGTTCAACTTTTAGCATTTTTACATATTCCTTAAATTTATAAGTACAAAATATCAATCTATTAAACTTTTTTGAATCCCAAAAAATTCAGGCTGATTTTATAAGATCGCAACGTGACGCTGACCCGACTATATCGTGCAAGGCGTGTGTGTACGAAGGCGACATTGACCCCTTGACTGTCGACTTCAAAACCACAGTGCCCTTCAGATGCGCCAACAACGGCTCATTCAACTGCCCCGTTCTGGTCAACTATACCACCAGTCCAAATCTCGTCATCAAGAAAACTATAGCCAATCCCAGGCCCTGTGAAATTCTCTTGACGCCAGATTCTAACACCGGAAAAACCCAGGTATTAATAAATATTTGACAAAAAAACTTCACAGACTGTGTGGATGAAAATCGAGTTGATACGCTTTTATTGATCAACCAATGCCTTCCAGGGAAAGATTTTGTTAACAGCGGTTAAAGACGATTTTTCATCGGCCCTCGGACGTGCAAACTACCTGCTTATGAATTTTCCTGAATTCCCAAAAGTGAAGTTAGACGGAGTAACTTATTCGGATAACTGGGACGCCTTCAAGTTCCAAATGGATGTTAGCTTAGTTTCGATTGAAAATCACCAACTGAAACGACGAATTACATTTTGTGGAATTAACATGTTTTATAAAATTCATTTTTTCCATTAATTCATCGAACTTTTTTAGATTAAACATTTCGACGAAAAGCGAGCCCACTGCACGGTGTCTGGTTATTCTTCAGTGAAAACCTTTGATGACTATTTCTACAAAATGAACGCAGTCGGAGAGTTTCATTACGCTAAGTCGACTCAAGGAACGCCCTTTGGAGTGAGTTTTAAACTTTTAAACTTTAAAAAAGCCATCTAGTTAGCACAATAACGAAATATATGGTCTTAAAAATTTTCTATAATGAAATATCTGAAAATAGTTTTATAGATTTAAAAATTTTTGCTGCACACGCTTCTTTAAACATTTCCTTTGAAGATCCAATTGAGACACTGGCCCTGTGGACCTGACAACAAAGAAACATGCGTGTGTGGAGCTGCAGTACAGGAGTCAGGAATCAACGTCAATGTGGACATGTGTACTGATGGCGTACCTCACTTCCTCAACCACCAATGCGCCCTGTTCCCTACGGACGACGGCACCAAAGTCATTTCTAATACTCAGAGAAACCGATTTGCCGTGAGTTTCACATTATTGAAATTATTAAAAAACCTATAATTTTTAGAAAATTCCAACTTTCAAATTTAACGAAAAAAGAACGAAACTTAAACCTCCACCTAATTGGTATTTCATCCTCTTCTCGCTAGATCATTTACCCTAGCGGAGTTTCCATCTACGGCAGCATTGTGGGCCAGCAGATGAGTCTGGATTTCTACCTTCCGCCTAACCGGGAAGACACCCTCAGTGGCTTGTGTGGTCTTTACGATGGTGATCCAAATGACGCTAACACAGTATTCGATCCAGAAGTATGGAGGCAAGTTATGAATCTCAATGTTCCTTCAAATAGTTTAACAGACTCAAAAAATGATTAAAAGATATTTTTTACTTTTTTATATTCAGAATTTAATTTTCAATGAAAATACACAGAATTGCAAAAGGGAAGTCTATTTTCGATGGAAACTTGTACCCTTTGTTGGCTTTGGACGACCCGAAAATGACGCAGTCTTCAGAAGACGTCTTTTGCTCGTGTACGGTGGGCGTGGCTAACTGCAGCAACTCCTTGGCGATGTTTTCCTCCATAGACCAGTTCGCTTACGGCATGAACACCAATGTACAGCCTCGGGTACCATCAGATTTCTTATCTTGCAGCAACCGTAAAGATGCTTCTTACTACGCTAGTGACTACAAGTTTTACAGCGCTGCATCAGCCAGTCACAGCTCTTCGTGGCCCACTGCATCGGGCATCACCGAAGCAGCGGCTGAGGCTCATTGCAAATCTTACTTGTGGGACAACTCACCCCTGAAGTCTCAATGTGCTGCTGTCACTGACATAAGTACCTTCATAGTCAAGTGCAAAGAAGAAATACAGGTTCAGCTAAATTTAAATTATTCATTTTTTACTCAATACATCTATGATTTTTGAATTATTATTCAGTTCTCAGGCTTTCTGGACTCTGCGGTGAACATAGAGCCTGAAATGGGGCGGTACTGCATGTTTCAAGAAGCGGCGAAGGCAACGAGCAGTGGCTTCTCGGGCCTTGGAAACTTGCAAAGTCTCAACAATGCATACTGCGAGTCATTTAGCTGCACCTACAACGGAGTTTGCAGCAATGGAAACTGCAACTGCACTGGAGGTGTGAACGTTTGTTTAAGCAGACGAATGATTTTAGAATGCTTCAAACGTGAAATTATTCAAATGCTAAATGTTAAAGTTTTTAATAATATACAAAATTTATTTTTTCTTAATGAAAAACTGAACGTTTAACAGGGTTTGCAAACCAATTCTCGAAAGACTGTTCGTACAATAGCACAGGCTCCGTCTTAGCCTACACTGGTCCTCTCTGTGACTTCAGAACGCAAAACTGCGACTTCTTAAGTCTTGACACTCAAAACATTGATTCCATCTTTCCCGAGTGCAGATTTCAAATTAAAACGGTAAGTGAGTTGAAAACCAATGATAAAATATTAAAAGTTTGTGCAAACATATCATTGGTTTATAGACTCTTAAACCCCTCCTGAACCTAATCCAGTGCCTTCAAACTTCCAGGCCTTCTTCTTCTCCCAGCTTTCGCTACTTCAAACGCGCATAAACGCCCCAGGAAATGTAATAACCGAAAACAAAACAATGTGCTACACTCCATCGACCTACCGAGATTATATAATTGCTCCGGAAAACAAAGCCTTGCCTGGGGTGAATCGAGGAACCCCCATTCTATTCGACCTTTCAGCCTACAACGCTCAATCACAGTGAAAACATAATAGTTTACTTTAAGAAATGAATTTTCAAAAAACTTGTAAAAATGTTAAATGTTCGTATTGTGAGATTCACATGTCATATCTCAGATCAAGTGCTCCGGTTCCAGCCCTTCTCTACGACTCGTATTGCTACGACTGCTTTGTAAACCTCACATGCCTTGTTAAGGTCAGTCCCTTTTTATTACATTTTCTATTAGATTTAGTTTATATTTTGAATTTAAAATTACCTATAAAAAATATTTATAAAAAAACAACAGTTAAATTTTATTGTTAAATGTATGCAATGTTGATCAAAAGTGGATATAGCACGAACTAAGAAGATTTTGACGGATTAAGCATTATAAAATACAGAACCTAACGGATGGGTGCCGAATCAATAACTTCTGCTTCAAAAATGGAACATTGAAGGTGGGTGATCCGACTCAATACTGCAATATCGACCTTTCCAGAACTGCATGGTCTGCCGGTGAGAGTTTTGGTAATTTAGCTTAAATAACTAAAAATTACATTTTAAGCTGTGAACGACTGTTATGAGATTTTATGTAATTAAAAATAATTACTAAATTTAAATTATTTGTTAATATCAATATTTTATTAATTTAATTAATGAAAATTAACCTTGGAACTAATTGATTCTGATTAAAATATCAGCCAACAATTTTTCATCTGTTCCTTTTTTTTCCAGTTCCTCCTACAACTATCCAGTCTTCTGTCAGTTAGTGCATTTAATTTCTTCATTAAAAGTTCAATTATATGTAGCGGGTTTGAATGGTATTCTTCTTCATGTTCACGACAACCAGTGTTTTGCTAGAACGCGCTTCGTGGTACGAACTCAAATTCTTGGATCGCATGCTGAAACCGTTAAGCATTGTCTTCCTGCAACTTGATTCGTTCATAAGGGAACTGAACTCATTTTGCGCTTCAAACTTTTGTTTAATCCCAAAAATTGGAACTTTTAATGAAATGTTAAAAACATTTTAATTTCTGATTACCAACCATTGCGTTTGGGGAGCGGGAATGGCTTAGATGGTGGACGTCGGACGTTCGACTCAAATTTTGCTTGTTCGAATCCGTGATGATCCACCGTGAACTATCATACACCTAGTTTATATGACGCGGTTTTTGCGACGTATGCATTGAGAGATGTGTACGTCGTAGGGAGTGGCGCCTCTGGCGCATAAGAACCATGGTTCTCAGAACCATTGTAACATGGCCTGCGACTTTCAGGCTGTGAATAATACAAACCATTAAACTAAATAAAGTTGTTTTGAATATGAATAAAACTTAATTTCTTTATATTTATGTCTTAATAAGTGTCGGAATGACGTTTGTGATTAACTGTTTGATCCATATCTCAAAACCTTTGCTGTAACTTGGATTAAAGATTAAAATCAAATTAGAAACTGGAACTAGAACCGTTTCACTTTGTGAAAATTGAAACTGGAACTAGTTCCGAATGTTGCTGGAACTTGCCCAACACTCACGACAATGTTTCTAGCGTTTCTAAGAAAACCAGAAAAAATTAGTTAAAAAGTGTATTAGCAAAATCTTTAAAAAAATAACTTATTTAAAACATTAATATTAACTATAAATATGTTTCTTTTAGTTTCATTTGGCTTATTCTTTTCTTCCTAAACTTCATTTTTAGGCACCACAATGGGCACAGCAACAACAAAAACCCATAAATAAATGCACATACAACGCACTCTAATTTGCTTGTAAAAGCACATAAAAATATTTTTAAGATTTTCTTGATTTGAATTTACCATCTAACACCTCTTAATTATTCATAGAGTTTTCACAACCAATCACCAACAAAACCATAACTTCATCATTGACCGCAGTCACCACTGGATCCACGATCATTACCACCACAACTACCATGAGTCAGCAAAACACCGCCACAAGTGAGTGCTTGACTTCAAAACAGTTTTTTGTGTTCATATGCAAGACTCTTGTTTAGACACAGTTTGGATTTATTGCTTTACAATTAGTTTAAATCATTTTAATAATTTTTTTAAATTCATCTTTTAAAATAAGTTGCGGAATTGACTAGCTTTCTGCTTCGTATAAAACACTCTTGTTTTTTTTTTCAGCGAATGGCGTCACCACAAGAACTAGTGCAAGTGGAGACGAAGAGGGTAGGTGTGCGAGATTGAGCGTGCTAGTGCATTCATGTGCACTGTCAAAGTCATCGTATTGAATTTCTAAATGATCCGAAACCGTTTCATGTGATATTTATTTTCTTTCAACAATTAAGCTTGTTTGAAATTGTAAGAATCTCATTTTTCTTTTGGATAAAAATAATCTAAACTTTTGACATCTTATTCAGATCTCGGTCTTTTGATGGATTTTTTTCAAAAGCAGAATCCAACGGGAAGTAAGAAACTATGACAAAATCAATGGAATAAAATTGAATTTATTTAAGGAATGGCTAATATTCAACATTTTACAACTTAAGTTTCATAAGTTTGAAAAAATTGTGTTTCAGGTCCTGAGCAGGTCAAAAATTCCAGTGTAGCTGTTTTGAACTTACTGAGTTAGTCTTCGAACAAAATTAAAACAACAAGATGTGACAATTTTTTTATCTATTAAACCTTATTCAAGTTGTTTCAAGATCCCTAAGAACACAAATCAATAGCATTAAAATCCTTCTTGATGGCTGACGTGATACTTTGCAGAAGAAAACCCGAAATGCGTTGGCTTCGAGAACAAACTGACGAGCAGCCGTAAGTTTTCATTCATGACAATAAAAAACGTTACTTGTTTAAAACTAAATAACTAACATAAACAAACGTTTAATTAGAATTGACTTGATAAAATTAATAACTGAGGATATTTCATTGGCAACAACGTATCTCACATCTTACCTCAATAACTCCCATGTTTCTTCTGCAGCCCCCACGCCTATTCCTTCCTTGGGTGAGAGTCCACTAAAAAAAATCTGCGTTTTTTTTAAAAACCAATTTAAAAATGAATTTTGGTAATACAATTTTTAAAAGTTTCGTATAATAACTATTTCAACCTTTCTTTTCATCAGATCTCAAGCAGAACCTCAAAGCACTCGCTCTTCTATACTGTAAACCACCATCCTAAGAACATTACATTATTTTGCTTGAATCATTTGAAAAATAAAATTTATAAAGCTATAGAGCTTGAAAAGAAGTACTTTTAATTGTGTTGACAGTGATGAGCGCTTTTGTTCACTTCGAAAGGGCGCTTTAAAGATAATTAGTGATTGATTGATTGATTGACAGTGATGAAATTGATGGTGAAATGGATAAATTGAAAAAGTTATTCGTATATGGTGATGATGATGATAGTGATGGGGATGATCATTGTGATAATTGACACACAGGTGACGGCTTCAAGGCAGACCCAGCGGCTGAAGGCTTGGACAACTTGCAAGACAGTCTGGCCCTGGTGTTAGCCCCCGCCTGTGAGTCATTAAATATTATAAGAGCATTTTAAGGCTTTATGAGACGCTAGGATTTCAAACAAATACATTAATACAGTAAAAAAAAACTTTAAATTTAGTAAAACAGGTTGCATATACGGGTTGATGAAAACATGATGATATTTTATTGATTTGAAGTTGTGGCAGCAACTCTGACTACAGCTATGACGACCATGACTCCTGCCCAGCGTGAGTGTAAATGAGAAATGACTTGTAAAAAAAATTAGTAGTAGTAGTAGTAGTAGTAGTAGTAGTAGTAGTAGTAGTAGTAGTAGTAGTAGTAGTAGTAGTAGTAGTAGTAGTAGTAGTAGTAGTAGTAGTCGTAGTAGTAGTAGTAGTAGTAGTAGTAGTAGTAGTAGTAGTAGTAGTAGTAGTAGTAGTAGTAGTAGTAGTAGTAGTAGTAGTAGTAGTAGTAGTAGTAGTAGTAGTAGTACTAGTAGTAGTAGTAGTAGTAGTAGTAGTAGTAGTAGTAGTAGTAGTAGTAGTAGTAGTAGTAGTAGTAGTAGTAGTAGTAGTAGTAGTAGTAGTAGTAGTAGTACTAGTAGTAGTAGTAGTAGTAGTAGTAGTAGTAGTAGTAGTAGTAGTAGTAGTAGTAGTAGTAGTAGTAGTAGTAGTAGTAGTAGTAGTAGTAGGAGTAGTAGTAGTTGTAGGTGTTAATGAAGTATTTACTTTATTTTTATTATGTGTCATAATCCAGTATAATATACTCTTAATCACAAAATAATAGTAGAAAGTCAAAGTTAAATTCAATTTGATGGCGATTAATTTCGTTTAATAACTGCACCAACACTGACAGCCCTTCTGCGAGGCGACCTGGTGGAGTGGCTGAAAGGATCAGGTGCAAATTTTTTATGTTTCATTTCGATGATATGTTTCTTAGAAAAGCTTCCACGTCATTCATCGCTTCCACCACAGGCACGACACTGTCTCCAGACGCCATCGTCGACCTCATGAGTGCGTGCATGAGCCTTTATAAAACACATTTTCTATAATCTTTGATGTTGCTTCTAAGACTGTGCATTTTATTTCTCTTAAATTCAATTTTCTTAATATTAAAATTGACTTCAAAAATGTTTCTATAAATTTACTGGTCATTTTTTACAAATCATCATTATGATATTACAGATAGATATCCTGACTGCGCCAGTGCTGAAGTCTTGGCTAGCTTTTCGAACCGTAAGTTGGCCAATGACTAAGATTTAATATTTTAAAAAACTCATTATTAGGGATTATTTTATTTTAATTGTTAAAAAATAAAAATACCTAAAAACAATTTCAGCTCCCCCCTATGACATGTCTCTTAGTGAGTTTTCCTATATTTACATTAATTTTTTAAATATATATATTTGTTTTTCATGATATTTTAGCCATCACCACCATTTCAAAATCTTTTTTATTTCACCATCACCCATTTTTTCTTTTTCACTTTCCACCTTATGTTTTCACCTATATTTCTTTTCGCCACAAACCTCATTTATACTGTTCTTTCAAAGCTTTTATCATTCACTCACCACCATCCCTTCACCAATCACAACTATCCACTAACCACTACCCTCATCCACTCACCACCATCCATTCACCACCCCCATCCACTCACCACCCTCCTCTCTCACCACCATCCTTCACTCACTACCACTCCTCACCGTCATCCACTCATTACCCTCAAACACTCACCACCCTCATCCAAACACTCACCACCCTCATCCAAACACTCACGACCACTTTCCGAACAGCTGTGCAGCAGAACGCCAACTCGATAGCTGCCTTGTACTGTAGTCCCTTTGCCACCTCCCTCGCCTCACTACTCGGTCAGATTGTCTTTTGAAACTAATTTTTTAAAATTAAAATTATTTTTACAAAGTTTAATTTTGAAAGCTATTATATATTAATTGCTTTAAAGTCTCTCTGACATCTGGTTTCTCTTTGCCCCATTTTATTTTGTACACGTATTTCCACAAAACAAAAATTAATAGACTTATCTTGAGTTTTTTTAGTATTATTTTAAAATACCGGGCTTTTTAGGTTTTATAGAAAGTTTTGAGCTTCAAGCAAACTTAATAAATCTCCACTCTACTTTTTAGTCAATGCAGCTCTTCCCACCACAACTTCTCGAACCAGCTTGAAAACGACCTCGACCACGACCAGGACCACTCCAACAACCGCTAGAGCCAATGATGGTTACAACTGCGGTGCCAGGAATCCATGCTACCCTTCGGTGATAACCCCAAACAAGTTTCACTACCCGCACACGAACCCGAACCAGTTCGTTCAGTGCAGTGAGTGGGGTCAGTGCTACGAGATGCCGTGTCCTACCGGCCTCAAATGGAAAGACAGCATCCAGACATGCGACTACTAGAGGAGATGGAGCTTCTCTCTCAAGTTTAAGCTTCTTGGGCTGCTTGATGACGTGACATTTGAAACTTTGCTTTATTTTAATATACAAATTGACTAAAGACATATATTTTATTTTATTCTAAAAGACATTTAAGACTTTGATTCTGAATTATATTTATAAAAAACTTTGTTAATTTTATAAACTTTAAATCTATGAATTTTCCGACAATTATCTGTGTTTTATATTAATAAACATATTTTAAAGGCAAGCAAAACTTGATTGAATTTAATTTGATAATAAGGGGTTGGGTGGATGAGATGGAAATGAATCTGTATGGCAAGCTTCCATTCTTTTAATAATACTCTTGTTGTAGTGATACTTGAGTTCCTTGTGGCAGTGCCTATATTATAGTAGTAGTATATTTATAGTGCCTTTGTTTCGACATACATTTACCATCTCCACCTTTAATTCCTTTCTCTTTGTCTCCAATTCGCACCCACACATCTCGGTACCACTCTTTCCAGCTTCCGATCCTTTTCCTGGTAACCAAGGACCCCTTCTATCGGGTCATGTTCTCCACGTTCTCTTCTCCAAGCTGTCAACCACTCTTCTCTCCATTCTTCATATCAATCAATCAATCAATCAATCAATCAATCAATCAATCAATCATATAACCTACATTTTAGCAATACGTGCTTCTCATTCTCTTTCTCCCCACAAATACACTTCCTATCTTCTTCGCATGTCTCCAGTGTACAATTGTATAATCCCTTACTGTCAAACTATCCCCTCTATACATCATCCTAACTTTCGGTCCATCTGATCCACCTACATATTGTTCCAACTTCCGGCTTTCTGACTTCTTCTCACGGTACCTTTTCAATCTTTCACTTTCCTGTATCTTACGCCCCCATTTCTGCCTCCCCTTTTGTTTAATCCTCTTCCCCAGCTCCAATCCGCGTACTCATCAAAAGCAAGCCCATCACTTGGAACTATTTTTTCAAATTCATAAAACTCTACAAATAGAATAAAAAAATTCCATTCTTACAAGATTAACATTTTTGAAAGTGATATTACCATTTATTTTGCTTATAAAAAAAATGGTTGCATATACATCGCCTCTCTTTTTCTATGGTGTTATTTTCAAAAGGCTTCACTATACAAACGTGTCCATAGCAGTCCCTATACAGTATGGAGTCCTACAGTAGTATACTGTAATACTATTATAATAATAGTGAAAGCATATCCAATGTGGTTCATGATCTGATATACTTTCAGCTTATGCAATATGCTCTCCGCTTTTCTGATTGAAGAACAAATGAAAATGTATCTATTTATAGGATAACGGTACTTAAATATATAAAAAGGTAATAATAAATTTAAAAATAGAAGGGTCGCAATTAGGAAATAATTATCTTGGTTGATATGGATGAGTTTGACGATTCCGATATAATAATAAACAAACTTGACGGCTTGTATTTCAATGAATTAGATAGATTAGAAACAGAGGACGAATTTCCTAGAAGCTTAGTCATCACCGGACTTCCAGAAGCTGTCTTTGACAACAATGAAACCAAGGTTAAGTCCAGGCTTTAAAAATCAAAGTATTCGTAATTTTATAAAATCGCAAAAAATCAATTAATATAACACTATGTAATAAACCCCCTTCAACCATGCATTTCTAGGAGGAATTTGAACAGTTGTTCTCAAAAGAGGACGGATCAAGGGCGACTTTCGAGTACTTGAAGTCTTTCATGAGGGCTCGAGTGAACTTTGAAAGCATCTCCGACGCAAATGAAGCTCGTTTACGATTACATGGTCACACTTTTTGCGACTCTAAGCTTTGCTGTTTTTTGGCACAGGTAATTAGTGAAATATAAAATATATAGTTTTTAAAAAGTAATAAGTTTGGTCAGCATAGTTTTACTTATACTGTATCATTTTGTTTTATTATTTTATCATAGTAACCAGTGAATAAAGCTGCACTGACATCCTACCAAAAACTTCAATCCAACAACTGTAGCCTCCAGATTCGTCCACTTCCACCACAAGCAGTGCTTTTCTGGAACTTCCAAAACCATACAAGCAGTTTCTTATTTCTCCACCATCTTCTCCACCACTTGGCTGGGAAACAAGCCCTGAAAAACAGCCTAAAATCAACTATGATCTCATTGCTGCTCTCAACAACCTCACTCCTGGTTACTGCTCACTCATACTTTAGTACATATGTTATGTAATTTCACAAATTCATTTTTCAATTCTACTCTTTTAATAGTATAAATGGTTTATTGCCACTTCACAAACCAGGAGAAAGCCATGAAGTACATGCTCCATCCACCTCCTCACCAGGCATTGTGGTGCATGCTTGTGAAAACAAAGATGATGTTTAATAATAATTTCTGATGAAAATATGTTAAATAGTTAGAATTTTTTATCAACATTTTTTAATAATCTCCAGTCTTTCAATCATTTCCTGTGCCAAATTAATCAATTAGATGATTAACTTAATGATTAAGTGATTTCTTCTTCTCTTCTTCCCATCAAGCTGAGGTGTTTAAAGCTGTTTCAGCAATCTAGGCACATTCTCAATAGATGTATATTTAAATTTATCTTGTGTACACTAGCAATGTCAGATCATTTTGTGTTGTGTGAGTTTTAAAGATTTTAAAGCACACCTGTTACCCCATCAGCTCCATCATCATAAGAGCCTTCAGAGAAGTGTGAAAGTTGCTTTTTCATCATTCATATCTTTTTACATATTTTCCAAAACCATCCATCCTTTCTTGTTTATAGTCTTTTTTATAAATATTTTTACTTCATATTTTGATTTTGTAGTAGATAGTGAAAGTGGTAAGATAATTTCCTTAGATATCAAGCTTTAAATCCATAGCACATATTACATGCCTATCATTAGTAATTCCCATATTTTTTGTAAATAAAGGAAAAACTATTCAATAGATTTTTTTATAAAATATGAAAATCATCAATTAAGAGAATAAGTAGTAAATTCATAAATATGTACAACAAATCAATAAAAAAAGTGTTATGCTAAAGAAAGAATACAAATAGACTGTTCAAAAGAAAGTTGGTACAAGCATGAAGCATTCACCAATAGGAATAAAAAGATTACTTATGCAATCCACTTGAGGCATCTTGTTTCCTGGTGTGTGTTGAGGCATCGGACACAGCAGTACTTTGAGCCGCACTGGATGCAAGTGTAAGAAGATGGAAAGCCACAAACGGAACAAAAATGTCTGTCGGGATAGATGGAAGGAGGAACGGCAGCAGTGAGATAGTTGTTAGTTTCGCGACCTGGCACTGACTGCTCCTCTTCAAGTAATGTCGTGAAATTCTTTCTTATACGAACTTTGAACTGATCGGATTTTGATCTGCGCTTCTTAGTTTTTGAAGCGCTTCCATCGTTGCTTTCTTCAAACTTGGGCGCTTTCTTGTTCATCTTGAGGTCGGCATGGGGGTCTGTTTGGAAGTTGTCTTCTTCAAGAGCCTCAAGCGCCTGGCGTTGCCTGCGCCTCCTTGCAGCCTGGTCCAGGACCCGGCGCATTTGCCCCTCCTTCAAACGGCCAGACTCTCGATGAGACATTTTTGGATTTGTCTTCAAACCGAATTCACTTTTAATTTATTTAAAATCTAGAAGCAAAAAATACAAATGGATGCGGTGCTTAACGAGATTGAAATTTAATGCATACAAAATATATATAAAAAATTAAAGTTTAAAAACAGTAAAAACTAATTTATTCATTAAAAATAAAACAATTACTTCAAAACTGGCTATATAGCATTTTCTAAAAATTAGTTGAAAGAATAAATTATATAGGTGAAAATACTATCAGGGCCTGAATTCAACCAAGAGCTAATTGCTTGCATGCAGAAGTGATGTCGGGGTACTCAAATTTGTAGCCAAGTTTCAAAACTTTCTGAGGCAAAACCTTTTGACCCTTGGTCAGAAGGACAGCTCTTTCTGAGCCGAAGACTAAGTTGAGGTATGCTTCAGGCACCCAAGCAAGCGCTGGTCTGTGCAGAGATGACGCAAAAGCCTTTGTGAACTCAGAATTTGTGACCGGCTTGGGTGACGTGCCATTTATAACTCCCTGCAGAGTTGATGGTGATGATGTCTATTTATAATGCGACAAGGCAAGCCACAATAAACAATTACTGTATATGCAAAATATCTTGATGTAAGAATAACACTCACTTACCAATACGTTCTTATTTTCCATAGCAAATAGAAAAATGTTGATGAGATCATTGACGTGAATCCATGGAAACCACTGTTTTCCTGAAGCCAAAGTGCCGCCCAGCCCGAAGAAGAAAGGCCAGTAAGCCTTCTGGATAGTGCCTCCATCCTTACCAAGCACCACTCCTTGGAAAAAAGATAAAACATAAGCAGACATTATACATGATGTTTATCGGTTAGCAACTCTTTTTGTTTTGGGATGGCATAAATGTAAAAACACGGTATCCGTTTTACATTTCCGCCACAAACAAAGGTTTAAGTTGAACTCGGTAATTGTAAACATAAACAACAGCTGATGGCACTTTTTAGTTATCTTGCAGGCGTAATTTCAAATAGTATGCCGAAATTTCAATAAAAAATTGCCGCTTTTTTTTATTTTTAGAGACCAAACATAAGCTGATATAAAACAAATAAATAAAAAGTGCCATCAGCTGTTGTCATTTATGTTTACAATTACCGTGTTCAACGTAAACTTTTGTTTGTGGCGGAAATGTAAAACAGATTCAAAACACGCTACTCACCGATTCTGACAACGACATGTCTGACAGCTGGTTCAGCGCCAGCAGGATGGGCAAGCACCGAGGCCTCCTCCCACCTCCTGCACAACTCAGCTAGGTAGTCACCTCTGCCTCCCTCACTCTCCTCCACATACTCCCTCTGTGCATCAGGAGGATAGAAGCCTGTGGAGTGGGGGAGAGGGGGGGATAGTAGTGTGAAGCTACATCATTGAAAAATACTTAGAATTAATAATAATATCATATTTATTGTTAAGTTCTGAAAGAAAATCAATATCATTATTATTGTTTTTATTACTATCGATCTTAAAATGAGCATGAAAAAATGTGCACAGTATGGAAATACACAGACCAACAGCAGAAGAGGACACCCACACTTGTGGCTTGTGTGTGGATGCGGTGATCAAGTCAGCAAGCAGCTTCGTCGTATCAATCCTGGACGTCTCCAGCTTTCTTTTGAAAGCATCATTCCATCTGGAATTTTTATCGATGTGGCTGAGAGATGAGATAGTTTTAAATTAGAATATTAATATTCAAAGTAAAAAAGTGAATATAAATTCTAACGGATGAGAAACCTGTAAAGAGGATTTAAAATGTTTTCGCCTGCAAGGTTGAGAATGGCATCATACTTCTGAGTTAAGCCATCATGCCTCAGTTCATCCTGTTTGAGAATACCCATAAAAATAAGAAAATAAAATGCAAATAATTAAAATAATCTACTTGCCCATGTTATTCGTTCAGTTCCAGGATTCCTTGAAATGACAGTTACTTTGTGACCTTTCTTAGAAAGTAAACTTTTCAGGTTTTTCCCAATGAAACCAGTGCCTCCGCCTGAAAATATATTTGAGATATAATTGTTAGAAAAATCTATTTCAAGGACATATTCTGGTTAATAAATGAATTTATTTGATATCACAATGAAAAAAAGCCAACAAATAAATCAATAATTAGAGAAAAATATACTGAAAAATATAGTTTCAAAGATAAAGATTTAATCAAGATTTCACCTAAAAGAACTTTCATTTAGCAAGTATTTTTTCGAAAAATTATGTAACTAACTACTATGACTAAAAGTAGTTATAGTTGTAAGCGATAGATTTTAATAAAAATATTTTTACAATATCTTATAATTATTTTTTAATTGATTTTAAAAGCAAAGAAAAAAATATTTTTCATGATCTCATAATTCACACTTTGACCTTAGGTTAAATTGGTGTTTGTCCCAATTGGTTTATCAGAATATTTGAACTTTTCGTCTGTCCTAAAAAGGTGAAATAACTACAAACAATATTTTTATTTTTATTCCATAAAACCCAATAACTTAAAACTCTCATTCAAATACTTTACAAATCTGTCATTTGACTAGTCATTGTTCCATTTTATTAAGATTACTTTTAAAATCAAACATATTTTTTTCTATGTATTCCTTAGTTTTAAACTACAAATTTTAAAAACCTTTTAATTTAAACGTGTGATAATTCAACTATGCTTTTTTAATACTTAATTAGTTCAATATACAAATTATTAATTATCAATAATTGAATAAATATATTCTCCACAAATACAGCAATGGCACATCTAGCAGTTCCAAACGCCATCGGAGGCAACATGGCTCAAGTTCCTAGCTGGACAAGTGGCATGACCTTCACGACCGAGGGGTCATATGATCAGCAACTGGTTTCCGCCTATGCTGGTTGGTGGTTTTTAGTTAAGTTAAAATTAAAAAGTTAAATTTATCATTTTAATATCTATTTAGATGGTACTTTTAAAAGGAAATTAAATAATCAAATTGTAATATCTATTCAGACGTTTAAAAGTATTTTCAGCTTTTCCCCTGAAACCCATTGGCAGGCACTCACTTGGAGTCAGTGTGTGAGTTGGACATCGACTCGCCACCAAGCGTGCACAGAATGTCAGGCATTATCTGCACCATTGGTCCCTCTTGCAGGTCTTGCATTACTACTTAGATATAACATTTATACTTATTGCATAATTGTAGTTTTTGCATTTGCATTTTTTATTATTCAGATGCATACATGCATTGCCTAATTCATATCTATTTCATAGTTGTATTTATTTAGAATCTGGTAGAACACAAGCACACATAAACATATGAATAAAAATACCCACACGTTCACATACATACAAAATACACGCAGGAGTGTGGACATGTTGAAGAAGATGATTCAGTATGGAATGAACTGCGCCAGAATGAACTTCAGGTGAGCGATAAATTGTGCTGTATATGCTGAATAATTCATGCTAGCAGAAGCTACTAGACTGAAGTCTAAATTACACTTTATATATTTATTATTATTATTTATTTTCGTTACTATTACTCTACAACCACCCTCAAAAGTCATGGCACCCACGAGTACCACCTGGGAACGATTCAAAACGTCAGGGAAGCAGCAGCGTGTGGCAACCGTACTGTCGCCATTGCTCTAGACACCAAGGGACCCGAGATCAGAACTGGAATTCTCAAGAAGGGTGGGTGGGCAGATGGGGGGAGGGTGAGTTAATGATGGGGGGGGGGTGAGTGAGTTAATGAGGGGAAGGGTGGGTGGGTTGATGAGATGGATGGTGGGTAGGTAGATGGGTTGATGGGGAGATGGAGGGTGGGTGAGTTAGTGGGTAGGTGGGGGTTAATAAGGGAGAAGATGGGTCGTTGCGAGAATGTGATGGTGTAAAACACACAAACAAACAAACAGACACACAACCAAACAGGAGCGAACGAAGAGATAGAGTTAGTGACGGGAGAGACGATTACCATAACGACTGACGACGCGTACAGGAATGTGTGTGACGAAAAACACATGTGGGTCGACTACAAGAACATAGTCGACATCATGGAGGTGGGCAAGAGCATCTACATTGACGATGGCCTCGTCTCATGCAAGGTGTGTGTGTGTGTGTCAGTGTGTGTGTGTGTGTGTGTGTGTGTGTGTGTGTGTGTGTGTGTGTGTGTGTGTGTGTGTGTGTGTGTGTGTGTGTGTGTGTGTGTGTGTGTGTGTGTGTGTGTGTGTGTGTGTGTGTGTGTGTGAATGTGTGAATGTGTGTGTGTGTGTGGGTAGGTGTGTGTGTGTGTGGGTGGGTGAGTGGGTTTGTGTGTGTGTGTGTGGTAGTTTTATGTAGCCGTGTAGTATGTGTCTCTGAGGTTGAGAAGAATGTTTAAAAATCGCACATTTTATGACTCTCACTAACAAGTAAAGCCTACAATTACCCACCACCACCACTCACCACAACCACGACCCACAACCACGACCACTACATCAACACACAAGGTCCTAAGCAAGGGTAGCAACAGTCTAGAGTGCTTGATCGAGAACGGGGGCCTGGTGGGCAGTCAGAAGGGCTGCAATTTACCGGGCACGCCGGTCGACTTGCCGGTCGTGAGCGAGCGAGACAAGGAGGACCTCAAGTTCGGCGTAGAACAGGGCGTCGACATCGTCTTCGCGTCGTTCGTGCGCAGTGGTGATGGAGTGCGTATCTTGAGAGAGGTTGCTGGAGGGGTGTGGGGTTGGGGTTGCTGGTGGGGTGTGGGGTTGGTGTTGTTGAGTGTTGTTGATGGGTGCTGCTGGGAGGGCATACAATCAGCTGCATTCATCCAGAGCATTTGTTGCCATTTGATGAACGACACTCGACACAGGTGCTGGGCGAGGCGGGCAAGCACATCAAGATCATCTCGAAGATCGAGAACCACGAGGGCGTCAAGCGTTTCGACGAGATCCTCGAGGCTTCGGACGGCATCATGGTCGCCAGAGGAGACCTGGGCATCGAGATACCAACTGAGAAAGTCTTTCTGGCGCAGAAGATGATGATCGGCCGCTGCAACAGGGCCGGAAAGCCGGTGATATGCGCCACGCAGATGCTCGAAAGCATGGTGAAGAAGCCGAGGCCGACGAGGGCCGAAAGCAGCGACGTGGCGAATGCAGTGCTCGACGGGGCGGATTGTGTCATGTTGTCGGGAGAGACTGCCAAAGGACAGTATCCTCTGGAGGTTTGTGGCGTGTCTTCAGGGTGCGTTCCTGGTGCTGGTGGAGATTGGTTCATAAGGGTGGCTTGTCCTGATCTTGGTGACAGCTGGCATAAGCAATAATCCTCACGCACGCAGGCAGTGCAGGTGATGCACAAGATAGCGAAGGAGGCAGAGTCTGCCGTGTACCACAAGCAGTTGTTCGAGGAGCTGCGCCTCTTGACGCCACGACCCACCGACATCACGCACACCACCGCCCTCGCAGCCGTCGAGGCCTCCATCAACTGCCTGGCTGCTGCCATCATCACCATCACCACCACTGGTTTGCTTTAATGACTATTACAATCCTGATAATAGTAAAAAGTTCTAATAATAAGAGTATCAGTTCTAATAATAAAAAAAGTTCTAATAATAAGAAAAGTTCTAACAATAAGAAAAATTCTAATAATAAGAAAAGTTATAAGAATAATAATGATAATGACATATAGTTTACATAGAAGATATAAACTCTCATATACCTCTTCACACAACACTCCCACTCGTGCCATTCAGGCAGGTCAGCTCAGTTGATGGCGGCCTACAGACCCCGTTGTCCCATCTTCGCCATCACCAGGAAAGAGCAGGTGTTAATGCATCAGTGAATGCAACATGTGTTAATGCATGGTGAATGCAACATGTGTTAATGCAAGGTGAATGCAACATGTGTGAGTGAATCACGCATAAAATACGCATAGACGAAGATTTAATTTTTCAGTGCTTTCAGGCGGATTCATAAACGTTAAGTTGCCTCCATAACACCTCCATTAGGTCTCCAGACAACTGCATCTGCACAGGGGAATTCTGCCCTATTACTACAGGTGTCGGCCTGCATTCATTTTCAATATTTCTCCACCATCCACCCGTCTTTTCATTAAACTTTTCTATCTGTTCATGATTCCCCTTTTAAATATTCCACCACGCCATCTATCCACCAACCAAACCATTTCTCCACCAACCACAAACCATCCCATCACCATCATCCCACCAACCACAAACCATCCCATCACCATCATCCCACCAGGGCTGAGAAGATGCACGATTGGTCTGAAGACATGGACGCGAGGATCGCTTATGCAATGGAAATGGCCTACCACAGGGGCATCGTCAGGGAGGGCAACCCAGTCATCCTGGTCACTGGCTGGAGGTGACCTAACATGATTAGTAATATGCCTATTAATCCGCTGATCTTTCCGGACTTTAGTGGTTTTATTTTCAACGAACTCGATAGGTTTTATCTCGCTGATCACCGTTCATTTGAATTTTCCAGATCGGGCGCAGGCTACACCAACACGGTGAGGATCATCAGGGTTCCTGAGAGGAACAAGACGTTGAAGATTCATCGGCCTGTGGAGGGTCCCCATAGTGATGAGTGCACCGAGACCACCTTGGCGAAGTTTGAGTGAGGTGCAGTGGTTGGGTGTGGTGGGTTTGAGAAGGTTGGTGGAGAGACGTCGTGTGGTGTGGTGCGATTGGTGTTGCTCGATGGAGTGATGAGTGTAGGGTTGGGTTGTTGTAGTGGTTAAGGGTTGGGTTGTTGTAGTGGTTAAGGGTTGGGTTGTTGTAGTGGTTAAGGGTTGGGTGGTTGTAGTGGTTAAGGGTTGGGTTGTTGTAGTGGTTAAGGGTTGGGTTGTTGTAGTGGTTAAGGGTTGGGTTGTTGTAGTGGTTAGGGGTTGGGTTGTTGTAGTGGTTAGGGGTTGGTTGATGAAGTGGCGTGGTGCTAATCCGGATGGTGACTTTTAATACAGTGTGAACGATCTAAAAGTATTATAGAATACTTTGACTTATATTGAACTAATGATTTGTAACCGTCTTCACACCACCACCATCGAACTATGAACCTCATCGAAATCCCTTGCTTCTTTTCGCCTCTATTCAATTCACCACTAAGGTAAGAGGGTTCACCCTAATCATGCATCGCTGCTGTGAGATTTAAAAATTATACTTTTTGACATACATCTGGCCATCTTTACGGATTTTAGTTCAGTGCAAATTTAATAAAACACCGATGTTCAAAGCTCATCAGGTGTCAGTCTTGCGTGTTTGTACTACGAACAACTTGGTCTGAGAGTAATTTAAAGGTTTCTCTGCGTGCCAAAGATACTTGACCGGAAACCATTTAAGAAAACACAAACCTTCTTGGTTGTTATCAAGTACTTCATGAACTTAAAGCATTTTAAAATTGATAATTAAGTTTTTTATCAATTAGATTCAATAAAAGTCTCTTATGAAACTATAGAATGTAATGTTTCAAGTCGATATGGTATATTAATCTAAGCAAAGTTTCAAATGTCTAAGTCATCAGGAAGCTCAAGTTAGGATGGTGTCTTTTCATTTGAGGCCAAGAGAACACGGCATCTCGTAGCACTGGCACCACTCCTTAGGTGCTTCTAGGGGTTGTTAGGGTGCTTCTAGGGGTTGTTGTGGTGATTCTAGGGATTGTTGTGGTGATTCTGGGGGTTGTTGTGGTGATTTTGGGGGTTGTTGTGGTGATTCTAGGGGTTGTTGTAGTGATTCTAGGGGTTGTTAGGGTGCTTCTAGGGGTTGTTGTGGTGATTCTAGGGGTTGTTGTGGTGATTCTAGGGGTTGTTGTGGTGATTCTAGGGGTTGTTGTGGTGATTCTAGGGGTTGTTGTGGTGATTCTAGGGGTTGTTGTGGTGATTCTAGGGGTTGTTGTGGTGATTCTAGGGGTTGTTGTAGTGATTCTGGGGGTTGTTGTGGTGATTCTAGGGGTTGTTAGGGTGCTTCTAGGGGTTGTTGTGGTGATTCTAGGGGTTGTTGTGGTGATTCTGGGGGTTGTCAGGGTGCTTCTAAGGGTTGTTGTGGTGATTCTGGGGGTTGTTGTTGTGACTCTAAGGGTTGTTGTGGTGATTCTAGGGGTTGTTAGGGTGCTTCTAGGGGTTGTTGTGGTGATTCTAGGGGTTGTTGTGGTGATTCTAGGGGTTGTTAGGGTGCTTCTAGGGGTTTTTGTGGTGCTTCTAAGGGTTGTTGAGGTGATTCTAGGGGTTGTTGTGGTGATTCTAGGGGTTGTTGTGGTGATTCTAGGGGTTGTTAGGGTGCTTCTAAGGGTTGTTTTGGTGATTCTAGGGGTTGTGGTGATTCTAGGGGTTGTTGTGATTCTAGGGGTTGTTGTGGTGATTCTAGGGGTTGTTGTGGTACTTCTAGGGGTTGTTGTGGTGATTCTGGGGGTTGTTGTGGTGATTCTAGGGGTTGTTGTGGTGCTTCTAGGGGTTGTTGTGGTGATTCTAGGGGTTGTTGTGGTGCTTCTAAGGGTTGTTGAGGTGATTCTAGGGGTTGTTGTGGTGATTCTGGGGGTTGTTGTGGTGATTCTAGGGGTTGTTGTGGTGTTTCTAGGGGTTGTTGTGGTGATTCTAGGGGTTGTTGTGGTGATTCTAGGGGTTGTTGTGGTGATTCTAGGGGTTGTTGTGGTGATTCTAGGGGTTGTTGTGGTGATTCTAGGGGTTGTTGTGGTGATTCTAGGGGTTGTTGTGGTGCTTCTAGGAGCTGTCTGGGTTGTCAAAAAGTCTCTCTGGATGGTTCTAGGAGCTGTCTGGGTTGTCCAAAAGTCTCTCTGGATGGTTCTAGGAGCTGTCTGGGTTGTCCACAAGTCTCTCTGGATGGTTCTAGGAGCTGTCTGGGTTGTCCAAAAGTCTTTTTGTATGGTTCTAGGAGCTGTCTGGGTTGTCAAAGAGTCTCTCTGGATGGTTCTAGGAGCTGTCTGGGTTGTCAAAGATTCTCTCTGGATGGTTCTAGGAGCTGTCTGGGTTGTCCAAAAGTCTCTCTGGATGGTTCTAGGAGCTGTCTGGGTTGTCAAAGAGTCTCTCTGGATGGTTCTAGGAGCTGTCTGGGTTGTCAAAGAGTCTCTCTGGATGGTTCTAGGAGCTGTCTGGGTTGTCCAAAAGTCTTTTTGTATGGTTCTAGGAGCTGTCTGGGTTGTCCAAAAGTCTCTCTGGATGGTTCTAGGAGCTGTCTGGGTTGTCAAAGAGTCTCTCTGGATGGTTCTAGGAGCTGTCTGGGTTGTCCAAAAGTCTATTTGGATGGTTCTAGGAGCTGTCTGGGTTGTCCAAAAGTCTATTTGGATGGTTCTAGGAGCTGTCTGAGTGGTTCTCGAGGTTGCAGAAACTAAAATGATATAATGCAATATTATTTTAATACACTAATGAACATGCTGGTAAAAATGTGTTGTAAGCCATTAATATATTCATAGTTATTAAACTCTTCCTAATTTGGTATTTAAATCTTACTCTACCATTATTCTTTTACAAGATGCGGCTATTATTATCCTTATAAAAAAAGGTGTTTATAATAACTATTTTTACAAAAAGAAAAAAAAATGTTAGTTTTGTATAGCGCCCGGGCACGCAACTGAAGCGCCACTCACACGAAATAAGTCGAGAAACACCGCATCATTTACACTAGGTATATGATAGCTCACGGTTGGCTGTACAGGGATTTGAACTGGCGACCTTTAAGTTGCAGGTCTAACGACTTACCATCTAAGCCAACCCGCTCGCCAGCCAACCCGCTCGCCAAGCCAACCCGCTCGCCAAGCCAACCCGCTCGCCAAGCCAACCCGCTCGCCAAGCCAACCCGCTCGCCAGCCAACCCGCTCGCCAAATGCAAGTAATTATTTTGCTTTTCAAAAATACTTCGGAAGAGACTAACTTCTATCAATCAATCAATCAATCAATCAATCAATCAATCAATCAATCAATCAATCAATCAATCAATCAATCAATCAATCAATCAATCAATCAATCAATCAATCAATCAATCAATCAATCAATCAATCAATCGATCAATCAATCAATCAATCAAACCAGTTTCTATAGCGCTCTTTCCTCAAATTCGGAAAAATAATTATGTGAAGCCATCCATAAATTGAACGAACGACAAGTCTGGCTGATGCTAACCTGCAGCTCTTTCCTCTATTGTCCTGTCCACTTGTGCACTCACGCTTGTACACAAGAGACACAACAAGAGGGTCTTCATGGCGCCACTGGATCTTTTCATTCTTGTCTAAGACTGCTTGCTGTTTTCGCTTGGAAGTCAGGTCTCAGTTTTTTGTTCAACCTTGTCTTTATATAGCCTTTGTGACTTAGTTGAAATACACGACTCATCTGATTAAAGATTTATTCTTTTCTTATTCCTTGCCGTCGTGACTTCTATTCTTGTCATTGTGATAATTTATTTTGTCAACTTCCTAAGCTATTAAAATTTATTACAAATAAATGATTTATTAAGTTATAAATAATTATTTTTATTTTATTTTATTTAAAATACAAATAAACGGGGAAGTTACTTGGCATATCTTCTTTGTATATCCGCTGTTTCGATTCTTGATAAGATTTAAAAATAACATAATTTAAAAAGAAGTATTACCATTGTCATTGCTTGAGCAGTATTTAGTCATTCGAATAAGTGATCTTGTATATTAAACAGTTTTCAAATTGATAAAACCACCCTTGAATTACTAATAGAGCAGCGCCCTATGACGGATTTAGAGTTAGATCGAATTCATTTAAATACGAGTAGCTTAAAATGTATATTCAAGAAAATTTCCAACGTATTTATTTGTGAATTCTAACTTTAAAAAATAATAGTTATTTAAAATAACTCTAACGCTTCGAAATTGATAAGCTGAATTGACAATTTTTATTGACTACCACGTGACCACTATTCCTAATCGACTGAATACTAATGCGCCAGAGAAGCCTTGCACTTTGTGGCATCGCCAAACCTTCTTAATTTCTTCCTTTGAGGATGTCGCCAGTGATTTCATTCCAATAATTGTGAGAAGAGCTTTTAGCCGATGCCATTTTAAAACTCATTCCAACCAATCTTTGTAAGCGCTTTTATGGTTGTCTTATATTTAGTTTTATTTAGTTTTGTCAAGCTTTTTAACAAAAAATTAATATTTTGTTGCCTATTTCTTTCTTTTGCATAATTTCAATAGTTTTACCATTCTAAAATTGTCTTCGCTTCCGTTTAAATCTTCGCCTCAACTACGAACAAGAGACGTTTGTAAAGACATACCATGCTGCAGTGTGATCCTTTCGTTCTCCCCTTTCCTGACCTCACATTCTACGAGAAAGGGCTCAAAAGGCTTTGTGAGAAGATTCTTTGAAGCCAGGAGGATGCTGCGAAGGCCAACCACACTGCCACGATGATGCCAAGTCCAAAAAAAGAATTCTTAAGGATGGAAAAGAAGCAGATAAGGAAAGCCCGGAATGCAATCTAGAGAAGAACAGTATTTATAAAAAACTGATTGAAATTTTCAAATTATAGGCCTATTAGATATAACTATAGTAGTAGAAAAATATTGAAGATTATAGTTATTGAATAAAATAATATTAACACCAAAATTTAAAGATACAATAAATAATAATAAAATTACTTTTTCTTATAATTAATATTACTACTACTAGAAAGAAAAATATTGAAAATAAGTGCTGGTGTGTTGGGCTCACTGCTACTCTCACTTTCCTGCATCTCCTCTTCGAGCAGTTTCTCGA
>OX030956.1:2163411-2193411 GCA_943735955.1 Piscicola geometra
CACTATTATTTAGTAGTGGCAACAACAACGACGACATCCACTCTGGCGACACTTGCAACGCCACAACCACTGCGTCACCACTAGCCAGTGGTATGTAAGTGGCCGCTGGTAGTGGTGGAGACGTCTTTGTAAGGTTGTTGCTTTTGTTGTTGTGGTTGTCATGCGTTCTTTTTGATTTAATATTTTTTATTTTATTATTATTACTATTATCAATCGCATCACCACTGTCTGGTTGATCACTATCATTACCACCAAGTGTGCACTCATCATCATTACCAAGACCTCTTTTCTTCACCATCATCACCTTCGTCTTCACCACCTGACCTAGAATATCTGTTGAATAATGATAAGAAATAATCAAAATAATAATAACAACAATAACAATCATAATACTACTACTACTAATAATAATCATAATCATAATCATCATCATCATCATAACCAATCAAGTTAAAAAGTATGAGATTGATCTATTGTAATGAAGATGACCATTGTTGACTTGCTTGCTTGAGGTGAGGAGGTGCAGCTGCTGAATTGGCAACTTGCCAACGTTGTGAAGGAGGAAGTGGATGGATGAGCTGTAGGGATGGATGGATGGATAGATGGGTGGATGGATGGGTGGATGAATGGGTGGATGGATGAATGGATGGGTGGATGGTCGATAAATGAATAGATGGATAGATGGGTGGATGGGTGAAGGAATAAATTAATGAACGGTATATGGAAATATGTTATTAAATAAAGTGACTAGAAAAAAATTCATTTGAAATCATTATCATCATCTTCACCATTTGAAATCATCATCATCATCTTCACCATTTGAAATCATCATCATCATAAACATCACCATTTGAAATCATTATCATCATCTTCACCCTTTGAAATCATCATCATCATAAACATCACCATTTGAAATCATTATCATCATGAAAGTCACAATTTGAAATCATTATCATCATAAACATCACCATTTGAAATCATCATTATCATAAACATCACCATTTGAAATCATCATCATCATCTTCACCATTTGAAATCATCATCATCATCATCACCATTTGAAATCATCATTATCATAAACATCACCATTTGAAATCATTATCATCATCTTCACCATTTGAAATCATCATCATCATCATCACCATTCATGGCAACCCACCTCTCTCCAGGATAAAGACACATGTTGTGCTTTAAGACATCATCATCATCATCCTCACCACCATCCTCATCTTCATCATCATCATCACCCTTCTTCTCTTTGTTTTTTTGAACGAGTGACTTAGCAGATGCAGCTGATGCTAGTAGAATCAAGGAACGAGATGAAGACAACAAAGATGGTAGTGCTGATGATGATGCTGTCGTTTTCGGTGCTAGTGATGATTTTTGAAGTGGTAATGATGATGATGAAGGTGATAATTTTAAAAGTAGCGCTGCTGATGATGCTGATGATGATGATGATAATCCAGGCGGCGATAATGATGATGATGATGTTTCTGGAGGCGGTGGTGATGATGATGATACTGATGCGTGCATTAAAGGCATGGGTGGATGGACGAGAATGTGAAATTTTTCTTGCATAAAATATTTTCTTCGTTTTTTGTGTTGATGTTGATGTTGTTGTTTGTGTTGTTGTTGATGTTGTTGTTTGTGTTGTTGTTGATGTTGTTTTTGAAGTTGTTGTTGGTGGTGGTTGTGGTGTCGGTAGCGGTGTTGTCGATGTTGTAGTAGTTGTTGTCGTTGCAGTTGTAGCGACTGCAGCCTCTTGTCGATGATGCCTTCAAAGGGAATGTGACTGGCCACCCCGAAGATGTGTGCCGAGTAGCCTGTGGTGGTGTGGTGTGGTGCTAGAGGTGGAGTGGTCGTAGTGGTTGTGGTGGAGCTAGTTGTAACGTATGTAATGTAATCATTTAATCATAATAAATTATAATGATAAACAAATATTTAAAAGGAACTTATGCTTTGAAATGATTTCTGTGAATATTTAGGAAGAATTTTTTTTTTCAACTTAAAATTTGGTTTAATGGATAAAACACAATGTGAAGTAAAGCTCCCACCAATGAGATCGATACTGCCTGCACGCGTTGGCAGCACCTTGATCTTGACCTTGAAGTTGTCAGCGAAGGGAGGCAATGTCAAGGTCACGGGTTCAACCACCACCTCTGACCCCACCAGCATGAGGTTCTGGTTTGATGGACAATTAATATTATTTTACTTTTTTTATATAATAATATAATTAACTTCTTTTTAAAATTCATTAAGATTTATTTTTTTATTTTTATGTTTTAACGCAATAAAAAAAACTCGATAAAATACGAAATAGCTGAAATCATACGAGGTTATCAAGGGGGAGGCCTATGGAGAGGGGGTTGTGGAGGGTCACCTCGACCACGCCCATCTCCCCAGCCACCCACTCCACCGCTGACCTTGCTTCTGATTTTGGAAATGTAGACAATTTTTGTGCATAAAAATTATAAATTATCCAAAAATTGTATGAAAAATATATAGAAAAAATAAAACGGTCATAATCTTCTTCTTCATCATCATCTTCCTCCTCATCATCATCACCACCATCATCACCACCACCACCACCACCCTCATCACCACTACCAACCTCCAGACGTTTTAGTCTTGGCGTGATGGGGGGAGGGCATGAAGGGGCTGTAGATGAAGGGGTTGTTGGCAGCATCGGGGGGAGGCTCTGTGGCCTGTGGGGGGGGAGGGGGAGAAGGGGGGTTGTTGGATGGGTTGGAGTGGGGGAGTTGTTGGGGGGGTTGGAGGGGGGGTTGTTGGAGGGGTTGGAAGGAGGGGGAGAGGAAGAGGTTTAGGGATCTATAGATAAGGAATGGTGAAGATGAGTGTAGTTGTATACTGTGATAATAGTAATCGTCATCATCCTGTAAAGTTTTCATAAGTAGTTAACAAGAACCAGCCACTGCTTACTCAACCACACAAAACTACACTCAACAACACCCAACCATACTCAACCACACACAACCACACAAAACCACACTCAACCACACCCAAACACACACAACCACACCCAACCACACTCAACCACGCCCAAACACACACAACCACACTCAACCACACACAACCACACTCAACTACACACAACCACACTCATCAACACTTAACTACACACAACCACACTCAACCACACACAACCACACTTAACAACACACACAACCACACTCAACCACACGCACAACCTCACTCAACCACACACAACCACACTCAACCACACACAACCACACTCAACCACACATGCCTTTGACTGCTGCAGCTGCCGAGGTCTGCGACGTGATGGAAGCTGACATACCTTGACTTCTCTGTGGTAATGGTGGTAGTGGTAGTGTTTTTAATGGTGGTAATGGTGGTGGTGGTAGTGATTTTAATGGTGGTGGTGGTAATGATGATAGTGGTGGTGGTAATGATGGTTGTTGTTGAAGTAGTGGTAATGGTAGTAGTAGTGGTGGTAATAGAGGTCACCCACACAACTATCCATCCCTCATCCCCTCACCTACCTAACTATCCACCCCTCCTCTCACACTAAACTATCCCCCTCCTCACCCCCTCACCCACCCACCCACTTACCCACCTACCCACCTACCCACCCACCTACCCACTTCCCCACCCACCTACCCACCCACCCACCCACCTACCCATTCACCCACCCACCCACGCACCCACCTGAACACGGGAAACTTGGAGAAGGAAACAGGGGGGAGGGTAACGCCCTCGGAAAGGGTGATGTCATTGTGGAGGGGCGTGAATTTAGAGGTGTATGATTGGAGGATGCCACACAACTCTGCACGCTCATTGGTCGAGAGATGCTCGAATAGGCAGTGAATCATCAGGCTGATATTCCTATTGGTTGGTTAGATTTTGGCGATGAATATCATTAGCATATTGTTAATAACTAATTTGTTATAATCAATGATAATTAGTCTATTGATAGTTTAATGAAATTTATAAATGTATAGTTTCGTAGCCTTTTAAAATGACCACAAAAACGCAATCTTTAAGTCGAGTAACTAAGACTAAAATCCTAAGCCCCTCCCCTTTCACACACCCACTCCTACCAACCAACCCACGCCAACCATTCTCTCACACACACCCACTCTTACCACCCGCCCACACTTCCCTCCCCTCACACACCCACTCACCCATCCCCCCTCACAACCCACTCACCCATCCCCCTCACAACCCACTCACCCATCCCCCTCACAACCCACTCACCCATCCCCCTCACAACCCACACCCCCATCCCCTACCACCACCCCTTCTCCCACACCTACCCACCCACGCACGCACCGGATGGAGACATTGGGGTCACCAAGTTTTCGGGACGAGTAGACCAACTCGTGCAACACCCTCAACTTCATCGAAGGCCATCCGTCCTGCTTGTCTGTGGCAGGATGCATCGATCGGTGGATGGAAGGAATGACGGAAAGAATGAGAATAATTATTTCTTCTACAAAAACGTTTACGACAGTGAATTTGTGAGAAGAATCTTCTAATTCCGAACAACACACACATAGCAGCAGCAACCCACCCACCAAGACTATCATGCGGCAGTAGGCTGGTGTGGAGCGAAAGGCGATAGCCCGGGAAGGACCGGATCAGGAGATTGTAGCAGCGAGGCCAACAGTGCTGTCGCCCGGTCGCGACCGATACCATCGCTGCTATGCGGCTGAGGAAGGACGCCTTGCGCTGGAGCCCCAGGCTAGCGTAGATGCTCGAGAGGACTGAGAACTGTTCTACCTGTGTGTTTGTGTGTGTGGCGGTTTGTGCAAGTGTGTTGATTGTTGATAAATTTTAATTGATAATTACCAAATCTTAATTAGTTTAATTGGTTGAATTATAACAGATACCTTCTGTTCTCCCTCATATTGGATGCTTATCTTCATGGCGTTCTGCAGGATTTCCGCTGCATCCCACACTCTCTGTTGTTGTTGTGTTGTTGATGTGGTTGTTGTTTTGGTGTTGTTTTTTTTTTCGGTAGTGTTGTTGTTGTTGTTGTTGTTAGGGTGGTTGTAGTTGAAGCTTAATTAACGAAGGTATTGTAATTGTAGTGGTTGTTGTAGTATTTAGTGTGGTTATGATTGTAGGGCTTTTTTGTGGTTATGGTAGTAGTGTTTGTTTTGATTATAAAGATTGCCAACACTTTTTTTATGGGCTTCCATACTACATAAACAGCGTGTAAACACCACTAGAGTATCACTACTAGTGAGAGTCAATCAAGATAAATCTAGAGCATCAATAATGCTTTAAAGGATAATTTGAAGAGACTTTGTTAATTTAAAATGCTTGAAGTTATCTTAGTTATATTATGGAATGCTTGAAAGGGCTGTGAGGGTACACTTGCACCTTGTATGTGCTCAGAAGCCTCGCCGCTTTCAAGCAAGCCTCTAGTTCAATGATGGCCGAGTCTTTGCACTGTGGTGCGGAGTGTGGTGTGGTGTGGTGTGGTGTGGTTAGAAGTGGTGTGGTGTAGAGTGTGGTGTGGCTGGAAGTGGTGTGGTGTAGAGTGTGGTGTGGTTGGAAGTGGTGTGGTGTGGTTAGAAGTGGTGTGGTGTAGAGTGTGGTGTGGTTGGAAGTGGTGTGGTGTAGAGTGTGGTGTGGTGCGGTTAGAAGTGGTGTGGTGTAGTGTGGTTGGAAGTTGTGTGGTGTAGAGTGTGGTGTGGTTATAAGTGGTGTGGTGAAGAGTGTGGTGTGGTGTGGTGTGGTTTGGTTTGGAGTCGGTGGTGTGAACAGTGTCTGGTGCAGTGTGTAATTGATGGAATGGGGTTGGGTGGTGAGGTGTTGTGCGGTGTGGGCTGTAGTGAGATGGGATAAAGTGTAGTAGAATGGTGAGCGATGGAGTGGAATCCGATGAAGTGGCATAAAATGAATGGAAGTCAAACAACATGCAAAGCTCTTGAATACAATATCCTCGCTTGCAACAATGTTGTAGTACACTGCAAAATACAAAAGCGAAAATATAATTTTTAAATAAAATTAATCACGATACAATTCGATGAAATAGTATAATGTATACACCACGTAGTATTTGCTAAGGTAGGGGAGTAATACTGACTTTCGTGTGAGGTTGAAATTAAAATAGGAAAAAATAGTTTTGCAATGATTCAGCAATCGATTAATTGCTACCCCATCCAATTCCTCACAAACAACTCTAAACCCAAAACCTAAAACAACACTTAGTTCCTATCTATCCCACCCAAGCACAACAGCCACACCACCACACTAGGCCATTAAACAGCTACCACACCAAACACACTGAACCACAACCAAAAACACTGAACCACCATCACCAGCAACCACATAAAACCACACCAACGGCCACAGCACCAAGCCACAACCAAAACACCACCAAGCCACAACCAAAACACCACCAAGCCACAACCACAGCACCAAACCACAACCACCACAGCACCAAACCACAGCCACAACAGCACCAAGCCACAGCCACCTTGGAGTAGTTGATGATGGCTTCCTTGTAGAAGAGTAGGATGTCGTCATGCAGCGCCTCAGCACTCAACTGCTTATCACCACTGCTGCTGCTGCTGCTGCCACTGTGGTCAGTACCACTACTACTGAGAACGCCTGTGTGGATGTGGTGGTCGTGATGATGATGATGATGAAGACTATGACGATGACAGTGATGATACTGATGACGATGATGATGATGATGATACTGATGATGATGATGATGATGACAATGATGTTGACGACGATGATAATGATAGTTGCTTAAACGCACTTTGAGTGTCTGCCGAGGCGCCACCATTACTACTACTAGCACCACCACCAGCGCTACTACTACTGCTGGTGGTAGAAAAGGAGTGGTTGCGAAGGAGGGGTGTTCTTGAAAGTGAAACCACCCTGGGCTTCAGGTAGAAGTAGGAAGCAATCGCCAAACCTTCTTGAGCCCCTGAGGTTGTTTTGAGGGGGTGGGGTGACGTTGTAGATGATGATGTGGTTGTGGAGGTTAGTGTATTAGTTAGTGGAGATGTTGTGTGGGTGGAAACTCATAAATGTCATAGTGAAGTTGCTTTATAAGCAATTCCTCTCCCCACCCATCCAGCCCTCCCCAACACTTCCCTCCATCTCCAAACACACCCAATCTCATCCATCGCCCCTCCCCTCTCATCCATCCATCCCATCCCATCCACCCAACTAACCACCCATCCAGAGGGTGTCGTTGGCGGATCTAAGGCGGTCGAGGGAGGTTCGGTAGTTAAGGGTCGCCTCCCCCGGCGCGCCTGCCAGCAAACACAAGTCGCCCAGGTGCTTCTGAAGTCTGCCCAGACATCTCTTCCTGTGCGATCTGTTGTTGCAGTGGTCGAGGGTGAAGAGTTTATTGTAAAAATGTGGAAATAACTAAATTAAATATAAACGAATGCCATTTGACCGTATTTATTATAAAAAACAAAATAATTAATTAATTAAAGATGAAA
This sequence comes from Piscicola geometra, assembly GCA_943735955.1. Lineage (NCBI taxonomy): Eukaryota > Metazoa > Annelida > Clitellata > Hirudinida > Piscicolidae > Piscicola > Piscicola geometra. Next base: position 2,170,872 of record OX030956.1, read on the forward strand.
AAATACAGTTCCACCCCGTAGACTATGGGCCATAGTAAATAACAGCTGCACACACAAAGCACCTGTTCTCCAGTTCGGGAAGGAAGTTGTGGCTTCTCTTTTCGAAGGGCGTCATCAGGAGCACCATGTTCTCGAGGCGTTCGTGCGACCGGTCGAGCCTCTTCGACTCGAGCACCCAGAAGAGCGACGTGAAGAAGTCCTCCATCCTCGCCCTCAACTCCTCCTCCTCCGGCATGCCGTCGATGCACCACACGTTGCTGTACGCCTCACCGTTTGCCTGCGTGCGTTTTTGGTGTTGTACTTGTGGTGCTCTTGTTGTGGTGATTATTGTATTTTTTAAATGTTAACACTGCTTTTTATTGTATGGTGAATGAAATTGATATGATTTGAGAAATTAAAATTGATTAAAACTTCTAGACAAAAATAATTGATTATTTCATTCAGTAACCTGCTTGTTGTTGCCTTGGAGCTCAGGTTTTGGCGAGGGTCTGCTGGAGTTGCTGACTGCATCCTGACCCATCTTCAAGCCTCCATTCTCTTCTTTCCTCTCTGCCCTTCCTTCCTCCGAACTTGCTGAGATGGAAGAAATAACTTGCCCTTCTGCAGCATCGCTCAGATCTATTTCCTTGTTGCCATTCAAAAGAATAAGAATAGAATCGAGAAGAGTCTCCTGATACTCTGATTTAAGCTTTTTGTGCAGTTGAATGTAGGATTCCTTGCGGATCTCTGAAGAGGTGTCCTTCTGATTGATCTGACCAATGTGGATCAAACCAAGGACTTTACGGTGCGCCTGAAACGTCCCCCAGGCATTTTCTTCTCTAGTGTAAGCCTTTTTGTATATGAAGTTTATTTTGCGTTGTGGTTTTGCCACTGAAAAGGTTTGCAAACTGAATATTTTATCATGAATTGTGTCAAATACTGATGGCTGGATTTCATTTCCAATTGGTTGTATCAATATCAGCAGACTTGTATGATTTTTTACAGTTTGTGAATAATCTGGTATCATCTTTTTAAAATAAGTATTTCATTGAGAACAAACGGTCATTTGACCATCTAATGACGAATAAGTTCTGTTCTCACATAATTTAGTTTATTCATTAAATTTTAAAAAGTCATTTAAAAATTATTATTATTACTATTTAATGCACTTAAATACTATCATGAAAAGAGATTTATTGCAAATAGGAACATATATTTAGTACTAATAACATCGACTTTTAAAAATTAATCTTAGTTTTGAATGAAACTTAAAATGAAATCATTGTACAAAATATTTGTCTTCTATTTATTTAATTCATTTAATTCAGTAAAATTGAAAAATTTGTTTTTTTTTAATTTAAAAAGAAAAATTAAGTAATATATTAAGATTCAAGTAAGGGTCCACATAATTTCGTTTTTATAACTAAAAATATATTCATTAGGGAAATGTAATATTTAAAAAAAAGCAATTTTATGAAAGTTTCAAAACCCATCAAACGATGGCTTAGCTTTCATGTTGTGCCATAAGCAGACTCCTAGAAAACAAACACTATTTTTGTATTTTAAAAAACTTTGAAAAAATTTTATGCTTCTATTCTGTAGTGACTTAAGTCTGATGAATTATCTAATGACGTGGTTGAGGTTTTAAATATAAGTGGTGTTTCGTAGTGTTGGTGTGGTGTTGGTGTGGTGTTGGTGTGGTGTGGTGTAGTGTGGTGTGGTGTGGTGTGGTGTGGTGTGGTGTGGTGTGGTGTGGTGTGGTGTGGTGTGGTGTGGTGTGGTGTGGTGTGGTGTTGGTGTGGTGGGTGTTAGGGTGGTGTTGGTGTGGTGTGGTGTGGTGTGGTGTTGGTGTGGTGTGGTGTGGTGTTGGTGTGGTGTGGTGTGGTGTTGGTGTGGTGTGGTGTGGTGTGGTGTTGGTGTGGTGGGTGTTAGGGTGGTGTTGGTGTGGTGTGGTGTGGTGTGGTGTTGGTGTGGTGGGTGTTAGGGTGGTGTTGGTGTGGTGTGGTGTGGTGTGGTGTTGGTGTGGTGGTGTTGGTGTGGTGTGGTGTGGTGTGGTTTTAATGTGCTTATTGATGTATTTTGTTGTTGTTGTAACTATGTTGTGAATTTATACTTTTTCCTAATTTTTATTTACGATTTTATACATAATATACGTGAACGTAGATAAAATTATATGCTTGATAATTTAATCTCAGAACTGAGAGATTAAACTCGCTGGTGTGTGATGGGCGCAGCTTTGTGCATCGTGTGGAGTAGATTTAATGGAAGAGGATTTAAAATATGAAAATTTTTAGAACTAATAATAACTTTTGTAGTATAAAAAATAATTTTTATTACGACAATCCTCGATAAAATCATTAAATTATTATGAGTCTGATTGAGATTCGCACTTTGAAGGGGGTTCAGGGGCGGAGAAAGGATTTACTTTTATGACGACTTATCAGCAATGATGAATGTCAGGGCATGACTTTAATCACGCTTCTCTTGCTTTCCATTGAGTTCTGCTACGTCATTCTAGAAGGATTTCGCATATTCGCTGTTAGTTTTGCAGTTAATTCACGGAAATTTCAAATCTTCGTCACTTTACGAAGCGATCACTACACGATGAGGCTACAACACCGATGTCTGTGGACGACTCTGTTCAAATGGAGTTTCTGTTTGCTTTTCGGAAAGTGTTATTGAGGCCAAATGAAGTATATAAAATAGCATTTGAACATATTTTATAACACTATAGAGGTCAAAAGACCTGCGTTGGCTTAACTCCCTAAACTTATAACAAATAAAATAAAGATAATTACTGTTTCAGGCAAAATTAGTTTTTGAGTTGATTGCTCAAATTACATTCCACAAACCAGATCTTGTGACCGAGGTGAGTTGTATTTGTCTTAAGCCTTTAAACTTCACGGATTGGTGAAATATATCGATAGTTCATGGAGACTAGTGCAGTGTATGAATGACATGTTTGAAAGGCGGTGATTGAATAATGAGAACAGTTGGCGCTGCATTGATTGAGTGTTTGAGCTGCTTTCCAATCCTTCAGCGTCACAATTACTTGCTGTTTCTGAAGCTCAATTCTCTGAGAGATCTCACTCACGTTATTGCTTGATGCTTCCATCTCATCTTCTTCTCCTCCTTCTTCAATGCCAGAGATTGCTATCAATAAACTATGGCGGAGTATCGATTCTAGTGCATTTATCTTCTTTTTATCCTGTTTTAAAGCCTTGATAAGCATTGTTGTTTGTTATCTTCCATAGTAGGTGAAAACTTGTAAAAAATATTTAATTTAGTGTTTTTTATTATATAAAAAAAATGGTAAGTTTTTGCATGTTAAAATTAATCAATAAAAACTTTAACATTTTTGATTTTCTCAAATGATTTATGTAGTATATTACCAAAACGGTATGTTATATCTTTAAAGTTTTAGAACATAGCATTTTGAATCATATATTATAACTTTATAATAATTACGTTATTTGTGTGATTTTCAATGAAGTATTTTGACGAGAAAAATTTCACTGTTTATTTTTCATTTAATCTAATTAAAAGACGAAAACTTAAACTTTTATGAATGAACAAAATTCCACTGATTGAGGAATTTTTGAAATAATGATTGATTGTGCAAACGGTAGCCTGAAGCTTAAAGATATGGGGGTGGGGTTATTATGTCGACAGCCCAGGAAAGACAGATTTTCAAATCAACTTTTACTCATCACACGACATGTCATAATTTTAATCAATCAAATTTCTGCAAATGATCGTCATTTCTTTCCTATGAAGTAGCATTTTGGCAGCTGGTTTTTTTGAATTTTCATGATATCTAGCGTAAAAAACGAATGCAAAAAACTTCAATATTTATAAAATTAATAATTTTTTTATTCATTGAAAAGGTAGCTCTATTTTCGTATCTTTGGAAAATCAATTATTTATAAGTGTGCGAATATATTGGTATTTTAGTGTATATATTTTATCTTACAAGATTCTGCTTTTATATTCTAAATGGGTTTGACGAGCGCTTCAAAGAGAAAAGAAATGTGTTTTAACGATTAAGAAAAACAGCCTTATCCCTGGTTGGAAGCACTGATAAAGAATAAAAATGAGAGAGAAGAAACCACTTTGTTTTAATGTTTCTTTGGTCAATTTACTCAGACTTTAAAATTAAGTATTCGACTATATTCATAGACACTAAATTAATAACTCTATAAGAAAGTTTATGCATAGCTCCATGCATGGGCGGCGATCCTGGGGGGGGGGGGTCCTGGGGTCCCTACCCCTCCACTTTTTGGTAGTGAGGGGGTCCGCCTTAATGTGGACCTCCTCTACTTTTTTCAACAACAAAAAATTTAAATTCTTGTTTTGATGCGAATATAATTGTCAAACATGGCATAAAAAACATTTACATAGTAATACATTGTGACTATGTGTAGTTATAGTTATAGCTGTCTAAAAAAAATAATTTATTGCTTACTTGAATATTCTTATCAAAACAAAAATTAAAAATGTACTTTTAAGTGGGGGGGAGAGGGTTTTGGACCCCAGGACCCCCCAGGATCGTCCATGCAGAATAGGACTCCTCCCCCCCATGATTTGCAGCAGATCGCCTCCTCTGGTTCCATGTGTCCATCAAATTCATTAAAATTAAATATTTGAGTTGTAAAAGCTGAGCAATTTTTAGACTAAATTGATTAAGTTATCCCTTTAAACAAACCAAGTATATGTTCCTGTGTCGATCGAAAAAATGGGAACTAATGCATGTATTGCAGACGCACGGACGATATAATTGTTCTTGTTCTCCACGAATCATCATCAATCAGCATTGCAAAAGACATTTCTTCAAATGATTTATGTCTCAAGAAACTACAACGGCATTCCTACCTGAGTTTTAATTGTTAGAGAAGCCTTATAGTCTGACAAATAAACTTGACTTTTTTATCTTTGAAAAGTTAGCAAACCTATTTTATTTTGTTTTAAAAAATTTATTAATAAAAAAATTTAAATGGAAAAAGCAAAAATCGCGCAGAAAATATTCAGATCAACGAATATCAGGTCATCTGCACAATGACATGAAGGATAAATATGATATCGAGTGGTGGGGTCAAATTCTTCAGAACATGGCACTTTTTCTGTAAACACTCTTTCGCTATTTTCCCTTTTTGGAACAATTCAAATTTGGTTTTTCACGCAAGTCTTCAACACCCAAAAAGTTGATAGCAGGGTTGAAGTGAAATTTTATGTCCGTCTTTCCAATCACAGACCACTATTAAAAATGCAGCAAACGTCTGTTTCTTGAAAACCTCATTTCGATACAATTTCCTAAAGTCGGACATGTGAGAGGCATGGATTAAGGCTTGATGGGGTTAAGGCATCGTTCTATTGGAACTGAACAACTAATTAAAAATATATAGCTCTATATAAAAATATCCTGAGTAAATAACATTTCTGCAAGACAGTGGATTTAGGGGTTCAGGGCTTAAAACACCCTTCTAATAAAACAGTTATAATATTATTTTTATGATTCAGAACGATGGTATAATGGCAATAGCAAATCAAATGCTTTTGTTGCTTTAAGAAAACTATGAACTTTTTAATATTTCTTGGAAACGATGGCTGATGAGGACAAACACTTAAGACACTTGAGCTTCTGTCAGTCGTGAGAGTGAGTATGGAGTAAATAGAATGTGATAAATAGTTTGAATTAATGAAGAAAAAAATTCTTTAAGATGTCGACTAAATTGAGGAGAAAATCTGGTTAATTGATTTTGTTTTTGTTTGAAAAAAAGTGAGTTCTCTTAAATGTATTCTATCAAACAAAAAACAATAAAACTTCTGTAAATAATGCTTTATAACATGAAAAATATTTATTAAATAAAAAAACGTGTCTTTTTCGGTCTTTGTCGCGTGTTTGGTTCTTCGTTCAAGTAGAATGCACCTAGAATGTTGATAAAATTGCATTATAAAAGTCTCATGTGATCATCAATTGCTTTTGGATGCTTCTTGGTTCCAGCTTAAACAAATTAATTTTTCTTCCTCAGAAATATAGTCATGCCAGATCAGAATGCATTTGAGCCTGGTGGATTCCTTAGACAATATAGTCACTAAATTTGTATATAAAAAGTGTTATATAAAGTTATATAGTTATACACATAATAAATTAATAGTTATATACAGTGTTTACGAACTGAGATGTTACACATCTTAGAAGAATTCGGATGCGTTCGCAGGTGGATTTAATCAGCCTGGTGGAATTTAGAGATTAGAAGCAGAACGACAACATCTTATTTGAACTTCTTGTTTGAAAAAATTTCTTATTTGACCTTAACTCTTGTCATTGAGTTTTTGGAAAGTTTAGTATAAAATGCAATTTAGTATAATTTTATTTTTTCCACTTTTGTTGATCTTTTATTATTGTTTCTAAAAAGTTCGATAATTGTACCTTTAGTAGGGGGGGAGCATAATCATCGATTTCAAAATTTCAAAACGTTCACTTAGAACATGATTAACACTAACAATACGAGAAGTTTGACACAAAAATTAATTTTTGTGTAAAAAATAAAAATACCCCCCCCCCCACCCACGATTGAAAAAACACACAAAATGGGAGATGTTAAACTTTTTATTCACTAGAAAAACACATTTTTTCTAACTTTTTGAAACTTTTTTGTTTTTTTTATATATTTTAATTTTTCTTGGTTTATACTTTCATTTTCAAACTTTTTTACAACTTTTTCATTTTGAGTGAAAATATCTTTTTTTTTATTTCAACAGGCATAAAAGTCTTTTTTGCTTCTTTCTATAAACCAGCTTTTTTTAAAATGTTTGCTTTAAAAAAACTTAGTTTTTTTTCTTTACTCTAGTTAAGTTTTGACTGTTTTTTTGTTTGACCCGTTGCTTTGAAGCCTCCGAAAGACGGGATCTGTCCATCTCTAGGCTGCTGGTTCTTTGATAGGATGATGGATTTACTGACTGCATTCAATTTACTTTTTTCTTTAGTCTATGGTTCACCCCACCATACTGCCTTTCTATTCTAAGGTTGTGAACAAGAATGTCATCGATTTCCGAAGCCTGCTCACTGATTGGGTACTTAATAGGTAAGGGGTCTTTATCAATTTCCTAGTCTCTCTTTTGCCTATCTGAAACCGTATTGAGAAGAGGCTGCATAATGAAAATTATAGACTTACTCCAAGTGCTCAACAGCTGCTTCTGACACCAAGTGCACATCCAAGCCAAAAAACACCACCAGAACAACTTGAAATAAGAAGGTTCCATAACTAATCTTACTAGATTGTTTATCTGTGGGTTTTGGATTGAGAACTCAGTGAGATCATTAAAGTGGTGAATAAGAATTGTTGCTTTTGAAAACCCACAAATTTTTTGTTTTCGTAATAAAAAAGCCTACTGGAAACCATTATTTACTCAAGTTAGAGAAGAAACTCATTGAATCGGTTCCAGGGTTTGGCTGAGCTCAAGAGCCACCAACTGAAGACACATGTCAAGTGCTTGTCCAAATAAACTTTTATTTTTTCTTTAAACGTTTATTTTCACTATAAAACTTTTTTGAACCTGATATATCTTTATATCCGTTTCAACCAATTGCAGAACTTTATTCATGCCACTGCTGAAGCCCAGTGTAGTGTGGGTGGCACAAATATTTTTTATAATATTTATAATATTGTATTATATTAAGTATTATACTGAGTAATCTTATTATCGTAAAATTTGAGTAAATTAAATTATCTTATTATTTCTTTTTACTTGAAAACGCCGAGGCTTAAACCTAAATCTTCGATTTAGTATTTTGGTGTGGGGGGGGGGGGGGGAATTTTTTTATCAAAAGTACCAACTTCCAATATTAAATATTCATGAAATAACCTAGTGAACCATATTCCAAGTAGACGTAACGAATTTCCAATTTTTCGATTTGAAGTTGAATAGTTTTGAAGAAAGTTAAGAAAAATACTGTTGTTTTTTTCATTTTCATTATTGTCTATGCCATGAATTTGCATCAGTCGCAATTGGAAACCTCATTAACATCGCTTGTTTCTTTAATGATTGTATCGCTTTAAAAGTCTAAAAACAAAAAAATTTAATTTTTTTTTCAACAAATATTTAAAGTTGTTTTATTGACTATCTCAATCATGTTTCGGGGGAATTCAGTTGATTTACAGACTATTTAATATAGCACATAAATCAAAATAATATCTTTTTAATGCAAGACATTTCTCAATCTAGTCCATGTTTAAATCATCAAATCTCAGCCAATAAAACGTTTTGCCAACAATATTTCTTGTAAGAAAACTTAAATTAAAAATTCACTAGTCACGTGTTTGTGCAAGGACTTGAGAGGCTCCCTGTCGTAACTGAAAGGTTACTAACTTCAAACCTACAATATTTCAAATTAAGATTTATTTCAATGTGCGTTATGTCTCAGGTTCAAACGAGCTGTCATTGAGATGTCTGAGTCTTCAAAATTATGTAAAAGAGGCTTCGCCTATTACTCAGGCATTTCCTCCTATTTCACTCCCATTTCTACCTCATCTTGACCTCATATTGACCTCATTGTGACCTCATCTTGATCTCATTGTGACCTCATTGTAATCTTATTTTGACCTAATTTTGAATTCATTTCGATTTTATTTCCATTCCTTTCGAACTGCATCAAGGTTGAAGTGCACCAAAACCTCAGTTAATGTTAAATCAGTGGCGATTAGAAATTAAACCAGGGCCAAATCCAGAGAGCATGCACTCAAAAGCTAAAAATTTGTTGGTATGCGTTTAAATCAACCATACTTTAAATCTACCATACGGGGAATTTACCTCAAGAAATTTTTATTATTTTTATTTTTACGAATAGGAAACACTACAAATAAACGAAATTAATTTTTTAAAAATAGAATTTAGTTTTTTTCTGTTTTTTTACGTCACTTGAAATTTCAACTTTAGAATGTACCATACAGGGATTCTACCGTTTAATAAAACATGAGATAAAATCGTTAAATTTCAATAAAATTTGTTTTTTTTCACACAATGAACATATAATATATATGAACGGAATTTATTTGTTTAAAATAAAAAATAAGTAATTCTCGATTTTTAAGGCAAAATAAAAAGAAAAAATGAAAATAGATTTAAAGCATGGTTGATTTAAACGCTATTCGATTTTTTAAACATTGATTTCATGATTTTTAAACCATTATTATATGACCATTGTTCTTATTTGAATCAACTCAATCGCATACTTATAAAGCTAAATTTTCAGTACGGTGTTTAAGGCCACAAGGATTTGAGTATTCTTTTGAGTATCATTAGTATATAATGAATCATAAAAGTTTTAAATGGAATTTTATTGCATTACAAGAAAAACAAATCAACAGTATGATTAATGATTCGAGGAGAGTCGATTTTTCTCAGGTCAAATTTCCCTCTGACCAATTCATCTTGACTTAACAAGGAAAGTTTCAAATTTTCCATTCATAAAAAATGGGTTAATTACTTTCAAAGTTTATTTCAATTAATTTTCTACTTTAATGGTTACCGTATGAAAATGTAAAGCTAAATCATCTAACTATAAAGAGTGCTGTATATCAAACAAACTTAGTTTGAAAACGTCACGTTTTTATATATTATATATTTAAAGTAAGCCGAATAAGTAACTCAATCTTGCAGACGCTTCAAGTGCTCCGTTGTCTCTAAATAAACGATTCCACTTCTCTTCATAAAAAAATTATTTTTTTGAATTTAATATTTTCTTCTACGCTTGTTCTTCTAATGCAATGAATGCTTCAAAGTTTAATGAGAGTTTTATTTCTGAAGACAACATGTCTTCCAATCATCAATTCACTTTTTTAAAGTTTAAAGTTTACATTTCAGTTGCTTGAAAAGTTGTTACGATTGCATATAGTCGTAAATGCGATTTTAGGGTTAATACTTTTTTCAATAGAAAGTATTATTTTTTTCAAAGATTCTGAATAATTAACATGTCTGAAAAGAGGGGATTAAGCGGGTACACATTTTTATTGAGTTTTAAAAACTAATACCTTTTATTAGTAAAAAAGTTTTTGATTAAATATTATAAATATTTTAGCATAAAAAAAATATATAATTTATTTATTTCATACAAATAAAATTTAGTGTCTTGTTTACTTTGGTTTAGAGGGTCTAGCCATCGCAGGTCAATGGATCTTTATAGTGGCTGAAATAAACACATTTATATGATAATTGTTTTATTATTGGGTTATAATAGCATTTATAGTTGCCCATCATCGGATGATTTATCCAGAAATTATTTCATTTTCTTTTGAACGTGTCTGTATTAATAGCTGTTACACCATCGTTAGGCAAACTATTCTACACTGATAACTTTGTTATTTTTAGATTTTTACGTATTGATATGTTAGCAATGTTGCTTTGATAGTATCGATGTTAAAGCCACCATGCTACGTTTTTTGGCGAAAATATTTTTTTCAGTATTGAAAAGATCTATAAAATAATTAAAAACTGTTTTAAGTCTTTCACTGTACGACTATTTTCACAGTTTAGATAACCTTTTGTAGCTTCTCTTAGGACATTTTCTATATAAAAAATGTTTTTTCCAATCATTTCATTGAAAAAATCTATTATTAAAAAAAATTGTTACCCCACGCCTATAATTCCAGATGAAGGCTAGTGTGTAATTATATTTTAAATTGTGAAAAATGAGTATTATTATAAAACAGTATGTCCCAGGTATCGACTAAGTTGCTAATGCTTTTGTTTGGGAGAGAGAGAGTTGCATACAAATTTTCTATTAAAGATGAAACTTTAAAGTGCACCGTGGAAAATTTATTTGTACATGAAAAACTAACGACTTTTTGTGTCGATACTTTGCTGTTGGTTAACTTTTGTGAAAGAATTTTTATACTTTTGGAGGATCCTAGGAAACGGCTTAAACAAATTATTTTTCCAATTTCGAAAAGATATCTTGTAGTCACGCTTATGCATAAATCTGACTTGGATTTTTTCAAAATGAATAAAGTTTTTAGATATTATTACATACAATATTTTGAAATTATTTAGTCATTGAAATTGTTTTGGACAAAATATTTGAAGCGGGACGTTATTTATGCAATGTTTTTGGGTCTTTATGGGCACGCTTAGAAATTTAATAAAAAATATTAGATCATCTTTAGTAAAAACGCTCTTTGAAAACGTTTGACAAAAAGTGTTTTACATAAATGTGTTTCATGCTTACTTCTAACACATCATTACCCTAGTTGATATTTACATAAATCATGTCGGACATGTGAGGGGGTGTGGAAGAAGCCTGCTCACATGCACATCAATGGCTTTCGGGGATACGTGAAAAAGGAAGAGTTGGTGAGATGCAGAACAGAATTGAAATTCTTTGAGAAAACTTTTATTCGATTCAAATGAGGTGTAACGTGTTATGAAGCAATTGCATTGATAAATATTTCGTTGAGGGATCGATCTGGAATGAAGATAGCACAATATTAAAATTGAGACTATTCATGCAAGAATTGATTTTTTTTATTAAAAAAGCATAAATGAAAGACTCCCCAAACAGCCGATGGAATCTCATTACTTTTTATGGAAAAAGTTCTAATTGTATTTCACATGACAATAGATCATTTGGTACATGGCCGCTAACATAAACACTTATTTAAATATAAATTCTGAAAAAATATTTCGAGGGATGCTCGGTTTTAAATAATATAACACTTTTTGAGTATCAAAAATAAATTTTAGCGCATCTGAAATAAATTAACAAGTAAAAGATACATTATCTTGAAATGGAATATGGTGTCAAAATCACTTCAAGCCCATCCCTTCTACATAATTTTTGTTAAATACATTTTCGACACAAGCACACACTCCCCATGCAGAGATTAAGCCGGTGGTCAATAAAAACCTGAAAGTTTATTCTTTCTCGGCTCAACAAGGCTCAATCTCAGATCGTAAATCAGATCATGATTTAATGCGCTGATGTTTTCAAATGTTGATTGTATTTTCCTCGGTTCCTTTCTCAGCAGACAGAAAGGTTGCATACTTTTTGCATCTTTTATGAATAAGAAAGTCATGCTTTTTTCATTTGGAAATGTATTAGCTCAAAAGTATTAGTAGTAGTAGTAGTAGTAGTAGTAGTAGTAGTAGTAGTAGTAGTAGTAGTAGTAGTAGTAGTAGTAGTAGTAGTAGTAGTAGTAGTAGTAGTAGTAGTAGTAGTAGTAGTAGTAGTAGTAGTAGTAGTAGTAGTAGTAGTAGTAGTAGTAGTAGTAGTAGTAGTAGTAGTAGTAGTAGTAGTAGTAGTAGTAGTAGTAGTAGCAGCAGCAGCAGTAGTAGTAGTAGTAGTAGTAGTAGTAGTAGTAGTAGTAGTAGTAGTAGTAGTAGTAGTAGTAATAGTAATAGTAGTATTAGTAGTAGTAGTAGTAGTAGTAGTAGTAGTAGTAGTAGTAGTAGTAGTAGTAGTAGTAGTAGTAGTAGTAGTATTAGTAGTAGTAGTAGTAGTAGTAGTAGTAGTAGTAGTAGTAGTAGTAGTAGTAGTAGTAGTAGTAGTAGTAGTAGTAGTAGTAGTAGTAGTAGTAGTATTAGTAGTAGTAGTAGTAGTAGTAATAGTAGTAGTAGTAGTAGTAGTATTAATAGTAGTAGTAGTAGTAGTAGTAGTAGTAGTAGTAGTAGTAGTAGTAGTAGTAGTAGTAGTAGTAGTAGTAGTAGTAGTAGTAGTAGTAGTAGTAGTAGTAGTAGTAGTAGAATTAATAATAGTATAAGTAATACTAATGTTAGTATGGTGATGGTGATGATTACAAAGACTGTTCACAACAATAACTACTTCTGAGAGCTTTCCTTTGGTGATCAATTGCACGCATAAAACATCGAAGAACATTGACGCACTAACTACAAAAGAAGCCGATCTGTCCGTGTTGTTTCTTCGCGTCTTGGTAATAAAATAATAACGTCAAGAAGGAACATAAATATCATCTGAAATGGCTCTAAAATGTTATGTTTTAATTGAAAATGTATTGCTTCTATCTCATATAAACTGATATTGCTTCAAGCTAACATGAATCCTCTGAGATTTAAGTTCTCTTACAACCGCGCCTGCTTAAGCACCCCCTTGTTTGCAAGACCTGAACAAGGATCATTCATGTTTGAACGGTCTCAGTTCTTTGTTAAACGTGTTCTAGTTCACATTTCCCACTGAAAAGCTTTTCGAATTGTTCGAAAAAAAATTGAATTTACAAAACGCGATTATCACAGCAGATGGTGTTAGCTGGAGTCTTCTAAATACAACTTTTCTGTTTCATTTTTGCGAAATTATTACGTTGTAATTGACATAGCTTTTACAGATGGATGCATTTCATAAAGTATCTTTACGTGTTTTTCCATACTTTTTCCAAAAATTAAAAATAAAATTTTTCAACGGAAAAAGTTATTAAACTTTTTTGTTCGCCTTTGAACGTTACCCCTAAAGCGTGAAACTTAAATACAATTTTCTAAATAATAACTTTTATAATTCAAAAACAACCACACGATTCTGAACTTTTAATTGGCTACTGGGTCTCTGTAGATTTTCATTTTTTGTTTCTTTTAGCTTCAGGCCTCTAAAACTTTCAAGTTTGTTTTTTCTCGAAAGTTTTTGGAGTTTTTTTTGCATATGATTTGAAAATAGGTTGTTTTTAAGAAGTTTATAAACTAAGAAGGAATACAAATACCCATTTTTAGATTGGTCTGTTGCATGCTAAGATGTTCCTTAAGTAGCATCTTTCCCTCAATGCTTTCTTCTACATCTAAATAGGCGCTTTTTGCTCTAAGTAATGTCTTTTCATTTACTTTGTAAAGTTATTTTGAAAAAATTATTCTGCAAGTGTCTTCACTCTTTCACTCCCATCTCCGTCTATAATTTGCGTTTTGAATTAATCGTAGGTGTAATTGAAAGGGTTATCGAGCACTCAAAGGAGCATTTCATATTTTTTACTTTCATCCCACAATTTTGAGTTATAATTTTATTAATTCTTTAAAACTTTATTTTAAAGTTTGTGATTTTTTAAACTCAACAATTTTGAAATGTTGCGTCAAATATTCCATCCTCGTACCCATTTATCTTATTATACTCATCCCCATCTTCTTAATCTAATTCATCTTTTTTTACTTTAAAAAATCTTATTTCTCGCTTTTTCATTTTTCTTGTTTTTTGTTTTCCTGCTTTTTTATTCTATCTTTTTTTTATTCTTCTAACTTTAACAGGATTAATGGATGAGTATTTTCACATAACTTTCATTACTTTGTTGTATAAAGACAACCAGATTATTTTTTCAGTTAAATTTATGTTTATTCCAAAAAATAAAAATTTAAAAATTTTTCTAAGTGAAACTGCATTTATTGTCAGTAGGATCTCATACTTTTCATAAAAACGATAATCTGAAATACATTAATAAACCATGAAAAAGCTGGAACCAAGTTGAGCAATTTTTTATGTTCATTTTTAAAGTTTAAAACACAATAGCTGCAAATGAAAATGACGGCATAGCTAAAAAAAGACGGGAATAATTAATGAAAATAACGGGGGCGAAAGCGGTGCTTAAATTCAGTTCAACAACTTGTCAAATAATTCACGCTTTCAGTGGCTTTCAAATGGAACTATTTTTACGCGAAGATGCAGTTTAAGTTGTCAGTGCTTTTTGAACGGGCGCCATCCAGCATTGAACCTTTCTTTCGAATCAAAGATCGTCCATCTTACGTATTTTAATTACTTCTTTTGAAACTTCTTCTTTTCAGATAGATCAATCTTTTGAGTGGCAGCAATATGCTTTCAAGAGCGAGAATACAAGTGTGCTCTATAAAAATGACTGCACAAGAGCCTACAGAACTCGATCAAGTCTAGATGATATATTCCACATTGTTCAGTTACAAGCAATTGTCAATAGAATTATCGATCAAGCATGCGAACTTCATGCCAGGATGCGATATCCTTGTGCGGTTGTGAGTTTTCAATCTAAGCCAGAGTGTCGCGACAGAATGCGCTAAGTGATTTAAGAAGTGGTTTCGTGGCTGTACAGCAATGATTGATGACCATAACAAACCACAATTACGGAGCGGAAGACAAGCTAGAAAGGTATTCAAAGCTTTTTGAAAGCACAATTCGACTTACGTAGCTGCTTGTAACAAAGGTGAGGGCTACGTGAGTCGTTTAAAATGTTTTCTCAAAACATCTATTGTCAAATTTATTTATTTTTTAGTTACAAATTTGAAAAACAATAATTTTCTTTATATGAAAACAAGCAAGTGTCCACCTAGTTCTACTCTAACGAATGGATTCAAGGACTTGATCGTTTTGAGAAAAATCAAAAGTTTTTGCATGTGACATATCGCATGATTTCGTTTTTAAAAGAAAAACCCAAGATTAAGCTGCCGGAAAAGATCAAAAAAGAAGTTTTAACAATTAAAAAGCATTTGCAAAATTGAAATTCGGAAAGTTTCTTTTTTACCCTTAGGTACCAATATAATGCACAGTGTTAAATCATTGTTTTTTTTTCAAATGTAAGAAAATAAATGAAATTTCTCAACTAATTGCCAAGAATTCTACATTTCTAAATTATTGAAGTTTTTTGCTCATTATTCTTTTTATTCTCAGTCAAATTAAATTATTGATAATATTGTCGAATTTTGTATTCTTTATTTTTTATGTCTATCTATGTAAACTTAAGCTTTTTACCGCGTTCGTAAAAAGATAAAGATAAAAGTATTTAATATTCCACTTCATGGCATAATCTCAGTTTGGAGTCAGTGTAAACAATTGAATATTTTGTTTTGTGATAAAAACGAAACGGTATTTCTAATAAATACGAAGCGTAAAGTAACGCCAGGAGTGTGCTATGTAAAGCCGGATCCGAAAGGTCAGGCATTTGTAATGAGAAAACCCTTGATTAGGGAGAAACCCATTAGTGTGTCATTTGATTTACTTCGCTTTATTATTATTATCATCAATTCATGGTTAGGGCCTCTTAATATATTATTTTAGTGTGTTTTTAATAAAAAGTTAATTACATTTGTTTTTACGGAATTTGCGCTTGATTATTTTTATGTATTTCACAGCACAATTAACTGTAAATGCATCAATATTGGCATACATCTTGAAATATAAATTAATTTCTCTCAGATTACAAAATAACTCAAATCAATAAGCAATTTCATTTTCCACTCCCAGCGCTTATCTAAGCTGGAGCAGATCTTAATACATTAACTTTCATGATCCGATCAACTTTAGAGTGAGAGTTTCAAACCCTGAATGCCCATTTTTCAGTCAATTCTATTTTTTTCAACTTTTAGATTTTCATTGACTTATTTCTCACATACATCTTGGTCATCAAAATCAAACGGTTTTTTCGCATTTAAAATAATTTTCTTTTTTCAGAAAAAGTCTAGCTTCGTCTCCATAATAATTTTGCGAGATTCAAACATGTATTATTATACAATATGTTCTTTGAATATAGTAATTTCTCGCTAAAATGTGAATTTTTCACTCTACAACAAAAATGGTTTACACTTGAAAGAGATGGCAGTCAGTGATTTAAAAGACGAGTTATAGTAATTCAATTTGGATGCATCAGCTTCTCCAAGTAGGAACTACATATCTTGTTTGGCCGTCTTCGCGAGGATCATAGACATGAGTCGAATGCTCGATTGATGAAGGACATAGAAGCTTGGTTGCAAATGGGTTTCCAAGAGAAGTGCTAGTTAAACACTTTTCTGTAGACCTGAAAACTTTCGAACTGCAAAATCGGTTGTGGGGGAATAAGATCTAATAATAATAATAATAATTGTCATTTTTGTATAGCGCCCGGGCACGCAACTGAAGCGCTTTCACTGCGTCGTAATGCAATAAAGAAATAAAAATAATTATAATAGTAATGTTATGAAAAGGAGAGCAAAGAGTAGCATGGAGTAATTATTAAGAATGAAAGGCTAAGTTAAAGTAATGAGTTTTCAGTTTGGCTTTGAAAGTCGAAAATTGGTTGATGCTTCAAAGTGCAGGTGGAAGGGCATTCCAAGTTGTTGGAGCTGCGTGACGGAAAGCTCTTTTTGAGATGTTGTTTGTAGTGGATTCTTGGTTGAGGAGAAGAGATGAAGATGAACGCAGTTGTTTGTTTGATGTTTTTTTAGTTATGAGTTTGCTGAGATATGACGGTATTGAGGTTTGAAGAATTTTGAATGTGGTGATGGCTATTTTAAAGGATATTCGAAAGTCTATAGGAAGCCAGTGGAGTTTTATAAGATTTTCCTTTGATGATTGAACAAGGTGATGGCCTGGGTAATCACAGTTGAGTGTGATTCTAGCAGCCTTGTTTAAAACTGATTGTAGACGATTTCTTTCTTGATTGGTGATATTATATAATAGCGAGTTACAGTAGTCAAGTCTGCTTAGTATTAGACATCGGGAAAGTGAGGCGGAGAGATCAGTAGTAATGAATGGGCGTATGTGTTTGATTGCTTTGAGATGATAGTGTGATGATTGGATGATAGATGTGATGTGGTTTTTGAAAGTGAGTTTGCTGTCTAGGGTGACTCCGAGTATTTTGAGATTGTTATTGATGGGGATTTTATCTGAGTTGATGTTGACAGATGATATTGTGTTTAAACTATTTAATTGCCTGGTTTTATTATTTCTGATTTAGTGGTGTTAAACTGGAGATAGTTATTGAGAAACCAAGTTTCCATGGTTTGAATGCAAGATGTGAGGTTACTAGTAGCTTGGTTGGATGTATTAGGTGTGATGAATTGAAGAAGTTGTATATCATCAGCATATTTATGGTAGGTTATGTTGAATTGGTTGACTATATTTGAGATAGGTGAGATGTATGTGGTGAAAAGTAGCGGTCCAAGAACAGAGCCTTGAGGAACGCCGTGTTGTATATTGGTTGGTGATGAGATGTGTGTACCTAATTTAACTTGATAATGTCTATTTTATAAATAAGATGACAGCCAGTTTAAAGCTGTTCCATCAACTCCAAATTCTTTATGAAGTCTGTCGATGAGGATGGAATGGCTGATGGTGTCATGAATGGTTTCATTGAGATAAATTTGTACTCCTAAATAATAAAAAAATTGAAATTCTTAATTTTTTTCTAAATTAAACAATTCAGTTAACCGAATCCAAAAACGTTCCGGAATACCATTTGCATCCACAAACGGAAGGATCGTTAGTTGCTTTGGCGTTTGAAGTTATTGGAAGCATGAAGCCTGCGACAATCAATCACAACTCCCTAGGGCTGGGGAAAACACTACATTACATTGTCTAACCTAATGGTGAACATATCAATCAAAAGTTCCGATGTTCGTTAAAAGATCACAGACTCAACATTCATCTTCTTTGAACACCGAATAATTTAAGGAAGACAACCCAGGAAAGCTGCTCAGAAGACTTTTCTCAACTGTCAGAGACGCTTTGTGAGGTGTTAAGTTTTCGATGATGAATCGGGTGAGATTTGAGTGGATCTCATCCGATTGAAATGTTCAAAAAGCTTTATAACCTTTAATCATTCGCTTCATTGCCTTTTTCAGCTATGAACTGCTTCACAACCATCTACTCAAAACACGAGCCTACTTTTGATATAAACTAAATCATTTATTCTGCAAGCCTGCTGTCCATTGATTGCAGACTTTTTCACTGGAGTGGGGGCTTTGTCCAATTAACTCATCCTCAATCTGAGACAGACCACCATTTATTTATATCCTAGTTTAAGCGTGTCTGCAGGCTATGCATTGAAATCGCCGCACACTTTATTTCTCCTACATTGAGTTTTAATGTTTATTTTATATCTGATAAAACATTTAAAAATAATTTTGAATTAATAAGGACGGTGTAAATACTTTATCTTTTTCAATGTAGAGGGAATTGGTATCCATGAAATTTTTTATAAATTCAGTATTTTATGCATTTTAAAATAAAATAGTAGGACAGGTTACAGCACGCTTAGTTGGGAAGAATTTAAAAACACGCATATTTTCCAAAGCTTAGTGCTTTATGGATTTTGGTGACGTATTTGCTTGTGTTCAGTCAACGGGTGGCTGAATGGTTAACGACTCATGGTTTTTTTACGAATGCACTTGAAGGATGAGTTGACAGACTTACCTTAAAATATCAAAGTTTAATTATTAAAAAATAATATTTTATTTTACACTTTAAGTTAATAGTTTTGATTGGTTTTAGAGTTTAAATTTTTTTAAATATTCAAATAAATTCATTTTGATCGCTATATTTCATGCAATTTTTTTTCTAAAGGTTGCAAAACAAGCGAAAGATTAATAAAACAACAAGCTTGTCACTAAAAAAAACATCAAAGAAACTATTATAAAACAATGTTTGCTTAAAGAATTCGATGAAACTCTAGTTTAGTTCGGGTACGCAAACTCTTTTTTTGACGAAGGAAGGTAAAAATAGTTTTATTTTCTCAGTTAAAATTGGAATTTATAATCTTCAGAAGCAATATCACTGAATATAAATATTTTTAGTGAAGAAATTTAATTGGAATAATTTACACGCATGACGACACCGAAAAACAAGCATTCCCCTCTAACAATGCAGCTGAAGTTCTTAGAAAAAGTTATATGTGAAATGTAGATTTATATTTTAAAATAACATTTTATTAAGTAAAAAAATGAATATAAAATAAATTAAAATAAAATTGTTTTGACCATTTATTTTCAAACTTCGGAAGATAAGTTCTGAAGAATGAGCCGGTTCATCCTGGTGAACTCTTGCGACGACGACCCCCTGCTGCAGAGTGTGGCACCTCCCCAGATCAGCCCTTTCGCCCTCTCCAGCAACATCAGCCTCAACGAACCTCTCCTCGACTCGCAGCAGCAGAGCGAGATCGAAGCCAAGCGCTTCATCATGCTGTACCTGCAGATCGTCATCTACGTGGTCGGAGTGATCGGCAACGGCCTGTCGCTGCTGGTGCTGATGCAGAAGAGAATGGCGCGAATCTCCACGTACATCTACCTGGCCGTCTTGTCGGTCCTCGACACGGCAGTCCTCACCACAGGCATGCTGCAGTCGTGGCTCGAAGAGCTCGGCTTCGTGTCGCTCAGAACGCACTCGAACGCCAGCTGCAAACTCACGACGCTGAGCAACTTTGTCGTGAGCGACTCTTCGGTGTGGCTCATCATCGCCGTCACGGTCGAGCGCTTCATTGCCGTCTGCTACCCGCTCAAGGCCGCCTCCATGTGCCGCAGGAACATCGCCACCAAAACCATCCTCTTCATCATCTGCGTCTTCTGCATCCTCAACCTCCACTTCCTCTGGACCGTCGAGTTGGTGGTGAGCAGATCACTCTTTTGTATGCAATAAAGCCTAGAGCATTGAACTATTGACGCTTTTCAAAGTTTTTGAAAGTTATCAAAATAATATATTCATTTCAAAGTATTTTTTATTTTATTGGAATGAATACAACGTCCATATAATACGACTTCTCTCCAGTTTTCTGTCTACTGCCCATGATTTTAATTGGTCAACCTCATGCGTTGGCTGTTCTGATGCGAATCTCGGAATCTATTTGTGTAAGCTGTCCATGCATTCTGACATCAATGAACCCAACATAGAACCCAATCGATGAAGATCTGGGAAAATGACAGAAGGGTCTAGTTCGTTGAGACGCATCTGTTCGGTCTTTTTGACATTTATCTGTGGTACAACCGTTCGTGCGTTGAGCATCCAGCTGTGCTTGGCTTTTGACCGATCGTTCTCAAATAAAGCGAAGGCAAGATCGTTAACTCAGAAATCGTCTAAAATGTCATTTTTGATAAATATCTTTTGCGAAACACCAGCTTTACTGCAAGACGACTTCATTGCAGCCTGCACACAACCACCACAGGAGCACGAGAAGCACCTGCGACTGAAGCTGAGTCACGAGCGCATCGAGGTGTGTCCCAGAGAAGCGAGTCCTTGCATGGCGGCAAAGGAACACCGCGAGTTGATCAACAAGATATGGCCGTACCTCGACGCGTGCATCTACTCGTTCGCGCCCTTCTTCATCATCGTCATCTTGAACGCCTTCATCGTCAGGAAGATCAGACAGGCGAGGAGGAGGAGGGGTGGCATGGGTGGCCACGCAGGCTTGCAGCAGCAGCAGCAGCATGAGACGCTCGCCATGAAGAGCACCAGAGAAGGCAGTCGTGCCAGCAGAAGCGACTTTGCGAGTCTGGAGACGCAGAAGAACGTCTCGGAGAGTGCAGTGGTGGTGCCGAAGGCGGCGAGGCACGAGAGCAGTGTGAGACTCAGTTGCATGCTCATCTGCATCTCGCTCTCGTTCCTCTGCATGACGATGCCCCTCAACGTCCTGCTCATCTTCAACAACCTCTCCTCCTCCTCAGACAGTCTCTTCAGGAGCAAGCAGAGCCTCGCCCTGAGCATCACCAGACTCCTCATGTACCTCAACCACTCGAGCAACTTCTTCCTCTACTGCGCCACAGGCAAGAAGTTCAACGAGGAGCTCAAGAGCATCTTCCGCCACTGCTTCCGCACACTCAGATGCAGCAGAAGCAACAGCAGTGGCAGCAGCAGCGGTCGAGTCGTCGTCAGGAAGACAAGAAACTCGCAACCCGTCGTCGACACCACCTTCAACTCACAAGTTGCCGTTGTGAGCACTTCATTCCACTGACTCCAGTTCCTCTTCTTCCTCTTCCTCCTCCTCTTCCTCTTCTCCCTCCTCCTCCTCTTCCTCCAAGCCCTCAGACTCGTGTAGTGCGTCCCAGGAAGCCTGTGCTGGTCGCTGCCCTTCGTCACCAGTGCACACGTAGCCGTCAAGTATTCTTGCGAGTTCGTATTCTCAATCTGTGTAGTCCTGCTTCAACAACTATTTCTCGTCCACACTGGACAGTGACGATGTTCTAAACATTAAAAACTCTAAAGTCAAAAAGTTTTATTTTATTCAAAAGTGCTGAATAATGGTCTGTTTTGTGTGTTTGTTTGTGTGCGTGTGTGTGTGTGTGTGCGTGTGTGTGTGTGTGTGTGTGTGTGTGTGTGTGTGTGTGTGTGTGTGTGTGTGTGTGTGTGTGTGTGTGTGTGTGTACAATTATTATTGAGCCAACCATTGTTATGAAACTACAGCGCGGAAGAATCTACTATAACTAGAATATATCAGCTATAACAAAGAATGTCTAAATTGAATTAAAAAGAAAGCCAGTGACAAGAAGGAATTAGGAAGACGCAGTGGTTGGAATGCTTGCCATGGTGGAAGAGTGGTCAGTCCAGTGTTTGGTCGCGATGGCAAACAACCAGGTCGATGGAAAGGTAATTAATCAAGCAATGCTCTCGAAATGGTTTCTTTGAAAGTTGAAAGTAAATAAGTTAAATGGCGAAATGAGTTGGTTATTGCTTGTTGTGGTTTCTTACTCGCTCTTAAAACCTCAACAAAAGAAAATGCACTACTCGGGAGAAAATGAGAATGGAAGGGTGAGGTGAAGGATGTCAGAAAGAGTGGAATGGTGAGTGATGAGAGTTGGTAGTAATAGTTAAAAATAAATTTGGTGATCGTTGGAAGGAAGAGAGATAATACCTAAAACAATTAACTTTTTA